>BSUD01000007.1:140234032-140261884 GCA_033239045.1 Fagopyrum esculentum | reverse complement strand
CCCCCCCCCCCCCCCCCCGCGGCAAGTTTAGGGTGGAGATTTTTGAAAAGTGATGGAAGCCTTTGGTCTATTGTTCTTCGTTTAAGTATATTAGGCAATCTAGATAATATCCTTATTCAGCTCCCTCTCACACTTGGTCTGCAATTCAGACGACACTTCATGCGGTTGTGTTTCAAGGATGTCGTTGGACCCTTGGGGATGGCACTGATATTCGTTTTTGGATGATATTTTGTTAATGGATTAGCCTATTCGTCAAATGAACTTTGGAGGTGATTCTTCTCATTTGTCTTTTGATATCATTGTCCGTTATTACTAGTCTGATACTACAAGGTGGAATCTTGCCGATCTTTGACTGAAGTTGCCCAGTTCTGTTATTGCACGCCTCACTTCTCTTCAACCTATTATTCTTGTTTCAACGATCAATCTATTCAGCTCAGCGAGCGAGAATGTGCTTTGCGTGATGATATAATGTGGGCTCATACTTCTAATGGCTCATATACAGTTTCCTCTGTGTATAATTTATTGACTCAAGATCACATTAGTGTTTCTCTTGATATCCACCTTTTCCAACAACTCTAGAGGCTACGTGTTCCTGACCGATCTCGCATCTTTACGTGGAAGTTGCTGCATTCAGTACAAAAAATAATTCAATTAACCACGGGCGACGGCAGGAAAGCTATTTGTCAACGCCAACCATCAACGGAGACGGCTAGCGACGGCGGAAGGGGGCGACGCAAATTTTTTCGCCACGGTCTTCTGCCATCGCTAACATATTTTGCGACGGCTACGCAACGGATAGTAACCATCGCAAATATTCGCGTCGGTAGTGTGTCACAATTTTTAAAATTCCCACAAATTTCTAAACTTTGTGACGACAATAGACGCCGCAAAAATGTAAATTTGGATTTTGGCTACATACTAATGTAATTAATATGATAGCTTATATGTTAGGAATCAAATTCACTATCTAACAAAATATTTGTAGAGCAGAAGTTATAAATAACCTCATCTTATCAAATTCACAACCTATATTCAGAAATTTGTCTTAATCCAATCATACAACACTAAGCATAAATCATATCATAAATTTTACATTCAGAATGTAACACCCCAAATCCGCGGGACTTGGGGCGCTACTGGGCTAGACTCTCACAGTGGATCTTGACCCTAACCTGACAACAAGATAATGCATAAGCACAAGCACAAATCATGGAATCATAAACACATAATCATCTTGTCACACATTTACCCGTTTTAATTATCTTTATGTATAAATAGTCATCCACTCAAATCGTGTATATATATATATATATATATATATATATATATATATATATATATATATATATATATATATATATATATATATATATATATTTATGAAACTATGTGACACGAGGAACGTATCATCCTCACATTTGGGTGCTATAGTCAGCTAGAGTAGTATCGACGCACTACCCGTGTACCCTATGGGAGTGGTGAAGTGCCCATCCCGTATACCAGTCCGGCCTGACTTCAGAGAACCTCCTAGACTCCTTACAAGATGAAAGGGAAAGGTTATCACTTTCACTACAAGGGGGCTATCAGTAAAACATAGGTCGGTAATAATCGATATCGCATGCTATCAAGCATATAACACACACCACTCATACATACATCCAATACAGTGAGGGTAGGTAAGTAAGTCCTACGGACTTACCTCAACCACTGATACTCTCAACAACGATCAACCTCAATCTGGATAACAACACTGGCCAATAACAAGGTATAAAGAGATATCAAATCTTCTATCAATCCAAGGGGTCACACCTAGACCCAAGGGATCCATAAGGATCATAATCAACCTATAAGCCTCACAACCTACAAATCCTCAAAGCCATAACCGGCATAAATCGATATCATGATCATCCTCATTCTATTCCCATACACATGCCTAGCATGCTACTAAACCCCTCATACTAGGAAAGGAAATGAACCATACCACTCTAGGTAGGTCCTGAACAAGACGCACCTACGTCACAGGAAGGTAGTAGGGGCCAAACACTGGGAGGTGTAGGGGAGACGACACTCCCATGCAGGGGTGGCGACACTGGTGGCGCAAGGGCGACTCAGGGTGGCGCAGGGGCGGCTCTTGTGCAGAATGTAATCCTCGACTTCTCTTCGATTTGTCACTCGATTCTCTTCAACTCTTCACCATCCAGCAACCAGGTACATACATATATATGCATGTATATATCAGTACAAGCCAAGGAAGATCAACACAAGATCAATCTTGTGGAATCCTAAGCTAAAGAAGAAGAAAGAAAGAAAGAAGAAGGAGAAGAGAGGTAAGGAAGAACTCACTCAACTGTAACCTAACAGAGGAAAGCAACCCAAACGCACACACAGTTGGCTCTCACAGCACAACAACAATAACATCCAACATCATTGTTAACCAAATCCACAAAAAACTCTCTAACAAGATCTAGAGCTCAAGAAGAAGATCAAAGGAAGAAGGAGAAGAGAAGAAGAATGTAGGGCAGCTGGGAAATGAAGGAAACCCTCATTCAGAAGAAAAGGAGGAAACTTATAAGGGAAGAGAAGAGTAAAGTATGGGTCAAGGTCTACAAAGGTGGTTGCATCCGTACAAAACCGCAAGGGCGGATCTGTAGGACCGCAAGGACGGACCACGGAACCGTAGGGGCGGCTCACTGGACACGCAGGGGCGGCTTGTTCGCCCCTAGAGGTGTATGCAAATAAGTTTTAAATTTATAAAACTAGAATCAAGCAGCGAACCCGCAGTGTACGGATCGACGTAGTTAAGCAAGAATTCCAGAGTATCGAACACAGGGATTTGGGTGGAAACGAATTCGAATGCAGGTTATCAAGCAAGTAAATATGGGAGTTTTGCAGATATTGGGAAAACAACAATCCTAAAGTTCCGGGTATCCAGCTGCGACAATCGATTCAAGATATACTAATGATGTAAAGACAGAGTAGAGATATGCAAAGGTATACTAATGTAAGGTAATCGTACGGTTGAGGTTCCAAAAACCTTATGTAACTCACCTAAAAGACACTCCCTATACAGGTTGTTGAGGCTCAATATAGAAAGATTCTAAAGACGAGGATTAGCATCAAATACCCAAACTTATAATCTAAAGATCAAGACTAACTTAACCGATTGAGGTTGTTGAGGCTCACAATCGAGGTAGTGGTTGTTGAGGCTTCACTACCACCTAGAAAAGACAAGTCTAAACTAAGTTAAAGCAAATCTTTAACTTTGGATTAAAGTAAAAGCAGGCTCGTAAACTAGAGGGAAATTACGGTTGGATCTTGAGATTCCACGGTCGTGGAACTCAAGAACATCCCGTAATTTAGGGTTGTCGACGATTCTCTCTAACTCTCAGGGTCTAATCTGTTTGCGATCGATCTGTCATCATCTAAGCCACAACTATCAACCCTTCACCTTAGAATTGTTAAGGGTTTTTAGCCAATAACAGTCATATTAATATTAATTCAAGAATTAAAAGATAAAAGATGTAAACTTTCAAGAATTATCAATAATCTTCAAATAAATCTCAAGATCACAATCAAGAACAAGTGTTTATCAAAAGATTCAAAACGGAGTAAACAATCACAACTTTAGGAAAGAAGAGAAACGGGATGTCAATCCGTTTCCAAATCAAACATAAACAAGAAGAGAGATCTTCTTGCAAAATCTTCCAAGAACTTCGATCTTCCACAAATCCGAAGATCACAACAGCAACCTCCACCGAAAGTGCGAGTTTTGAGCAACTCTCCAATACGAACTTTGATCTCCAATGAGATCTCCCAAATACCTCTAAGATGAGGGTTTGTGCGTTGCTAAGCGATGATCTCCGTCTATGCGTTAATGTGTAAGCGATGATTGTAAGCGAGCATGACGGAATCTCCTTTCTTCCGTCTTTTTATAATGCAGGGCAAAGTGTCGGCCCGGCCCAATCTTCAAAAGATCGTGGCTTCGAAGTGTGGCGAAAAGATTCGCCAAGATCACGGTCGTGGAAAATTCCACGACCGTAATTCTAGGGCGTGGAAACAATTACGGTTAGTTCCACGACCGTAGAATCCCCTGGAATGAACATCGAATTCTGACTCTGAATCCACGGCCATAATTCTGAACGTGGTTTGTGATACGGCCGTATTTTAGGGCGTAATTTAGGGCAAGAACGTGATTCTTCCCTAAACTCGTGCATTCCTCAATCTAAGACTCCAAATTGCTTCCAAAAAGTGTCCTCGATCTATGGACATATCAACTCAACTCTTCTTTGCTCGATTCCGTTCGGAAATAGCTCCAAATCACCTATAATCAACATAGAACTAGTGTAGACATCCATATCGACAATATAGGCAATACTAGCTCACATATGCACAAAGATCAATCAAAGACTATCAATATGAATCAAATACGATTAGAAAACGTGCCTAAAATATCACAATATTTCATGCTAACAAATAACCCCATACTTAACACTTTCTTGTCCCTAAGCAAGGTCTTTCAAAAAGCTTTAAAACAAGAGTTAGGATGAAATATGTGTACCTTCTTTTGGTGAATGTGACTTCTAAAGAATAGATCATTCTCAAACCTTGCTTCAATCGTTCATCAAACTTTCACACACTCAATTAAAGAGTAAAAAGCAAAGAGAGTTCATGAATCAATTTAACCTCAAAACAAGCATTATAACCTTCAAACATTATCAAAATCAATCATAAGAAGCTTCAATTTAGATCACCAAGTCATATAACATTCTTTTGATCTTAAGGACTTTCAAAGAAAAGGTCTAGAGTATGGAAGGGAAGGGAAAACTTTAAGCGAAAGTGGTGCATAAATCCGGGAAAGTGGACAACTACCTTCTTCTTCTTATGCGGTTCCCGCAACACTTCAACTTAGAGCTTCGCTATCTTCTTTTCATTTTTCGACTTTACTTTTGGAGTTATGGATAGAGGTGCACAAGAACCGAAGCCTAGGAGATTGGCGTTTCTCAAAATTGCAAGAGATGCCTCAAACCCTTAGCGCACATACCATAATCCGCTAGGAATATCGCTCAATCCGACTTTGGCAAGACACAAACACCCGGCTATGTGAATGATGCCGAGTTACTCATCGTCATGATTGACTTCCCCAAACCTATAATTTCTTTCTATTTAATTGATTGCAAATAATTGCTCTCATGGCCCTCCCACATCAAACATGCCTTTTTCTCGTTCACTTTTCCAAGTTTCCGGATAGGTAAAGGAGGCTAATATTTCAATGAGGAGTTAGATGATCAAAGAAAGAGGAAAGAAAGTATCGAATTGCCTTAATCATTTCAACAAGAAGTATAGGAACTTATAATGTGATTTCAACTTCAATTTCTCAACATGATTTAGGTAACGTTTTCACATTATAAAACTTGCAAAAGAGGTAGAATTCATTCATTCAAATTCTTTTCGATTTACAATCCTTTTAAGCATGCAATTGTCATCAAACTCAATTCACAAGTAGTATTATCATGGAAATCTTCTCAATTCATTAGAAGCACAAAATTTTTCAAAATTTTTCAATTTTTATGGGTTTTTAAAGTTCTTTTTCATGCAATGCGAAAATAAAACGTGTAACACATAATGAACATGCAATGATAGTCTCGAAATGAAAGCAACATAGAGAGTAGAGTTATTACAAATTTTTAGTACATCCCACCCCATACTTAGGACGAACATTGTCCCTAATGTTCAAAAGAAAGAACAAAAGAAAGAAAAGAAAAAGAAACTCACAAGTGGTGGCGGGAATGTCTAAAACGAACGGTCATGCATCGATCACTGCGGCGCCGGCGGAGGTGGAAATGGAGAGAAACTCGGATCATAGAACCGCCCAAACTGCTGGCGGTAGACGTCCCTCATCATGTGGTCAAGGTCGTCTAGGCGTCCATATCTAGCATCCGCCCGGATCTCTAGTGCTCCAACTCTCTCCGAAAGTCCGGTAGCCCAATCCGGCATCCTCTCATACCATCCCGGGGCGTGATCATACCATGCGGGGGCATCGGCTGGTGTTGGTGCTGGTGGTGGCGGTGGTGCTGCTGGCTGCGTCGTGGACCAAGGAGGGGGTGTGCTGTACCAAGTGGGAGGTGTAGTCATCCACGTGGGCCTCTCACTCACGCTGGCGCGGCGAGATGATGAGCCTGAAGCTCTAGCTGGGCGTGGAGAGCGCCTAGGTACATCCGGGGCCGCCTCCGGCTGATCCGGAAACGTGCCGAACTCCTGCTCCGCTCATCCACCACTCTCGTACTGCTCTCCCATCTCCTCCTCATCCACAACCGGTGGTGGAACGTAAGGGGGAGCTACAAGCCTGTTCGCATGCATCGCAGCGAACGTCTCCTTCCAATTGTGGCGTCCCGCCACAATGGAATACTCTGGCAGCCACTCAATACCCCTACCCGTTCTGCTCTCCCAAGGCATGCCCGCATAAGGCGGACCTCTATGTGTGGGGAAGATGAGTCCCCTAACCATAAAAGCATGTAGCCCTAATGGAACCGCCGATATACGGGTGCAAGCTGAAAAATCCACACCAAACGTCCTAGCTATGTGGGTCACTATCCCACCATATCCAATGTTCCCCTTCGATTTGTTCTTGAGTTTACTCATCGTAGCCGCCAAAAGAGTAGCACAATCTGCGCGGCATCCATAAAGCATACTGTAAAGAAGGAATAGTTCATCCGTCTTGATCTTTTGGGGCGTCTCCGTCCTAGGAAAGAGACACTCCGAAAGAACACGGTGAGCTATCTTCAAGGCTAGATGGTACATCAATCTAGCCTTGGTATCGGCGGGTTGCCAACGGTCCTCGTCGGCGTAAATCATTGCCACTTCCCCCCAAAAATCCTTGGCGGAAACGCCTCTCGGAAGTCGACCATTGTAGGTCTCATGGAACCCGAAAATGGTCCCAAACTCGACAATACTCAACTGATAGTCTCGTTCCATAAGACGGAAGGAGACGGTCCTATCTACTGGGCTGTGCTCAAAGGACGTCACAACCTCCCGGGTAATCTCCTCATAAGCGTCTTCACGAATGTTCGTGAAGACAAGCAATCCGGCTCTATCCAAGAGCCATGTAAGGTCATCAACTATGTTGAGGGGATGTAGGTCCTCCAACAACAAATACCTAGGGCCAATCACTGCCCTCTATTCTATCTTCTTAAATGCAGCTAGGTGGTTTTCGTGTATGGTTGGGATGCTAGGGTGAGGAGGTGAGGATGGTGGTGAGGGTGAGGATGGTAATGAGGAAGATGAGGGTGGTGGTGCCCTAGAGGTTGAGGGATTTCCTTTCCTTTTCTTACTTTGCTCCCCTTTCTTCTCCTTTATCCTTCCCGACATTCTCCTCACAAAATCCATTTTTCACAAAAATCACGGTCTGTTCTTGGGGAATTACGGCCGTGGTTTACCCAGCGACCGTGATTCGTCTCAGAAATTCGTGAATCTCAGCAAATTCACCAACAATCACCACAACAAAGCAGTCCTAATCTAATTCTTTCCAGTCTTTGTCAGTTCTTCCTAAAAATCTACAGCAGAAACGAACCAAATCCGCGAGAATTCAAGAAGAAAGAATAACCTCTTTTTCGGATTGAAAAACCCGAAATGCGCGTTTGTTGATCGATTTCCACTCGATTTGTTGCTTGGATCCTGTTCGTGGTTTGATTTGCTGCAGTTTAGGGTGAAGAATCGTTGAAAACGATTAGGAAACGAAGAATTGGGAGAGGCTGCGGGTTTTCGGTTTCTAGGTCGTGGAATTGGGGAAATTTTGGTTAAGTGTGTGAAGAATGTGGGTTTTATAGTGGCCGGCAAAATTTCCAAAAATTACGGTCTGTCGGGGCATTCCACGGCCGTGGAAGTGTACGGACCCGTGGTTTTGGTGATTTTTCAAAGGCTTTTGAAATTACGGCCACTGTAGCTATGACGACCGTAATTTAGACCGTGGAACCTTCTGTAAAGCTTCAAAGTCCAAATTTCGTCACTTTTCTTCGACATTATCCTTCCTTTCTCCTTTTCTATCGATCCTACATCCAAAAACACGAACATACCGGAAGAAATCGAGGCAAAATAAAGTGAAAACGTCTATTCTAAACTAATCTATGAATTGAAAACAAAATGAAGATGCAATACCTTGGGTTGCCTCCCAAGAAGCGCTTTGTTTAAGGTCCGTAGCTAGACCATTCTTGCACTTATTCGAGTGCGGTAGGTGCAAACTCCTCAGCTTGGAGTTCCGGTGAGTACTTCTTGAGTCGTTGGCCGTTCACCTTAAAACTTCCGCTAGCTTCACCCCATACTTCAACTGCACCATGGGGGAAAATACGCTTAATTAGAAAAGGTCCGGTCCAACGAGATTTAAGCTTACCTGGAAAGAGGCGAAGTCTTGAATTGAAGAGGAGAACTTGATCTCCTTCTTTGAAGTCCTTTGGAATGATATGCTTATCATGCCAACGCTTTGCTCTTTCCTTGTAGATCTTGGCGTTTTCATAGGCGTTCAAGCGAAGCTCATCCAGCTTGTTGATGTCTAGGAGACGCTTCTCTCCCGCTTCCTTCATGCTGAAATTTAGCCACTTGATAGCCCAAAACGCTTTGTGCTCCAACTCTACCGGCAAATGACAAGATTTCCCATATACAAGGTTGTATGGTGTGGTTCCTATGGGAGTCTTGTATGCAGTCCGGTACGGCCATAATGCGTCATCTAGTTTCAAGGACCAATCCTTCCTAGTCCTTGAGACCGTCTTCTCTAGAATTCCCTTGATCTCCCTATTTGAGATCTCAACTTGTCCACTTGTTTGTGGATGATAAGGGGTAGCTATCTTGTGAGTAACCCCATACTTGGCTAGAAGAGCTTCAAAGCGACGGGCTATGAAGTGAGAACCTCCATCACTAATGATCGTCCTTGGCGTCCTGAATCGTGGGAAAATGGTCTTGTTGAAGAACTTAACCACCACCATGGCATCATTTGTGGGAGAGGCAATTGCTTCCACCCATCTAGAAACGTATTCTACCGCCAATAATATGTATTGGTTTCCACAAGAAGATGGAAATGGTCCCATGAAATCGACTCCCCAAACGTCGAAAATCTCCACCTCTTGGATGTTGTTGAGGGGCATCTCGTTCCTTCTAGAGATATTGCATGTTCTTTGACAAGCATCGCAACAAGAAACAAAGGATTGCACATCTTTAAATAAAGTAGGCCAATAGAATCCAGATTGCAATACCTTTGCGCTAGTTTTGTTCGAACTAGCGTGTCCTCCACAAGGTAGTGAACGACAATGGCGGATGACACTTTGCATCTCATCTTCCGGCACACATCGCCGGATGATGCCATCCGGACCTCTCTTAAAGAGGAGAGGTTCGTTCCAATAGCATTCCCGGACGTCCTTGAAGAACTTCTTCCTTTGTGCGTATGACAGTCCGGGTGGTATCTCCTGGCAAACCAAATAGTTAACGAAATCAGCAAACCATGGTTCGTTACCTTTGGAGACTACCTTGATGCACTCCTCTATGATATGTAGGTGTTCGTCCGGAAATGAGTCATCAATGGGTAAATGGTCGTCCTCTAGATGTGTTAGACGACACAAATGATCCGCAACAGAATTTTCCGAGCCTTTCTTGTCGCGGATCTCAAGATCGAATTCTTGTAGGAGAAGAATCCATCTAATCAGCCTTGGCTTCGCATCTTTCTTCGCGAGGAGGTACCGGATCGCAGCATGATCCGTGTAGACAATCACCTTTGCACCTACAAGATAAGAGCGAAACTTGTCAATAGCGTAGACAATGGCTAGAAACTCTTTTTCCGTAGTGGCGTAGTTGAGCTGAGCTTCGTCTAGCGTCTTGCTAGCGTAGTATATGGCGTGGGTTCGTCCTTCTTTTCGTTGTCCAAGAACAGCTCCAATGGCTACGTCACTAGCGTCGCACATAATCTCGAAGGGGAGAGTCCAATCCGGAGGTTGGATAATAGGTGCTGAAATTAGAGCTTGCCGAATGGTGTTAAACGCATCCAAACATTCCTGCGAAAACTCAAAAACCGCATCCTTCATCAATAGATTAGTGAGAGGTTTTGATATCTTAGAAAAGTCCTTAATGAAACGTCTATAGAATCCAGCATGTCCTAGGAAACTTCTTATCCCTTTCACCGAAATTGGGGGAGGAAGTTTCTCTATGGTCTCTATCTTAGCCCTGTCTACCTCTATCCCTCTACTAGAGACTAAGTGACCTAACACGATTCCTTCCTTAACCATAAACTGACACTTCTCCCAATTAAGAACTAGGTTAGTGTCTTCACATCTTTGCAAAACAAGAGAAAGGTTAGAAAGACAATCGTTAAAAGAGGAACTGTAAACGGAGAAGTCGTCCATGAAGACTTCCATGATTTCCTCTACGTATTCGGAGAAGATGGCCATCATGCACCGTTGAAAGGTGGCTGGGGCGTTGCAAAGCCCGAACGGCATTCTCCTATAGGCGAACGTACCCCAAGGGCACGTGAATGTGGTCTTCTCTTGATCATCCGGATGTATCGGAATCTGAAAGAAGCCACTATAACCGTCAAGGTAGCAAAAGTATGAATGTTGTGCTAACCTTTCAAGCATCTGATCGATGAATGGCAATGGAAAGTGATCCTTCCGCGTTGCGTTGTTGAGCTTGCGGTAGTCGGTAGTCTATACACATTCGCCATCCAGTTACGGTTCGGGTAGGAATGAGTTCGTTGTTCTTATTGGTGATGACCGTCATTCCTCCCTTCTTCGGAACTACTTGAACTGGGCTCACCCACTTGCTATCGGAGATAGGATAGATGATACCTGCATCAAGAAGTTTAAGAATTTCCTTCTTGACAACCTCCTTCATGGTCGGATTCAACCGCCTTTGAGGTTGTCTTGAAGTTCTAACGTCCTCCTCCATTAGTATCTTATGCATGCATAGGGAGGGTTTAATTCCTACTAAGTCCTCAATAGTATAGCCTATGGCTTTTCTATGTTTCCTAAGGACAATCATGAGCTGTTCATGTTCATCTATGCGTAATTCGGAACTAACGATAACCGGAAAGGTGGAATTAGATCCAAGAAAAGCGTACCTTAGATGAGTAGGAAGTGGTTTGAGTTCCATCACTTTCGGAGCTTCCAATGATCCTTGAGGAGCTTCCGATGTTTCCTTAGAAGTTTCTAAGAATGTTGAATGGGTTGGGGAAGAATTAGAAGAAGTTGAAGAATTATGCCGATCACTCTCTTCCACGGTCAAAATTACGGTCTCCTCTTGTGTTCCACGGCCGTAATATCCTCTGGAATGGAAGTCAATTTTGGTCGTGGAATCCACGGTCGTGGAATACAGGGTATGACCGTGGATTCTAATATTCTCAGCCTCATCGTGGAGTTTTTCAAACTCCACTCCATGCATCTCTTCTTGTGCTTCTAAGGCTTCAATTTCCTCTTTGCGCTCTTCTTCTTCTCCTACATTGGTTAGACTCATAGTAATAACCTTTTGTAAAGGATCGTTAAAGAGAATCGCACTTACCTCCTCTCTAGACAAACCTTCTTCGTCTTGGATATCGTAGATATCCTCGTCAAAGATTGGTTCCTTCACTAGAGTGGAAAGAATGAACTCTACTTTCTCTTCTCCAATATCAAAAGCGAGTCTCCCATTCTTGCAATCGACCATGCAGCCGGAAGTTGCAAGAAACGGTCTTCCGAGTATGATCAGGACCGGACTATCTGCAGGAATGTCAAGCACGACAAAATCAATGGGGACAAAGAACTTGCCTAGCTTGACCGGGACGTCTTCTACAATGCCGACGGGACGAGTAATGGATCGATCCGCCATGTATAACGTCATCTTCACCGGTTTAGGGTCGCCTAAACCGATCTTCCTGCACAACGCAAGTGGTATGATGCTCACACTTGCTCCTAAGTCACATAAAGCGTCATATGTGACCTCTCCCACTCCAATAGGAATGCAAAATGACCCCGGATCTTTCAGCTTTGGGGGCATTTTCTCCTTCATCGTCTTGATGAGATCCGAAGAATCCGAACTCATCTTGACTTCACCGAAATCTTCTAATTTCCTCTTGTTAGAGAGAAGCTCCTTCAAGAACTTGCCATAAGCCGGCATACCTACAATAGCATCAATGAAGGGTATATTAATATGCAGCTTGCTCATGAGTTCTATGAACTTACCGAATTGTTTATCTAGGCGCGCTCGCGCTCTAGATTGAGGGAACGGTAGGGGAGGTCTGTAAGCTGGAGGAGGAACATAGACGTCTTCCTTCTCCTTCCCCTTTCCTTTGTCCTTCTCTACGGGGACTTCAACGAACGTAGGCTGCGGATCGGTGGTAGTCACTCCGCTCCTAGTTGTAATCGCCATTACCCTTCCCTTAGGGTTGTCCTCCGTCTTTCCTGGAAGTTTCCCTTGATTTCTAGGGACTTCCTCCGCGTGGTTGAACAATTGGTTTTCCAAAACCTTTTGAGCTTTGTCAACCTTAGAAATTTGATCATCAACCTTGATGATGCGGTTCTCCAACCCTTGAAGCTTTCCCAAGATAGTTTCCAACATGGGATCGGGCTTCTCCTTTCCTGTATTGTTGCCTCCATTAGATGATTGCCCCTGGCTTTTCAAAGGAGTAGAGGAAGAGGAGGGTGGATTTAGTGAATTGGAATTGGAAGGATAGGAGTTACCGGAATTTTGTTGATTGGAGCGCCAATTGTTGTTGTTTGAACCCCGATTGTTGTTCCAATTGTTGTTGTTCCGGTTGTTGTTGTTTCCATTCTAATTGTTGTTCCGGTTATTGTTCCGGTTATTGTTGTTGCGGTTGGTGTTATCACCGCCGTTGTTGTTGCCCAAATAGCCAACATCCTTCTCTTGTTGCTTTGGGAAGTTGGTCTTGATAGCCTCCTTCAACTCTTTGATCTCATTGTTGAGGGAGAAAATCTGAGTTTGAGCTTCATGTGTGAGCTTCGCTCCTTGCTCCACACGATTTCCCTCCACCTTCCGGTGGGAATACTTCTCTATGACTCTTGCTTGCTTCTCAATGAAGTCCCAAGCGTCATCTTCTCTCATGTCCATGAACGTTCCACATGAGAGGGATTGGAGGTTGAATTGCGTTCCCGCATCCAGCCCCTTGTAGTAAATCTCCAGCAAGGCAAGCTTGGATATGCCATGATGAGGGCAATCCAATAGTAAATCCTGAAACCTTTCCCAAGATTGAAACAAACTTTCGTTAGGTCTCATGGAAAAAGCATTGATCTTACCTCTAAGTTCTGCCGTTTTGGAAGGCGGAAAGAATTTGGTGAGAAACTCTGCGGAAAGGTCTTCCCACGTGTCTAGTTTCCCATTAGGAAGAGCTTGGTACCAAGATAACGCTTTCCCTTTCAAGGAGAAAAAGAAAGGTTTAAGCTTGTAGCTGTTGGTAGTAGCGCTCTTCGGTCTCATCGTCTCCATCATACACTCAAAGTTTTGCAAGTGTTGGTGTGGAGATTCAGCGCTTGTACCGCCAAATTGGCTTTGGCGAACAAGAGTGATAACTTGAGGGTTGAAGCTAAACCCTTGTACATCTTTAGCATCAAAATTCACACCCAAGCGGCGTGGTTGTTGTGTTGGATCCATCCGCTGGCCAAGAGTTCTTGGCTCATTATCCACACGTTCGACTCTCGCATTCCTTGGTGGGATGCGGCGATTAGTAGCTCCTTGTGGATTGAAGGGATTTATGTTGATCGTGGGATCAATCTCTTCTAACGGTGGCATGGAAGAATCACTATGATCAGCGGATGAGTGGCTTTTTCTTCTAGACCTTGATCTCCTTCTCGAGGACTTCTTGCCTACCTTATCTTCAAGGTCGCTCATCTTTATCCTCATTTGGAAGAGCATGTCTTGTAGAACGTTAAATTGGGATTGATGACGATCCATCTCATCCTGGCGGAGAGTCTCATTCCATCGGAGTTGAGCTTCCTTCTCCGCCAACTCCGTTTGAAGATCGTGTTCGTTCTCTTCAGCCATCTTCTTTTCCTTGCGTCTTTGTCTCAAGGTTTTCTCTAGCTCTTGATCAAGAGGTAAGAGATCTTCGGTGTTCCTAGACCTGCGCATGCACTCAAAGAAAAATCAAATAACGAGAGCAAGCTCCCAAGCTTGACAACCGGCTACCGGATTCGGACGAAACCAAATCCCCGGCAACGGCGCCAAAAAACTTGTTCTCCCCTAGAGGTGTATGCAAATAAGTTTTAAATTTATAAAACTAGAATCAAGCAGCGAACCCGGAGTGTACGGATCGACGTAGTTAAGCAAGAATTCCAGAGTATCGAACACAGGGATTTGGGTGGAAACGAATTCGAATGCAGGTTATCAAGCAAGTAAATATGGGAGTTTTGCAGATATTGGGAAAACAACAATCCTAAAGTTCCGGGTATCCAGCTGCGACAATCGATTCAAGATATACTAATGATGTAAAGACAGAGTAGAGATATGCAAAGGTATACTAATGTAAGGTAATCGTACGGTTGAGGTTCCAAAAACCTTATGTAACTCACCTAAAAGACACTCCCTATACAGGTTGTTGAGGCTCAATATAGAAAGATTCTAAAGACGAGGATTAGTATCAAATACCCAAACTTATAATCTAAAGATCAAGACTAACTTAACCGATTGAGGTTGTTGAGGCTCACAATCGAGGTAGCGGTTGTTGAGGCTTCACTACCACCTAGAAAAGACGAGTCTAAACTAAGTTAAAGCAAATCTTTAACTTTGGATTAAAGTAAAAGCACGCTCGTAAACTAGAGGGAAATTACGGTTGGATCTTGAGATTCCACGGTCGTGGAACTCAAGAACATCCCGTAATTTAGGGTTGTCGACGATTCTCTCTCTAACTCTCAGGGTCTAATCTGTTTGTGATCGATCTGTCATCATCTAAGCCACAACTATCAACCCTTCACCTTAGAATTGTTAAGGGTTTTTAGCCAATAACAGTCATATTAATATTAATTCAAGAATTAAAAGATAAAAGATGTAAACTTTCAAGAATTATCAATAATCTTCAAATAAATCTCAAGATCACAATCAAGAACAAGTGTTTATCAAAAGATTCAAAACGGAGTAAACAATCACAACTTTAGGAAAGAAGAGAAACGGGATGTCAATCCGTTTCCAAATCAAACCTAAACAAGAAGAGAGATCTTCTTGCAAAATCTTCCAAGAACTTCGATCTTCCACAAATCCGAAGATCACAACAGCAACCTACACCGAAAGTGCGAGTTTTGAGCAACTCTCCAATACGAACTTTGATCTCCAATGAGATCTCCCAAATACCTCTAAGATGAGGGTTTGTGCGTTGCTAAGCGATGATCTCCGTCTATGCGTTAATGTGTAAGCGATGATTGTAAGCGAGCATGACGGAATCTCCTTTCTTCCGTCTTTTTATAATGCATGGCAAAGTGTCGGCCCGGCCCAATCTTCAAAAGATCGTGGCTTCGAAGTGTGGCGAAAAGATTCGCCAAGATCACGGTCGTGGAAAATTCCACGACCGTAATTCTAGGGCGTGGAAACAATTACGATTAGTTCCACGACCGTAGAATCCCCTGGAATGAACATCGAATTCTGACTCTGAATCCACGGCCGTAATTCTGAACGTGGTTTGTGATACGGCCGTATTTTAGGGCGTAATTTAGGGCAAGAACGTGATTCTTCCCTAAACTCGTGCATTCCTCAATCTAAGACTCCAAATTGCTTCCAAAAAGTGTCCTCGATCTATGGACATATCAACTCAACTCTTCTTTGCTCGATTCCGTTCGGAAATAGCTCCAAATCACCTATAATCAACATAGAACTAGTGTAGACATCCATATCGACAATATAGGCAATACTAGCTCACATATGCATAAAGATCAATCAAAGACTATCAATATGAATCAAATACGATTAGAAAACGTGCCTAAAATATCACAATATTTCATACTAACATGGCTCACTGGACACGTAGGGGCGGATGGGTCCTGTGTCATCACTTCTCAGCACCTGCGTCTCAGCTGTGGCGCAGGTGCGGGATCTCTAAAAGACTAAGGCTCTTACACAGAAGATACATAATATCCAATGAGTTTTGCTGATTTTGATGTGGGCTTGAGATTGATCAGCGTAAAGAATTAATTTTGATCTCTCATATTAGAAATTCTCTTTCTGGAATTTAAACTTCGTAGTCCCTATTTGGTTAAATTTATAGCAAAGCTGGAGTAGTTCATTGACAAGCCTACGGTTCCACAATAGAAAACACATACAAACATAGCATTGTTACAAAACACAAGAAGAAGATGATCCTACGAGAAGTGCAAACTCAAGATATACCATCCACTCCGTGCTTCAGTCCACTTCATGGGTTTGGAGGCTTTGTTCGACTTGAAAGTATCACAATAGAAACCATTGCATGTGTTTATCTACATCAAGATTGAAATATTAAAAATTTTAATCCTTACAAGTGAACATTTAAGAATATGATCTACACCTTAACCCTAAAAAATGGTCAACATTGGCTTAGTTAACTAATCCACTGAAAATATAGTTGAAAAATTCATCATTACCACAAGATATAGGGCATCATCTTCCTTGCACATCAACCATGGAACACCGGTACCTAATACAGCATACTTCAACCATACTAGAAATCCTCAGCACCATAACATCGGAAACGTTAAATTTATAACAACACTATAGAAATTTCATGTTCATACAAAAAAAATAAACAATTTTCAGAAATGAACACTATGTGACCAAAAAGGAAAAACAAATGCAAAGAAGACTCAATCTTGTGGGTTTCAATTTCTAATTCATTCAGTTAGGGTTGCAGTTTCTGATTTTCGAACAGAGGAGAAGAAGAAGTTGAACTCACCTTTACTCCTGGGTAGCAAGAACAGAGAGAAAGAAGACTCAACAATCTTATTGTGTTTTTTTTGTGTTCTCAGCCTTACTGTTTTTGTGTACTCAAAAACTTCACTCCCAAACTTTAGTTGTTGTTTTTGTACTCTGAAATTCAGAATCTTGACTAGAAACTTGCAAGCAACTAACAAAAAGAAGGGTCAAAACTACAATACTTACCGAATCCGGCGAGAGAACTCAAAGAAGGGTTGAAAATTCAGTCAAGAAGCAAGTGAGACGCCGAGAAAACTCAAAGAAGCAAGTCAGATGCCGAGACTAGTGACTTTTGATTCCTGAAGGATGGTGACTCGGCGAGATCGAGTGAGAACTGAGAAGGAAGGCTGAAGAGGCGAGTCGGCGAGGTCGAGTGAGAACTGAGAAGGAAGGCTGAAGAGGCGAATCGGCGAGGAAAGGAAGACTGAAGAGGCGAAGACTGGGGATGTGTTGGGGTTTCCATTTTCCAAGAGTGTATATATATATATATATATATATATATATATATATATATATATATATATATATATATATATATATATATATTTATCCGGGCCGGAAAGCAGCCGACCAGACTTTTTAGTCTGTCGGGATCCGGTATGGATGTCCGGTTGGGTCAGACTTTTCATCTTGTCCATACCCATCCGTTTTTGCGTACGAGTCGGGACAACCTTGGGTGTATCAGCTCTAGTTGTAGGGTTTCCTTAGATTTTGGTTTTCGAACTAGTAAATAAAAAGATATGGGAAGACAGAACCAACTCCTGCTCGGTATAATTTTTGGTTTTCTTGTTCAGTATAATTTTTGAGGGTTTTGTGGTTTTGGTTCATAAATGGATAATTTATGTGGCTTCGGTTCGGTTCAATGAACCAAACCAACTCCCGCTCAACCCTAGAGTTGAAGATGTTGAACGGAAGGGGCGCAAGATTTAAACTTAATTTTTTTTGCGGGAATATAATTTGGGATGAATTTTAAATTTTTTTAAGAAAAAATAAATTAATATTAATTTTTTTTATCCAAATATTTTCATATGGCACCAAATAATTTGGTTGTTGGCGGTAGCGATATAAAGTCGTCGTCAATGGTCCCTTTTATTAGTCACGGTAAAGATTAGGCGATGTCAATTACATGACTATTAGCGACGGCCATGTACCACCGATGCAAATAATTTGTATTTTCTGCCACGCTGATGTTGTTGTCGCTTTGTCGTCGCCAAATCAAGGCCAATAGCGACGGAAAACCCTTATCGTTGTAACAAGCGTGGCTAATTGAATTATTTTTTGTAGTGATAGTGGAATTATTTCTAATGGCTCATATACATTTTCCTCTACATATAATTTATTGCCTCAAGATCAGATTAGTGTTTCTCTTGATATCCACCTTTTCCGACAACTCGATCGAGAGGCTACATGTTCATGACCGATCTCGCATCTTTACGTGGAAGTTGTTGTATGGTGGGATTATTTCAATTGATGAGCATGTTAGGCGTCATATTGATGTTTATAATGGATATTCTTCTTGTTCGGATGCTACGGAAACCCTTGATCATTTATTCCGTGATTGTCCTATTGTTCGTCAAATGTGGAAGCATTTACATGCGGATTTATATTTAGAAAATCTCTGCACTACTCCTTTTACAGGATGGTTGCGAGGTAATGTTTCTTCGTCTACGCATTTTTCTAACAATTGTTTATGGAGTGAGGTGTTTGTAGTTGCCATTTGGTGGACTTGGAAATGGATAAATAAGAAGATTTTGGAAGATAACTTGGAGCAAGGAAAACAGAGTTCTCATGTTCGGAATCGTACGCTCGAGTTTCTTAGGGCATGGAAGTCACATACGGGAGCCACTAAGTTGCTGCAGCCATATGTTGTTTCAGTTCGTTGGGAACCACCTCCTCCTCCTTGTATCAAAATCAACAAAGATGGTGCGCAACGTGCAGACGGGTCAGTTGGTGGTCTTCTTAGGGATCATGACGGGAAGTGGTTGCGGGACTTTTGGGTTAACATTGGACTACATTCGGTTCCTATGGCTGAGATGTGGGGAATGTTTCATGGTTTAAAGTTAGGTTGGGAGAGTGGATTCCGAAATGTATTTCTGGAAACGGTTTCACAGTTGGGTATTACTCTCTTACATAGTCTCATTCCCCGACATCACCCTCTTACTTGTATGGTATTAAAATGCAACGATTGGATTATCCAAGCTCGTCATATCTTTCACGAGGCGAATTTCGCGACTGATTTCTCAACTAGTTTTTCTTTCGATCTGCCTATTGACTTTAATGTACTGGTTGACCCCCCGAGGATGTAGTTGATCTTTTACTTCAAAATGTATTGGGGTCAGGTTATCCCCTATTTGCGGACTTCTTAGCATTTTCTATTTATTAAAACGCGTTAATAGCACGGGAGACCATTGACTCTTCTTCTCATAAGTTAATTACCTTAATTGATTGAGTCGATTGCTTTGAAAATATCATCAACTGATTCAAATCTATCTTATCCTTTCTTTATTTGGGTTATCTATCATGTCCCTTGGATATTTACTTTGATTTCCAAGCTAAGAGAGATAGAATAATTAGCTTTCTCATATAAGTTGAAGGTTATTTATATTCGTACCACATGAAACATGTTTTTCATACCATTTGTTCGACTACACACTGCGGAGTTGTAGTATTTTTTTTTTTTTGCGCCGGCTACGATTACTACGCATCTGGCATGCGTAGTCATAGCCATTTTTCCTTTATTTTTCGCACGAAATGTTTTGATATTGACTATTACGCATCCGGCATGCGTAATCGTATTAATTTTTCCTTTATTTTTCGAACGAAATGAGCTTGTTACTACGGCTCCGTAATGCGTAGTCGGACAAGTTGTTTGAATAAAATATTTCACGTGGTACGAATAACAATCTCGTAAGTTGAACCTTCCTAGTTCAATTTTATTACCTAGTTTTCATCTAGTATTAGATTCAATTCCAAATGTGCTCGTATACATTTGATCGAATTGCATGATAAATTTATGATATTATTTATTAAATAAGTTTTTTTATTGTTATATATAGAGTGAGGTAGAAGGTTGAGTTTCAGTGGAAAGAGTGTTTAGGTAAAAATAGGAAAAAAAATAATAACATTGGATTAATTGAAAGAAGGGGTGTGATTGACCGCTTTTTTTTAATGAGATTAATATATGTTTAACGGTTGATGTTATTTAACACAGTTAGAGAAGAATGAAGAGGATTTAGAGACTGAACATCTGATTTTATTCAGCATGAAACAAAGGTATTTATACGTACAGAGAATCAATGACAGCATAACAACTTGGAATAACAACTAGCTATAAATCTGTTTAAGAAGATACGCAGCTATAAATCTGTTTAAGAAGATACGCAGAATCTCTTGAGCTTATCACGCCTCCTCAAGCCGGTTGTGGTGTGTTCACAACACCGAGCTTGGACAGTAGATACGAGAAACGTTTCGGACCCACTACTTTAGTAAATAGATCAGCCAGTTGATCACACGACCTTGTGAAGCATGTGCGTATAGCATTGAGCTGTATTTGATCCCGGATAGTGTGGCAATCTATTTCTATGTGCTTAGTTCTTTCATGAAAGACAGGATTAGATGCTATATAGAGGGCTGATTGGTTGTCACAATGAAGACGCATTGGATGAACATGGGAGACACCAAGAGAGCGGAGAACAGAACGAAGCCAAAGTAATTCGCAAGTAGTTGCAGCCATAGCGCGATACTCTGCTTCAGCTGAAGAGCGGGAGACTGTTACCTGCTTTTTAGTCTTCCATGAAATAGGAGATGATCCCAACATTACAAAGTAGCCAGTTGTGGATCGACGAGAGAGTGGACACGCAGCATAATCAGAATCTGAAAATGCTCGAAGGATCAAATCACTTGAGCGAGACAGAAAGATACCTTGAGCTGGTGCTAGTTTGATAAAACGAAGGACATGTAACGCAGCCGCCCAATGACCTTGGCGAGGTGTTTGCATATATTGAGCAAGAAGATGAACAGAATAAGTGAGCTCTGGTCTAGTTATGGTCAGATAAATGAGACGTCCAACAAGCCTGTGATACTTCTCTGGATCAGCAAGATATGGGCTGGAATCAAGCTGCAGACCATGGTTTTGAGGCATTGGAAATGTTGTTGGCTTACACCCAAGGAGACCGGCTTCGGTTAGAATATCAAGTGCATATTGTCGTTGATTTAACCATAAACCATGTGGGGTCCGAATCATTTCAATGCCGAGAAAAAATCTCAGTGGGCCTAGATCTTTCATATGGAAGCACCGGTGAAGATAAGCTTTGAACCTAGAGATCGTAGCAGAATTGTTCCCAGATATTATAAGATCATCCACATATATGAGAATGTGGAGAGAGATACCTGCTCGAGTATATGTGAATAGCGAATAGTCTGAGTATGACTGTTGAAATCCATAATGACGAAGTGCTTGGGCGAGTTTGTGAAACCAATTTCGAGGTGCTTGGCGCAAGCCATACAGTGATTTTCTGAGATGACATACCTTGGACGAATTTGGATCACAAAAACCGGCTGGTGGGAGCATATACACCTCCTCGTCAAGATCACCGTGGAGGAATGCATTATGCACATCCATCTGATGTAGTTCCCAGTTTCGGATGGTCGCAACAGCAAGAAAGAGCTTGACGGTGACTAACTTTGCAACTGGAGCGAACGTTTCATTGTAATCTAGGCCTTCTGTTTGACGATTTCCCAGAACAACTAAGCGTGCCTTATAACGCTCAACGGTACCGTCGGACCTATGCTTTATCCGGAATACCCATCTTGACCCAATGGCTTTCCGATTGCTTGGCAAGTCTACAAGATCCCAGGTATGATTCCGACGCAGGGCTGTTATTTCTTGGTGCATAGCAAGACGCCATTTTGGATCATTAACAACATCACGAAACGAAGTTGGCTCCTGTTCTTCCTGCATTGACTTAAGTGCAGCAATATACCCAAGAGAGAAATGATCATAAGATAGATAATTCACAAGGGGATAAGGCTTACCAGAGGACGGAGGTGGAGGAGTGACGACGGAGACGGTGTTGCTACTGGTAGCTGTTTTACACACAAAATCCCGCAAAAGGATAGAGGGAGTCGATGTGCGAGTACTGCGACGTATTGCCGCTGGGTCTGGTGGAGTTATTGTGGGCTGAATAGGTAAGGGGTTATGTAGGATTGGGGCTGAATTTTGATTAGTGGGCTGGGAGGATGGTGATGGGGTGGTGACGTCAGCAAGAGGTTGTAAAATTGTGGGTAGGATAGGGCCTGCGTCATCATATGATGATGGTAGAGGTTTGGGGTTAAAGTGTAATGTGGGTGTTGTTGTTTGCTGGTCAAAAGGGAATATATTTTCAAAAAATTTAGCATCCCTGGTCATAAATATGGAATTAGTAGCAATATCGACCATTTTCCATCCTTTTTGATTTAATGAGTACCCCAAAAACACACATTTACGACCACGAGGCTGAAATTTGTCTAAACTTCGAGGAAGGATTGAACAATAGGCAAGACAACCAAAAACCCGCAGATGATCATAAACAGGACGTTTATTGTGGAGGAGTTCATAAGGAGACTTGTTTTGAAGAATAGGACTTGGTGTCCTATTGATAAGATAACATGCTGTAAGAACACATTCCCCCCAATATTTGATTGGTATGCTACCCTGGAACATTATAGCTCGAGCCACGTTTAAGATATGCCTATGTTTGCGCTCCACTCTACCGTTCTGTTGAGGTGTGTAGACACAACTTGTTTCCAAAGTAATTCCTTTTGGATCTAGAAAAGTTTTAAGCGTTAAAAATATCAAATATACTTAATATATTTTGGCTTAGGTGATGCACCAGTGCTGGGATTTGAGACCCCACGACCATTATTCCACCAATCAGGGTAGCCCACGACTTTAAAACAAGCACCAGTGTCGTGCCCTGACCTGTTGCAGTGTTTACAAAATAGTTTTGATTTGTCAACTCGAACCTGATGCGAGTGTGTTTTCTGAGCGGCAAAGGCAATTGTGTCGGTGCCTGTGTCTCGCGATTTGGCTATGGTTTTGAAACGCTCTTCTTGAATTGCAATTGAATATACTTTATTCAACTTAGGTAGCGATTCCTGAGCGACAATATTGGATCGAAGAGAAGCGTAAAGTTCATCATCTAGTCCGATGAGAAATTGGTGTACCTCCTCCTCCTCTTTGCTCTTGACTTTGTTTCCACAGGTACAAGCGCAGGAACATACGTTTGTTTTGTGAGCGGAAATCTCTTCCCAAATTCGTTTCATACGACCAAAATACTCAGCAACCCGTTCCCCATTCTGGAAGCAGCGAGCTAGATCAGCCCTGAGCTACAACAATCGTGGACCATTGCTCGAATCACATCTTTGTTTCAGATCATCCCAGAGATCTTTGGCTGTGGCAAGGAAGGAGACAGATTTGCGGAGAGAGGGGTCAATAGCGGCCATGATCCAACCCTGCAACATTGAGTTGACGCTCACCCAGTATGGATAATCTTCTGATGTTTCTGCAGGCTCCGTAATTTTGCCGTTGATGAAATCAAGTTTCCTTTTTGCGGAAAAAGCATTGATGATGCCGATTGACCAATCGACATAGTTGTCGTTGGTTAGGAGAAGAGTTGTTATTTGCTGTCCAGTGTGATCTGAGGGATGGAGGTAATAGGGTGAGGCTGGTGTGAGAGCTGCCGGAGTGGTCATTGTGCAGGGGAAAAAAAAAAAGAGTTTTAGTGTTTGTAGCGGAAGAATGATTTGAGGAGTTAGCCTGATACCATGAAGAGGATTTAGAGACTGAACATCTGATTTTATTCAGCATGAAACAAAGGTATTTATACAGAGAATAAATGACAGCATAACAACTTGGAATAACAACTAGCTATAAATCTGTTTAAGAAGATACGCAGAATCTCTTGAGCTTATCAAAGAACAAATCGAAGTAGAACAAGATCGAAGTAAAAATTAAGGGTTGGACCGAATTTAGCTTCGATATATAGATCTTTAAAAATATTACTTAAAAATATGTATAATTTTGAAGCAACCCAAAAATATAACTTAAAAATATCAAATATACTTAATATATTTTGCGTTTAGCACTTGTAGGATATTTTGGAGCAGTGTCGCACCTGTCAATGTGAAGAATTTAGAAGGATAAAAAGATATAAACAATTTTGTAAATTTCAACTAATACATAGCTATTAATTTTGAACCTAAATTTTGTAATAATCTAGTGAACAAAATGCCGTAGTTTAGTTTATTTGTTTAACCACTTTAATTTTCTTCCATAAAAAAGATAATAATTTTAACGCTTTTATCCAATCAGATGAAAAAAAAAGTATATTATATTAACCCACGCCGTGCGTGTAAAAGGTGAATAGATAGGATAGGAAAAAAGCCCTAATGATGACATTGAAAAAAGAGCAGATTATTCTCGAGGTACGGCTATGGCAGACTTTGGCTATTTTAATCATGATTATTTGATGCTAAAAAGATTGTTGTATGCTTTCCCGATAACATATTATCTTTTCATCTTCCATTTAAAATGGTAATGTTTTTAGAGAAGTAAAGTTACATATATTACAATTTACAGCGTATTTATGTTGTTAATGATTAAGCAGTTATAACATTCCATGGAGGAGTACATATTTATGGAATTGTTCCATTTAAGACAAGAATAAAAAAGATACTGTATTATATATAACAAGGGCAACTTTACCTTCTTTGGCTAGGGCTAGGGCTAGGACTGTATA
The DNA here is from genome assembly GCA_033239045.1 of Fagopyrum esculentum. Taxonomy (NCBI): domain Eukaryota; kingdom Viridiplantae; phylum Streptophyta; class Magnoliopsida; order Caryophyllales; family Polygonaceae; genus Fagopyrum; species Fagopyrum esculentum. The sequence continues at coordinate 140,237,210 of BSUD01000007.1, read as the reverse complement.
TATATATATTTGGTACGTTGTACGTACGTATCCATTCACGCTGTTAGCCCCTGTGTATATATCAATATATATATTTGATTCATTTATAACTAGTTTGGGTTTTCTGTATGTCATGTAGTTAGGATATTGCCCCTCTCTCTTTTCTTTCTGTAAAAATAAAATTAATATTGTTTTTCTATGTATTTGCATGTATGATAGGAGCTTCGAATACAAGACCATCTTGAGTTGTTGATAGTTCAAAAAATCCACAAGAAAACGCACAAACATGGCTAAGCCTAGGTTAGTTGATCACAAAAGGAATATGTATAGTTGATCAGAATTGTCATCACCCCCCTCATTATTACTCGTAGCTTTAATAAGTATCCAACTGAGAAACAAGTAAATGCATATATGCACACCACTACATTTGCTCACGCTATTTTATTTTTGAGCCTAATGTTTAATAAATGCCCCTAATTCAAAAAATACGAATTAAACATATAAATTGTGGGCTCAGACTTGAGAGATGCTGTCAAAAAATATAATTTTGAAGGCTAAACACCAACTGTATGTTTATTTAGGTCAAAGTTGCACAACTAGATATATGAGCCCTAAAAGAGGAAAACCTGCTGCACCAGTAAACCCAAAATTCAGACAAAATAATCACTTACTTGCATTAAGTAGCTCATAAATTCCAAAACTAACACAAAATACTTGAGTCTCAATTGCATCAACCAAGACAAATCTTAAAGAAAGTACAAGAGTTGTTACAACAGTAATCCAAAATGAAGACAGAATACAGATTCAGTCTCAGTTATAACAACTTGTTGCACCACCAAATCCAAACTCAGAAGCAGCTACCTCTTCACACACACCAAACAAAACATTTCACCACACTGTTAATGTGAAACAAGCATAATTAATTTAATATAGAGACACAGATATTGTTGTTTATACCTCATCAGCCTGATCTTCCCCTTATCAACTCAATAGTTTCACCAAACAACTGAGCTAACTCAGTTCGTGCCTCTTGCATTTTCATCTCAATTTGTTTGGCTTTGTCTTCAAGCCTTTCCTTCTCACTCTCACTAAGCTGGTTGTACCCTTCACTTGCACTTGTCACTCCTTTGAAAATATCGTCAAAGCATGGCAACATTGACGAACCTGAAGGTGAAAAGGAAGTCGACAAAATCATAGGAGTTGCAATAGGAGGAGATGTGTCTTCTTTGGGGGGAAGGGTGTCAGCCCAAAGCTTGTATGACAGCTCAAATATATCCGGATTTACTCGGGCATGATAAGTTGGAGAATTTGAAGCTTTCCGAAATCTGTCCCGCATCCGACGAACTTTATCGGTGATCTGGTCTTTAGATACATCAGCACTGACCATACCTTGCATCGCCTCCAGGAATTCAGGAGGAACTCTATAAACGTAGTTCCCCTCTTCCTTGAATTGGACCAAGGCATTCAAAAGATTCATTTCATCCTCCCTGCTCCATTTGAAAGGAATAAGCTTTGATAAATTTTGTGTCCTAGTTTCCTCAACTTCAGCTTCCTTCTGAGGCTCAATCTCATTTGAAGGAGCAGAGTTGTTTTCATTTTGGACCATATTCTCACCAGGCTCAGTTACAGTTATCTTTTCAATCTTTGAGCCAGAACAGTCGCTTTCGGCCGGTGACACGTGCATCTCAGTTGTTTGTTGATTCTCAGCCTCGTATGTTTTCTCCTCATTAGATACACTACAACGAAGAGCAGAAACACAGATTCAGTTTGATGCATTCAAAGAGATCTTCTGTTATCCTTTTTTCTGATTGTAGTTCATATATGTAATCTCAGCAGTAAATAAAACACAGATTCAGTTTGATACATTTCTACAACGACATAGCAGATTACAATCAAGAGCAGAAATATAGAAAAACGTAATGGTTTACGTACCGATCACTTTCTGCAAGTTCTCTCTTCATTTTCTTCTTCTTCTTCTTGTCCTTGTTCTTGGACTTTCTCTTGCCACTTACATGCTTGTGCTTGGAAGACGGAGAGTCATGAACGTGTTTCTCCCTCTCCATTCTAACTGCAGAAGCAACCAGCTCAGAAGTGACCTCCATTTTCTGCTTGATTAAACTTCAACCACACAAAACTTGTTCCCTGTTTAGAGCAAAAGAAGCTGAAGAGGCGTGGGAAGCTGAGGACTGCACAAACTTGCTCCTTATTTAAAGAAAAAGAAGCCCAAGAGCTTTCCCGGGAAGCTGAAGAGTCACCTGGACTGCACAATTATTAGGCGGCTAAGATCTCTTAGACAGACTTCTTGGTTAAAACAAAGGCTAAATTACACAAAATCACCCCTTCTTTACCTATTTTTTCATTTAACCCCTCTTATATATTTTTTCTCATTTAACCGCTCATCATCACTAATCTTTTAGCATCTAATCACTTTTGGGGCAAAGCAAACATCCATCGAATGTACTTCGTCTTCCTCGTTCGCTGCAATTCAAGTTTTTTTTCAACTAAAATCATTTTTTGTATTTTCTAAATTTAAATAATTTGTTACTCGAATAAAAAAGGTTATTTTGGGCTTTTCAATATCTATCTTAATGAATCCACCACATTGATTGCTCATTCAATCAAGTACCTCATTGATTAAATTACTGGTATAAATTTCTTCAATGAAAATTTCAAATATCTTCGCGAGTCAAACTGATAGGAAAAAAAAACATCTGAGGTTGAATATGTATCAGTCATTTAATCAAACTAGATAATATGTTGCTCATAGGATCAAAAACATAATTCTCTTACTCATAAAACTCGAAAGGCTCGAGTCATGTCATAGACTAAGGTCGCCTCATATCATCAACTGATAAATCGATACATATATATATATATATATATATATATATATATATATATATATATATATATATATATATATATATATATATATATATATATATATATATATATATATATAAAGAAAATAAATTGAATAGACAACTTCATCGAATTCATTTTTTATTAATAAATATCATAAATTTTACTTGATTCGTATCGGTTTTAATAACCGATTTGTTTATGTATTTATTCTCACTATTTTCTTTCATCTTTTTTGATCAATTTTTTTTTTATTTATCATAAGTGACGTTATAAGTTCATACTCTTTTTTCAGTGGGTAATTGTAGCGTCAAGAAACTTATTGATTGTATTTTTT
>BSUD01000007.1:140212148-140233940 GCA_033239045.1 Fagopyrum esculentum | reverse complement strand
CCCCCCCCCCCCTAAAATTTTTGGATGGTGCCCCTATATATTTAAATTTTTTGGATTATGTCAAAAGGTTTTCATTTTTTCAGATGTTAACCTTGAGCTTAATTTTTTGAAATATGCTCTTCTAATATTCATAAATTAATATTTGTTAACACTATAAGTGAATCGGAAATATAAGTTATTCACTCAAAAATTATTTATACCTTCCAAATGAATGTTAACAATAACTATAAAATAATTATTATCTTTCCCCCTCAAAATGTTAACTGGTATATGCTATATAACTAAGAAAATACAATTAAATCTATACACGTAAAAATTGATGCAATATATACATTATTAAATCTATACGGAACCCAAAATTCCCAAATTATATATCATGTATATACATTATTAAATAAAAAATTGATGCAATATACTGTAACTAAGAAAATACAACTAAATGTACACGTAAAATGCTTAGGGCTATATTTTTAAAATAGTGGAAAATATTAATGAAGCTATAAGAGATGCATCGAATCAATCCTGTTGTTATACGAGGACGGAGGCAAGGGTCAAGGGCCCTCGTGTCACAAAATAAGTTGAACTTAGAAGTAAATCACCTAATAGAAGATAATAACGGGATTTCCGTGTAAAACATGTTGTTGTGTTTACTTTCCGCATTGATGTGTGTTTTTTCTAGTGTAGTACTTTCCGATACCTTAAAATTATTATTTAACGCTTTTACCGTTATGTTGTTAGATTTCTTGTAGGTTATGGAAGTTGTTGATTGATCCGGAACGGATGGTCAGTCAGGTACATGTACTCATATGGATTGGGTTGTCCTTCGGTTTTTGCATTCATATAGAGAGACTAACATTACTTTAGGATGCTAGTAGTTACGTCTTACACGGCTGTCATTCTACGCATTCATGTCGTTATCATTTTATAGGTTTTTTGATTGTTTTATTTACATTTGTGTCTTATTATAAGATCTAGTGAATTGTGGTCAAGCTAGGTTTGGGACTCATTGTGAGGTTCTAACCTGTAACATCCCAAGTTTATGAAATTTGAGGTGTTACACTTTAAAACACTAAATACTCTCATTCAATATAACGATATTTATTTAGTAGTATATCATTACAGGCTTTAAAACTTAAAAATTATCTACATGTAAAGTAAGTACTTTGATTGATAAATGCTCTTATTTTTAATATTGTCATATTTATTTGTTTAAATTTTATGAGATATTAAAAATTATGGTAACACAATATTTATATCTATGTAAAAAAAGAGTTTTTTCTAGCAGAAACTCTTATTTAATATTGCCATATTTATTTTGTTAAATATTATCTACATTCAAAAAAAATTATGTTAAAACTAATAGTTTAAAGTTATAGGGCTTTAGAGCCCTAATTGCTCTCATCAAATATAATTATATTTATTTAGTAAAATATTATTATAGGTTTTATAAATCATATACATGCAAAATAAGTATTTTGCTTGATAATTGTTCTTATTTTGAATATTGTTATATTTATTTGGTTAATCTTTAGTTTAAATGTTATGATAACATAATAATTATCTACACGTAAAATTATTATTTTTCCTCATAAAAACTCTTATTTAATATTGTCATATTTATTTTGTTAAATTTTATTTAAAATGAAAAGTTATGCTAAAAAAATAAATTTAATTGTAAATTCTTATTATATATTAAATACCCCATAAAATATTATTAACTTTTGAATAGCGTTATAGAAAAAAATCAAGTAAATTTAATAATTTAAATATTTAAAATATTTTGCACGTAAATAATGATTTTGTAGATGTTTTCGAAATTATGTATTTAAGTTTTTATATGATAGAACGGTATAATTAATAGTTTGAAAATTAAATTATTTTGCAACTTAATATTTTTTAACAAAAAATTATAACGAAACGTGATAAAATAAAAATAGTGATTTACTCTACAGTAAAATAGGGTTTTAGAGACCGGATGATATAAACCATTAATGTTTTTAGCCAATAAAATAATTTACAAGGTTGCTCACCTCAATACTTATCTAAACTATAGAAAAGACTCTGACTTTTGTGAGTTTTTGTGCGAGTTAGTTTACGGCATCAACCCTCTTGTTAGTTTATTTGCAAGTTATATTTATGAGTTATGGTGAATGGTGGAATTTTTTTTTTGTGTTATGCACACTTTACACAGGGTCCATCGACATTTTGCTCCTAGAATTAGGATTTCAGTATTTTAATTTGCTTTTTTTTGTTAAAAGTATATTCATTTTAAAAATGTTATATAATGACTTTTTAGAATATATATATATATATATATATATTAACAACCCACCTTGAAAACAAAATAAATTTTATAGAATAGTAAGCTTTAGAAATTTTCAAATGTTAATTAAATTACTAAAAAGGAATTATAGATATTAAAATATAAATATTAATAAGATGAAAAATAAATAACTCAAAGTACCTCATATGAAATAATTAGATTTGGATTTGTATATGATTTTCTTCAAATTTCGATAAGAATGTGTAATTGTTGAATACGAATATTTGTGCTATTGCACGCCAAGTGTTTGTTGAAATGACTGATATTTTTTTTTAATTCATTGCTACTACCACACACCCCATTGTAGTGGTATTTTTTTTTAAATCGACTACGACTACGCATCCCATATACGTAGTAGTAGTGGTGGTGGTCGTATTTTAAAAAATAACTACGACTACGCATGTCATACATGTAGTTTTAAAAAAAGTTAACATTGACTCCAACTACGCACCCCATACACCCAGTTTTATTCAGGATGTGAAAATCAAATCTATGCACCCGAATTGCATAGTTCAAGTTACAAATAAATATTTTGATCGGTACGTCTAACACCCGTCCTAATTAAAATTTACTTTGGAGTATGATCAATAAATTTAAAGATATTATATTGATTAGTAGATGAGTTTTTTTAAAATCAATTATTAATGTTTAAATAATTTATTACTCAAATCCATATTTTACATGTAGATAGAGATTTAAGGGGGAATTGGTAGGTTAACTAAGTATAAATAATCTCATTGTAATATTTGTAACGCCCAATTTTAGGCGCGTTCGCGTTTTTATTTTTTCGGTTTTTATCGATACTTTAATAGTTAAAAATTTTTTTTAACGAGCATTTTCAGTTGCAAATTGAAGTTTTTCGAGTGTATTAAAATATTCTTGATCATATATTTTCCGTAAATTATTTTTAGAATAGTTCGGAAGTCTTACGATCCGAAAATTTGGTTCTGGTTTATTTTGATCGAGTTTATTTAATTCCGGATTTTTTTAAAAATTGAAATGATTAAATTATTTATTATTATTATTATTATTATTATTATTATTATTATTATTATTCCTTCTCTATTCTACTTTTTCTTTCCTTTTTATTTTTTATCCTCCCGGACTGATGAGCCTCAGCTCCCCGACCTTTCGCCCCCTCAACTCCCCGACCTTTCGCGCCTCTGCTCGACTCGACCCCTGACCAATCACCATCCCGACCCCTCGCCTGCAGCCCCTGCTGCAGTGACCCCTCGCTCACCTCACCCCCAACCCTCACACTTCTGTTCTCTCTATCTCCTACTCCCATACCAGCCTTGTCCCTCTCTTTTCCCTTTCTGTTCCAACGTGGAAAACATCCCTCATCCCCCATTTGTTTCTTACCAGTCGCCTCCTCCGGCCTCACTCCGCCGTCGTCTCTCCACCGCCGACCAAGACACAGGGGTGACACCGGAAGCACTGCCGCCTCGCCTCGCTGGAAGTCGAAGCCGGATCTGCACCTTCTGCGTTGCTCCCGTTTACCTCTCTTCACCGCCGCCCCTTGTTGCAGTGGATTCCGCCGGACTGGAGCCACCTGCCTCCACGCTTTGCGACGCCGACGAACCCGTCTCGCCTGCTGGAACCACCGAAGGCCCTCGCCGCCGCCATCCCCTGCGCTCCTCCTTTCCTGCGTGAGCGGCAAAGCCTGCAAAGGGTTAAGAAACCCTTTTTCATATTTAAATCGGCCCCCTCAGTTTTGTATTAATTGCGGAATGTACCCAGTATTTTATTATTACAGTTTTGACCCATATTTCTAGATTGTTGCATTAATGCCCTCTGTTGGGTTATTTTCAGAAAATGCCCCAAGGTTTAAATTATGGATGATGACCCATATTTCTGAAATGGTATATTGTGCCCGGAAAATGTATTTACGGTTTTTAAACTTGGATTTTACTTCGAGTTATATTCTTATTTATATATTGTGCACTTGTTTGATTAATTGTGGTTTATAGTTCAAGTTTTATTTAATGGAAATGGGCCACGTTTATCGAGTTGCATATCTTGCCCGGAAAGGTTGATTTGCGGTTTTGACCATGTTAGAAATTTGTGTAGTTTGCCCGGAATATGTAACTACGGATTTAACCTTGGGTTTTAGATACGGGATATTCATATATTTTTATATACACGGTATATTATGTCTTCGTTGGTTTTAAAACTCGATTTATGACCCAAAGTATTATTTGCGGTTTCATGACCAAGCTCCTTGAATTTTATACTTTGGCCGGAAGGGTTTTGCAAGTTTGAACGTGGGCTTTCAAAATCGAGTTCTTCGTTAATTTTATATATATTATTTATTCCAATCAAATTAAGCGTACGGGCTAAATTTGTCTAGTGTTGGTGCTAGGTTCGGAAACGACCCCGTAAAGGCCGAACGAGTCGAAGTTCGACATCCGTCAATCGACTACAGTCTTTTAGACGTCATGTGAGTTACTTTCTTCCTCGATCTAGTTATGATTAATATTAGTATCATACTAGGTTGGATCTAGCATAACTTAGAGAGAATGCCAAGTAGTGGCCTTGAACCGTATATTGTTGTTGAAAGGTTTATGAGTATGGTGATGTTTTGGTACGATCATAGGATGATCTTCGGGATTAGGAGTTGGACCTAGCATGCTAGGGTTGTGACCTCGTATAGGTTTGGGAGACTAGAAGCCCGAGGGCTTCTAGCTTGTTGGCTAGTTATTGATTGTGTGCCTTGTTTGATCAGGCGTTGAATTACATTCCTGTGGGAAACTGAGTACGGGATTTAGCGGGTTAGCTTTGGGACAGGTAAGTCTCTGGACTTACTTAGCTCGTATTCTCTGTATTAGTTTCAATGCGTGTTTGGTGGTGTGTGTTTATTTATTGTTTATGTGTGTGTTTATTATTTATGATATAACATCTAAACCGGTAATAGGACCACCGACTTTATATGCTTATATTTGACCCAAGTCTATGATAACGGGTGGTGACCGCTTGTCCAGTCCAAAATGGGGATGACTGGGAGGTGCCTTGCGACCAGTCCAACGGGTGATGCTGATCCGCATCAAGTACAAACCCGTATGGTGAAAGGGGACAAGGGCGAGGGTTTCTCGTGTCACACCATAAGTGGATTAGTAAGGGAATAACGTTAAATAAAAAGATAATGAACCGGACTTGTGTGTTTTCAAGCATGTTGAGTGTTATGTTTATTTGTGTGTGTGTGTGCCATCACCTTGATTCTAATGCTTGAATATTAGCTAACGATTTTATACCGATGTTGTAGATTGCTTTGCAGGTTAGGAATGCGGCCGAGGGATCCGGAAGAGTGGACAACCGGGGTCCGTACATTTTAGGATGGGTTTTGGGGTTGTACTTATGAATTGTTTATAGTATTATGTATGTTGCGTGTATGATGTTTGCCTTTAGAGTTGTATCTCGGCTGAAGTCTTTCGTTGTTTTCTTTTGGGGTTCATATCATTGCATTAAAATGAATTTCGGTTTTGCCTTTATTTGTGTCTTGTTGTAAGATCCGGTGAAATTGTTGCCAGGCTAAGGGTCGGAACCCATTGTGAGGTCTCCGCCCGTAGCGCTCTGAGTCCCGCAGATTCGGGGTGTTACAATATTGATCATGATTTTTTCAAATTTTGTAAATTAACCACATAAAAGGTTTTAAACCTAATTATTTTCTCCCTCTTTTCACCCTTTCTCCGTGCATATCAATTTGATGAAGAACTCAATCATTTGATATTCAATTTGCTTACATTTCATATTTTCGATTGTAACCAACCGCTCCTAATCAAGTTTGATTTCTAAATCCGATCTTATATATGTATACTATCATCTTCTCTATTGTATTCATTTAATTGAATATATTGAATTTCATTTGTTTTCCCATGATTTCTCTCACTATTCGTCCTCTTATTCTTCTTTCTTTTGATTTTATTTTATTCTCAATTGTAGATAACATATTATACAGTTAACGAATCTTAACTATGAATCCAATTTGATTTGTTGCCTACAACATTCAACCATCAAAGTTTAGCCTTTCGCGTTGTCAACACATATCACAACTGAAATCCACAAATCTATGCATTGTCAACAACATATAAAACATGAATAATTATTTTATTTGTGTTGTCAACAACTTATTAAACAACAAAATAGAGTTGTTCATTTGTCATTTACACATTAAAACACAATATATTATGTGTTTTGTATATTTTTGATTACGCATTAAACAACTTAAGATGGTTTTTACATATGTTATTAAGAACACATTAAACACAAAGATTGAGTTTTTTCTAGTGTCGTCAACACATTAAACAATAAAATTGATTTATTTGTTTTGTTAACAACATATTAAACACCAAAAGTAGAGTTTTATACTTTGATCAACACATTTAACTTTTATTATGTGGTTTCTATTGTCGGCAACACATTTACCAACTCAAGTTGATTTATTTGTGTCGTCAACAACTTATTAATATCAAATTAGAATTATTTTTTTAAAATTAAAACGTATTTTTGATGTCAACAATATTCCAAACATTTAATTACTGTGTGTTATTTTGATGTTAACAACACTACAAACATCAAAACAAAATTATTTGTTTTCACAAAAAACAAAATAACCAATGTCGTCCTTCAAAACATATGAATGATCAAAATCTTGTTCGTCTTCTTTGTGCTTATCGGATTGGTCAACATCGGTAAAATCATGTTAAATGAAAGGAAGTCAGCGAGGAAGTTACTTCTTACAACATAAATAATGAATAGACCTAACGTAGGAGATTAGATTTGAACTTGAGAGTGAGAAATACAAATCTTATTTCATATTTACAGCAACCATTTTCTTATATAAATTATGAAGATTGAGATTTTAAAACTTATGACAATCAAACCTGATATGAAAAAGGCTTATGACAAAGTTGAATAGAAATTTCTTAAAGTGGCTCTTGAAAATTTTGGCCTTTGAGGAAAATTCAGATCATGGATTGACGAGTGCATTTTCACATTCTCCTACTCTATTCTAATTAATGACTCCTCAACAACAATCTTCTCACCACAAAGAGGACTTAGACATGGTCACCCATTGTCCCTACTCCTCTTCAATCTGGGCGCGGAGGTTTTTAGCTAGAAATATACAAAAGGTGAGTAATGAATTCCCAAAAGCTATTGATTTCCCTATTTCTAGAGAAACAACTATTATTCCCTTTCTAGCCTTTGTTGATGATATCATTATCTTAACCAATTGCTCAACTGACATCAGTATGAAAATTTTGATGATACTGACAACTATTGTGCAATCCCTGGTCAAGTTATCAACTATCACCAATCGGCCTTCCAAACTATTGCTAATATTTATTCCAATAGTAAAAGGAAAATAAAAACATAATGGAAGAGTTTAGACGCATACCAACCTCCAAAAAACTTAGAACAATATCTCGGATGCTCCATGATAACTCCACCTTGATTATAAATTGTTTATGTGAATGATGGAAGACTAAACATTTATATGCGGTTTTATAAACTAACAATTATCGATTATATTTCTAGATTGCATGTTTTGGTGTGTTTGTTCAAATGTGTGCAGGCCTTGAAAAGCATTACAAAGGACGAACTCGAAAGCTTTGAAAAACATTACAAAGAAAGGATTCGGCTAAGGGCTTTAATACAAGATACGACCACAACAAAAAGATCTTCTCAACCAAAGGAGTTAGAAGATTTGAGAAGATTCTCAAAGAGAAGCTCTCGGCATAACAAGAAGATCTTACAAGATCTCAACCGAAGGAGCAAGAAGATCTCGACATATCTACAATAAGAAGATCTCGGCACAAGATCTCCAACGGCTTCCAAGAGAGAAGATCTCGGATCTCAAATAAAGATCTTCAACGGCAAAGATCTTCAACGGCATTTCCAAAGAGAAGATCACGGTGATGAAGATCCTCAACGAGTGTCAAGGAGAAGAAGTAGAAGAGAGAAGATCTAGAAGAAAGAAGATCTTACAACGGCTACTGCACCTCAACCAAGCAGCGTATTTCATGGAGAAAGAAGAACGTTACAACGGCTATCTTACAACGGCTAAGAAGATCTCTATAGAAGACTATAAATGAAGATGACAATTGAAGAAGAAAATAACAAGCTTACACGGATAAGAAACCAAGTCTTCAAGCGATTAAACATCTTCATTTGTTCCAAAATTTTTTCTTTCTCTTTAGCTTACAAACGTTTACATCCTTAGAGTGAGAAAAATACTAGATCTCCATTGGCATATCTAGAGAGTGTTATACTCGAGTGTGTTACTTTGCGAAGTAACTAGGCTATTATTGCTAGAATAGAGTTGACTAGATCGTAGCATTGAGGATACATTGAGAGAAGAAGGAAAGTTCTTCTAGGTTATATCTATGACTCATAAAATGTAGATAATAGATAGTTAGAATCCTAGGGCCTGAAACCCTAGATGGAGAGTAGGTTGTTAGGGCCAAACTTCGTATACATATCATTGCGTCGATCTATTACATTCCGCACTTTCTATCGCTTAAATTGTGACTAACGTTATTTTGCAGGTTTCGAAGTCAAGGTCTTAAAATCCCTTTAAAAGCCTTGAAAACCAGTTTCGTCACTAAGAGCACATTTCGACTTCAAGGCCTTGAGATTAGTTTCAAAGCCTTGATATACGATATTGCAAAAAGTTCTCATACTCTATTCAACCCCCTTCTAGAGTATTTATGTCCTTATTATTCACCTATTCGGTTCTTCAATTGGTATTAGAGATAGACTCACGTATATTGATTTAACCATCAGTGTGATTAGACTAATCATGAACTCTGTAGGTGACGGAGGATTCGCTCAAGGAAGATCCACATCTCGACCACCCTCTTTGCGGTAACAACTTTGCCCATTGGAGAGCACTAATGCAAATGTTTATCAACTATAGAGCATCATTCAAACTGGCCCTAAAATCCCAACCACCACGGTTGGAGTCCAAGTCAAAAAGATGGAAGCTGACTTCACTCAAACAGACTTGGATAGTGTATCAAAGAACTATAAGGCCATGAACTTGTTCTATTGTGGATTGGATGCAAATGAATTCAATCGTGTCTCATCATACAAGAGTGCAAAGGAAATATGGGACAAGCTAGTAGTTACATACGAAGGAACAAGTCAAGTCAAGGAGACAAAGATAAGCATATTCCTCAGGCAATATGAGCTATTCGAGATGAACTCAATCGAGACGATCAAAGAAATGTTCACAAGATTCATTGAGATTGTGAACAATCTCGATTCATTGGGAAAGGTCTTCACTAATGAAGAGAAAGTAAGGAAAGTACTAAGAAGCTTGCCTAAAGCTAAGTGGGGACCTAAAGTGACCACTGTTGAAGAAGCTCAGAATCTCACAACACTACCTCTCGACGACCTTCTTGGAAAGATAATCACCCATAAAATGGTTCTTGGTAAAGAAGATGGAAAGCTACCATCAAACACAAAGAATCTTGCCCTAAGATCCAAGAAGGACGACATGCCATCGGATGATGAAGAGAGTGATGATAAGGAGGAAGATCCATTCACCTTGATGTCAAGAGGTCTTGCAAGAATTCTTCAAATGAAGAAGAAATTCTCAAACAACAAAGAATATCCACGATCATCAAGACCTAGAGGTAAGTTTTCTAACCCTAATAAGAAAACTAAAGTATTGACTTGTTTTGAAATTGGTGAAGCGGATCATCTTGTATTGGATTGTCCACAAAAGAAGAGGAACAACTTTAGGAAGAATGATCGAAAGAAGAAGGATATGGTAGCATCGTGAGTGACTCAATTCGACAAATGAGTCAGAAGACGAAAAAGATCAAGCAAACTTGTGCTTAGTGGCCGATCATGAAGAGGATCCAAACTTCTATGTTGACGGTGTGTTAAGTACTATTATGTCGCAATCTAACTTAGAAGTCACACAATTCCTTATGGACATTATCATATGTGATAAAGAACATAGGGTAAGTATAAGTGCCTTAAGAGAAAAGCTTCTCAACCAAGAGAAACGAGTAAGTGAATTGTCTTTGGAAGTTGAAAATCTCAACACCAAAAAGTTAAACCTTGATGACAATATCAAGGCCTTGGAATCGAAAAATGCGATTCTTAAGGACAACCTCTCCTCTCTACATCAAGATTATATTAATCTAGAAAAAGAAAAGGTTGATCTAACTATGACGTGTAGAGACCATAAGGCTGCAATTATTCAATTCACTCATTCGAAAGCCAATCTCGAAAGGATGATGGGTGAAAACAATCCTCTCTTAACAAAAGTGGTATCGTTTATCACATGAATTTTCCTAGAAAAACAACAACTACTTTTGTTAAAGCTAAAGAAAGTTCAAATATGCCCTCATGTTTCTATTGTAGTAAAAAGGGTCACGTAAAATCAACTTGTCCATATAGAAGAAATAGTCCATACATCATTTCAAACACTTATCCTCTATGTCTAAGGAAACATGTTAAGCAAATATGGGTTCCTAAAGGTACTATACCACCAAATATGGTTGAACATGAGTATGGACCAAAATATGCCATTTGGTCTACCCAAAAAGGTTGAAGTTTCTTGTTTTGCATGATATCACCAAGGTTAAGGAGCATAATAGTTTTTGCTCAAGACATATGAGTGGAAAAAGCTCACTATTTTCAGATCTATAGAAACAATCATCTAAAACCATTACGCTTGAAGATAAAGGAAAGTGTAACATCATTGACATTGGTAAAATCGGTTATAATTCATCTAACTTTATTGATTATGTTTATCTTGTTGACGGATTAAAGTGTAATTTTCTTAGCATCTCTCAAATATGTGATAAAGGCAACAAGGTGATTTTTGATTCAAATGAATGTCAAGTTTAAGATAAGCTATCGGGTGATGTCGTGCTTATTGCTCCTAGATGTAACAATGTTTATTCAATGAGCACTAATCAAGTTTCAGGAACAAAACTAACGTATCTCAAGGCCTAGACCGACGATCCAAGGCTTTGGCATAGACAACTTGGTCACGTAAGCATGCATACAATGAAGAAACTTCTTTCAAAGAAATTGGTACGTGGTTTACCAAACCTAAACTTCAAGGTTGATGAACTGTAAGAGCCTTAGTTCTTTAGTGATTCCGCAGCCGCGCCTCAGCCTATCCACACGTGTGGCGGTGCCCCCTCGGTTTAAGGACCCACTCCCGCAATTTTGCAGGGTGGGCGCCGCCTTTTGACCGTCTTGCTTTTCCGATTTTCTTCTTCTATAAGGTTTCTTTCTCACCTTTAAATGAAGGTTTTCCATTTCACCTTTAGACTTCACCTCCTCCTCACGTTCTTCTTTCTCCTTCTTCTTTCCTTTGGTTTCTTTCCTTGGTTCTTCTTTGAAGTTTTCATGTGTGAGCCTTGGATGTGTGTTCGAGTTAGCTGAGATGAGATGATGCTTCTAAGGTTTTGTTGTTATTGTTGTTGTTGTTGTGTTGTGGATGAGTAGTTGAGAGTGACGTTCTCCCTTTCCTAGGTTCAGATTGTGGTAAGTTTTCTTCTTTCTTTCATCCTTTCTTCTCTTCTTCCTTCTTAGCTTTGGATTCCCACAAGTTGATCTTGTTTTGGCCTTCTTGGACTATTGTTGGTGAGTATATGTATGTATATATGTGTTGGGTTGCCTTTTGAACCTTTTGAAGAGGAGGAGATCGAACGAAGGATCGAAGAGAAGTAGAGAATCGCCCCTCTATTATTAAACCGCCCCCGCGTCTTGACAGTGCTGCCCCGCGGCAGAAGAATGTCACCGCCCCTGCGGTTGAGAGCCACCGCCCCTGCGGTATGTCACCGCTCTTGCGCCTTCTCGTTTACGCAGGTGCGTCTTGTCCAGGACATACCAAGTGTGGTATGTATCCTTCCTTTCCTTATGGCCTTATCTTGAGAGGGAGGCTAGGTTAGTGATGTGTATGATGAGCTTGATGTCATGTATGCTAAAGTAATGCCTTAGGCATTTGTGAGTTACGTTGAGATATCGAGGTTTAGATATAGGTTATGTATTGGGTATGATCATGGGATGTAGGAGGTGGAATCTCCTAGCCTTGGTTAGTGTTTAATTTTGTGTGTGTCTTGCTGATGCAAGCACTGATCGTTTCCTCGTGAAGAAACTGTGACCACGTGGTTCGGGTTTACTTTTGTGACAGGTAAGTCCATTGGACTTACTTAGTTAGTGGTTATGAGTTTGAATGATTGTGATAGTGGTGCTTGTGCATATGAATGTTGCATTTATAACCTAAACCGGACTAGGACGACCATATATGTATATTAAATGGCCTCAAGTGTATTATAACGGGTCATGAAAACTTGTCAAAGCTCGTCGAGAGTGGAGAAGGTTCTCTGAAACCGGTACCCCAGGGGGGAGGCTTGTGGCGAGGTTCTAGGGCTCCTTGTGTCACAAAATAAGTTGAATCAGTAATGGTATAACGTAATGAAGATAATAAACGGATATGATGTGATCATTGAATACCTTGATGTGATGATGTGTTTATATGTGCTATTACCTTTATTCTTACTTATGAAATGCTAGCTAATGGTTTTATACCGTGTTGTAGATATTCTGCATGATAGGAACACTGTAGAGTAATCCAGATGGGTGATCAGCCGAGGACTTCTATACATTAGGATGTGTGGGTTTATGAGATGTTTTGTACACAGATGTTATGTATGTGATTGTCGTTTTGTACTCGGTTGTGTTTTGTATACGTTTTGATGTATGATAATATAGTTTTATGTATTTGGTTGTATATTTATTTGTGCCTTGTTGTAAGATCCAGTGAACTTGTTGTCAGGCTAGGGTCAGGATCCATTGTGAGATCCTAGCCCAGTAACGCCTCGAGTCCCGCAGATTCGGGTTATTACAATCAGAGGCTTACGTTGACAACAATGACACTTGCAATCTGCGATAAATGCCGAATAGATAGATAAACAAGACCCGAAGGGGGTCTGACTTTTCCAAAGGATTTTGGTTTTGAAATGTGTACAACTATTTTGGGATAGAATGTACGGGAAGCCATCAGACTAGAGCCTTTTGAGGATCTCGACAATATATATATATATATATATATATATATATATATATATATATATATATATATATATATATATATACGTATTGTGTGTTGAACTGTGAATGAATGTTGGATTTAAGTATTATATATATTGTTAGCATGAAATATTGTGATATTTTAGGCACGTTTTCTAAACGTATCTGATTCATATTGATAGTCTTTGATTGAACTTTGTGCATATGTGAGCTAGTATTACCTATATTGTCGATATGGATGTCTACACTAGTTCTATGTTGATTATAGGTGATTTGGAGCTATTTCCGAACGGAATCGAGCAAAAGAGGAGTTGATTGAGTTGTCCATGGATTGAGGACATTCTTTGGAAGCAAATTGGAGCTTTAGCTTGAGGAATGTACGAAGCTAGGGAAGAATCACGTTCTTGCCCTAAACCACGCTTTAAAATACGACCGTATCACGTTCCACGTTCAATTCCACGACCGTGGATTTATAGTCAGAAATTGAAGTTCATTCTAGAGGATATTACGGCCGTGGAATATATGGTGCAAACCGTATTTGTTTCCACGCTCTAAATTACGGTCGTGGAACACTTCCACGACCGTGATCTTGGCGAATCTTTTCGCCACATTTTGAAGCCACGATCTTTTGAAGATTGGGCCGGGCCGATATTCTATCTTGCCCTATAAAAAGACGGACGAAGCAAGGTTCCGTCATGATCGCTTAGGAGGATAACACCCGCTTATCCCGGCTTATCATCGCTGAATAACCGTTTACCACTACGAAAGGACCGCTTACCCCCGTTGAGGAGCATTTGGAGATCTCATTGGAGATCGAAGTTCGTACTCGGAATTGCCCTAATCTCGCACTTTTGGTGGAGATTGCTGTTGAGATCTCCGGATTGGCGGAAGATCGAAGCTTTTGGAAGATTTTGCAAAAAGATCTCTCTTCCTGTTTAGGTTTGATTCGGGAAACGGATTGACATCCCGTTTTCCCTTCTTTCCTAAGGTTACGATTGTTTGTTTTACTGTGAGTCTTTTGATAACTCTCGTTCTTGATTTGTGACTTTGAGATTGGTTTGAAGATTATTGAAAGTTCTTGAAAGTTTTCATCTTTTTATCTTTTAATTCTTGAATTGATATCAACATGACGGTTATTGGCTAAAACCCTTAACAATTCTAAGGTGAAGGGTTGATAGTTGTGGCTTAGATGATGATAGATCGATCGTAAACAAATTAGACCCTGAGAGTTTGAGAGAATCGTTGACGAACCCTAAATCACGGTTTGTTCTTGAGTTCCACGGCCGTGGAGTCTCAAGAACTACCCGTAATTTCCCTTAAGTTTACGAGCCTGCTTTTACTTTAATCCAAAGTTAAAGATTTGCTTTAGCTTAGTTTAGACTTGTCTTTTCTAGGTGGTAGTGAAGCCTCAACAACCTCTACCTCGATTGTGAGTGTCACAACCTCAATCGGTTAAGTTAGTCTTGATCCTTGGGTTACAAGTTTGGGTATTTGACACTAATTCTCACCTTTAGAATCTTTCTATATTGAGCCTCAACAACCTGTATAGAGAGTGCCTTGCAAATGAGTTACATAAGGTTTTTGGAACTTCACCATACGATTACCTTACATTAGTATACCTTTGCATATCTCAACTCTGTCTTTATATCATTTAGTATATCTTGAATCGATTGCCATAGCTGGATACTTGGATCCTTAGGATTGTTGTCTTCCCAATATTTGCAAAACTCTCATACTTACTCGCTTGATAACTTGAAATCGAATTTGTTCCCACCCAAATCCCTGTGTTCGATACTCTGGAATTCTTGCTTAGCTACGTCGATCCGTACACTGCGTGTAACAGTCAAAAATCGAAGATGACCTAATCGAGTAATTTAGGAAATTAAATCCGTTTTAACACGAGATACCTCTCGAGGTAACCAGCTCCTAGATGATATTACACCCCGGTATTATTTGGAGCATTTGGGAGCTTCAATTAATAAAAATGCAGTTGAGAGAAATGATCAGGACATCGGACATGTCCTAGATATGAAAAAACATGAAAAGGCAAAATGGCTAAAAGAGTCGCTATTTCGTTTCTTAGCGGCTAAGAAAGACGGCTTAGGAATACGCGTTTTTCGAAACAATTGCGGAATAATTATCCATACAATATTCCAGATTTATTATTCCAATTTCGAGAAGTTTGGAGAAGGGGGCTTAAACCGCTTCCGGATCGGTAAAAGGATAATTATCGACTCCGCTAAAGGATAATTATCGTCTTCGCTATAAATAGCTGAAATATCGTTTATTAATTCATTTTCTTTCACGTTTCCTCGTAAAAGCTCTGATTTCTCTCAACCTTCAAACTCAGATCTACTCTTCGTTTCTAATCCGATTTCAAATCCGTTTGAGTTTTTGAATTCCTCTCTTCATTCTCTTCATTTTGGTACCGAGTTTCTGCATTTCCGAGCAAGGGAAGGTCTGGTCGAGCATATATGATACTAGGGAGGTTCCGTCGCTCAGATTCCAGTGAATTTGATGGTGTCCGAGCGTAGCCTGCGTCGTTGTGATTCCGAATCTTCTTTCGGATCGTCAATCGGGTTAGTAACGAATAAGTTATGAATTTATTCGTTTTCCGTATTGCGATTTAGCCTAAATTGACCTTAGGCTTGTCAAAATGGATAATTGGAAATTCTATTATGCTCGTTACTTTATTCTGGTGATTATGGGCTGTTTGTTTGATGAGATTTGATGACAGGTGGGTTCAGAAATTGCCTGCGGGCAAAACGTTGTTCTGGCGAAATTTAATTAATTAATTAAAGGTTAATTAATTAAATTGGGATTCTAGAAAATGCTATAAGCTAATTAAATTCAAAGGAATGAATTTAACTGGTGTTTGAAGCGAGAAGTTTAATACGAGGAATATGATATTCTCAACAGGTGTTGTTGAAGAGTTCGGTTTAATTATAGCTTACTTCTTTGTGAGTGTATCCAAATACGAGAAAGGAGGATAGTCCGAGTGGGAAACGGACTCAATAGTTGGTTTGCGAGGTTTTATTGTTCTTACCTACGAGGTAAGTGTATATGAATTACACTTGCTTAATATATGTTATGTATTTAATATGGTATGATTTTATGCATGCTTGAGTGTATATATATATATATATATATATGTTTGTTATGATTGTATGCATGCTTATACGTATATGAGTGAGACGATGATGATGACTTGATATTCCTTATGAAAGCATGCATGAGGTACATGAGATGATAGTGGAAAGAATGTGATGAAAGAATATGATGAAAGCATGAAATTGAGTTATGATATGAAAGTGATAATATAGGATGGTAATTGATTAATTAGCCCAACTGGGTCCCGCACGGGTTTCCGGGGGACGAGGTCGCTACCTGATCTACAAGGGGCCTCAGAGGTCGCTACCTGATCTACAGGGGGCCTCGAGATAAGAAAAACAGCAAGGGGTCGCTACCTGATCTACAGGGGGCCTCAAGATAAGAAAAATAGTCCAAGATCGCGACTTGATCTACAGGGGGTCTTAGGACAAGATGGCCGAGGTCGCTACCTGATCTACAGGGGGCCTATGACGCTATCGGGTTGGCCAACCGAAAGAAAAAAAAAAGAAAGAAAGAAAAGAAATACGAAAGCAATGAGAAAATATATCGTACGATCAGTTGGAGCTAGTTAGTTAATTATCACCTATGCATCGATGCGATCGAGTCTAGCATGTTATCTGTTATGTTATGATTATTTATATGTGATGAGATGATATGAAATGTTTATATGAGATGATATGTTGATATGTGATGTGTGATAAAATGCTTGAATGTTTATGTGAAATGTGATGTGAATGGTTGTGGAATTATATGTGAATGTGGATATGTATGCATTGATCGACTCTGGAATGTGAGGAAGGTTATAGAGTGTCCTTTGGGGACGGGATATTAGATACTTATATATATTGGGAGAGTGCGATTTGTATACCCTTACTGAGCATGTGGCTCATTGTTGTTATATCCACATATTTTTCAGCTGCTCAGACTCGGCCTGATCAAGGCAAGGACGTTGGACCCAACACCTGGATTTGAGATCATATCAGGTGGGCTGTTATGGGATGCTACCGCCTAGGATGTTTTGCATGGTTTTAAAACAGTTGTGTTTTTGTTAAACAGGGTTTTATGACGTATGTTAGTATGTATATATGTTGTGAAAATGGTTGTAAGATAAAGTTTTAAAATTTTACGTTTTCCGCTTTTCCGCTTATTGCTTTAAACAGGGTTAATTAACTGGTAATAAACTAGAAATGAAATAGGTGGTGTCACATTTGGTTGGTATCAGAGCAGGGATATGATTCCTTGGCTTGGGTTGTGGGAAGTTTTCTGAAAAGCTTTTTAAAGTTTCTTTTTCTTTTAGATGGCGGAGCACAGCCAGAGGGTAGACTGAGTGTGTACATGCTCAGGGTAGAAATGATCAAGAGCACCCTAAGGTGCCAATTTACCCCGTATCACTACCACCATCAGATATGGCTGGTATATTTGATTTAGTGATATATTTGAGAGAAGTTATACCACCGTAGACACTGTTGTCTCAAGCGGGTATTATTCTAGTAAAGATGGACAAGAATTTTGCGAAGATTTGCCGCCAAGGGGCAAAATCCGTTTGAGGGGACTACTGATCCATTAGTAGTGGAAGAGTGATTGAGGAACACTAGGTCCATTCTAGATGGAGTTATCTGCGCTACTGAGAGACAGGTACAATATGTTATATCCTTGCTTGAGGAAGCAACTAGAAATTGGTGAGACACGGTCCCTAATGGCCGTAGTATAGCACTTGTGTTGACATGGATAATTTCTTGAGAGAGTTTGATGTGATGTTAATTATATTAATGGATTGGTTATCCACTCATATAGCTTTGATTAATTGTTATACAAAGGAAGTTACCATGGAGATAGATGGGGTGAGAGAGGTGATTATGACATGTGAGAGGAATATGATTCCTACTTGCCTCATATCTACAATAACAACTTTTAGATTACTTCGGGAAGGGTGTCAGGCTTATTTGGCTAGTGTGTCAGATTCTGCCATCGTTAGCCCCGGAGTATCTGAGGTGGATGTTGTCAGAGAATTTCGTGACGTTTTCCTTGATGATTTACCTAGTTTACCTCCGAGTAGAGAGGTAGACTTCGAGATTGAAGCATTACAAGGTGCAACACCTATATCAATTGCTCCTTATAGGATGGCTCCGTTAGAGGTGAAGGAGTTACAGAAACAACTAGAGGAGTTACTCGAGAAGGGTTTTATACGCCCAAGTATTTCTCCTTGGGGTGCACCAATGCTTTTTGTGAAGAAGAAGGACGGTAGTTTACGATTGTGCATAGACTACCGTTAGCTGAACAAAATCACAATCAAGAACAAGTATCCCTTACCGACGATAGAGGACTTGCTTGATCAGTTAAGGGGTGCTACAGTGTTTTCAAAGATTGACCTTCGATCGGGATACTGGCAGTTGAGGATAGCAGAGAATTCTATACTGAAGACAACTTTTCGTACTCGGTATGGACACTATGAGTTTACAATTATGCTTTTTGGGTTGACGAATGCACCTGCAGCATTCATGGCGCTGATGAACTCGATCTTCCAACCTTATTTAGATCAGTTCGTTGCGGTCTTCATTGATGATATCTTGATATTCCCGAGATGCAGATACTCATAGAAAATATTTGAGACGTATCTTAGGGATTCTGAGGGAGAGACAGTTGTACGCGAAGTTCAGCAAGTGCGAGTTTTGGACGGATCAGATTGCCTTTCTGGGGTATGTGATATCACGAGATGGTATACAACCTGATCCATCCAAGATCAAGGCCATTACAAAATGGGAAATTCCGAAGAGCATTACGGAGATTCGCAGCTTCTTAGGACTTGCGGGTTATTACAGGAGGTTTGTAAAGAACTTCTCGATTATCGTGCGCCCATTGACTAACTTGCTAAAGAAGAATCAGCAGTTTATATGGGATAACAGTTGTCAAGAGAGCTTTGAAGAACTTAAGAAAAGATTGACTACGTTCCCTTTTCTGGCTGTACCCTCAGATAAGGGTAACTTTGTGGTTTACACCGACGCATCTGGGAGTGGCTTAGGAGGAGTTCTAATGCAGGAAGGGAAGGTAATAACTTATACATCTAGACAGTTGAGACCTCATGAGCAGAACTACCCTACACACGACCTAGAGCTTGCTGCTATAGTTCATGCTCTTAAGACCTGGAGGCACTATCTTTATGGTGATACATTTCCAGTGTTTACAGACCATAAAAGCCTGAAGTATATTCCCACTCAAAGGGATCTGAATCTGAGGCAGAGAAGATGGATGGAGTTACTCAAGGATTATGATTGCACTATAGAGTACCATCCAGGAAAGGCGAATGTGGTAGCTGACGCTCTCAGCAGAAAGAGCAGTGACCAAGTGATGCGTCCTTGGAGGTAACCAAGGATAACTCCGGATCTAGATCAAGCAAAACTCCAACTACTCCTTGATTCTTTGTGCAACGTTGTATCGTTTCGGATCCAAAGGGGCGGAAGCGATGAAGAAACTAGGGTTACTTCGATCTAGAGAGATCGAAGGAACCTTTTTGGGTGGAGCGAAGGTTGATTCTTAAAAAGAATCCTCGAATATGGATTTCTTGAATCAAAGACGAGATTCAAGGAAGAAGTTTGAGGGTTAGAAGAGAGGTTTTGATGCCCAAGCTAAGTGGAGGAAATTCTTCTCAAAACTTAGTAATATTGAACATAAAAAATAAGTGAGGCAAGATATCTCTTATATAGAGAAACTTGCCTACCTATGGGCCAATGGGCCAAACAAGAATACATGAAGAAAAAGCCCAAAAGGGGAAAACCTAAAAGCATCCAAGCAAACTCTAGACGGATAAGGTCAAAAAGGGAATATTCCTATATGGAATATCCCTTTATTACATAAAAAGGAAAACATGAAAATATAGTCCGAAGATAAGCTAGCTTCATGCCATGGAGTCGGAAAGACAGGACATGCCGCTAAACGGAACCGGTAGCCTATGCCATGGTGGTGTAGAGACAAGGCATGCCGGTAATGGGACCAAGTGAAGAAGTAATGCGGGTGATGATGGAGCCGGTGGCTCGAGCAATGGCCTTAGCTCGGGATCGGGTGATCGGTCCATCTGAGCGAACTCTAAGAGCCTCGTCCTCTTCGTCCATGGTCAACGTAAAAGGGGCATCCAAGGGCGCATCAGTCCCCCCATCTTGGCTGTGAAACGTCCCCGTTTCACCATCGTCAAAGAGGGGCTCAACATAAGGGGCAAGGTCCTTGACGTTGAACGTTGGGTGTACTCCGTAGGAATCCGGAAGCTCTAACTTGTATGCATTTGGACCATGACGGGCTAAGATGCGGAATGGGCCATCACCACGGTCCGAGAGCTTGCTCATGCGGCGAGTAGGAAAACGCTCCTTCCGTAGGTGGAGCCAAACAAGATCACCGGGCTCAAAAGAGACGTCGCGGCGGCCCTTGTTGCGTTGTCCGGTAAGCTGGGCGGCACGACGTTCGAGTTGTGTCCTAGTCCGCTCATGAAGCTCAATGATTTGGGCGGCTCGGTTTCCGGCGATGATGTGTTCTCCATCCTTGAGCGGGCGGGGAGTGAAATCCAATGGTGTGTGTGGATTGAGGCCGTAGACAACTTCAAATGGGGACAATTTAGTTGCCGTGTGCCTAGACCTGTTATACGAAAACTCGACAACAGAAAGTAAGTCCGCCCACCTACGTGGGTTGGTCCTAGTGGTGGCTCTAAGTAGAGCACCAAGAGTCCGATTGGTCACCTCCGTTTGACCATCGGTTTGGGGGTGATAACTACTTGAAAACAACAAGTTGGTTCCAAGTTTTCCCCACAACGTTCTCCAAAAATGACTTACGAATTTCACGTCCCGATCACTAACGATGGAACGGGGTATCCCATGTAAACGCACCACATTGTCAAAGAACAAGGTGGCAACTTCACTAGCATTTAGGGTGCTTTTACATGCGATGAAATGAGCCATTTTGGAGAAACGATCGACTACCACGAAAATGGAGTCTTTGCCTCGTTTTGACATAGGCAACCCGACCACAAAGTCCATGGATAGATCCTCCCAAGGTCCCATTGGTATAGGCAAAGGAGAATACATCCCATCCGGACCTTGGCGCGAGTTGGCATGATGACATGTGATGCAACCCTTGCAAAACCGTGTCACATGCATACGCATCCGGGGCCAAAAGAAATGCTCTTGGAGAGCGGAAAGGGTCTTGGTAGCACCGAAATGACCACGGCCCTCATGAGCTTCCTTGACCAACAAATGGCGTATAGATGAGCGCGGAATACAAAGTTTTCCCGCTCGAAAAAGATAGCCATCGTTAAT
>BSUD01000007.1:140199637-140212015 GCA_033239045.1 Fagopyrum esculentum | reverse complement strand
CTAGACGGATAAGGTCAAAAAGGGAATATTCCTATATGGAATATCCCTTTATTACATAAAAAGGAAAACATGAAAATATAGTCCGAAGATAAGCTAGCTTCATGCCATGGAGTCGGAAAGACAGGACATGCCGCTAAACGGAACCGGTAGCCTATGCCATGGTGGTGTAGAGACAAGGCATGCCGGTAATGGGACCAAGTGAAGAAGTAATGCGGGTGATGATGGAGCCGGTGGCTCGAGCAATGGCCTTAGCTCGGGATCGGGTGATCGGTCCATCTGAGCGAACTCTAAGAGCCTCGTCCTCTTCGTCCATGGTCAACGTAAAAGGGGCATCCAAGGGCGCATCAGTCCCCCCATCTTGGCTGTGAAACGTCCCCGTTTCACCATCGTCAAAGAGGGGCTCAACATAAGGGGCAAGGTCCTTGACGTTGAACGTTGGGTGTACTCCGTAGGAATCCGGAAGCTCTAACTTGTATGCATTTGGACCATGACGGGCTAAGATGCGGAATGGGCCATCACCACGGTCCGAGAGCTTGCTCATGCGGCGAGTAGGAAAACGCTCCTTCCGTAGGTGGAGCCAAACAAGATCACCGGGCTCAAAAGAGACGTCGCGGCGGCCCTTGTTGCGTTGTCCGGCAAGCTGGGCGGCACGATGTTCGAGTTGTGTCCTAGTCCGCTCATGAAGCTCAATGATTTGGGCGGCTCGGTTTCCGGCGATGATGTGTTCTCCATCCTTGAGCGGGCGGGGAGTGAAATCCAATGGTGTGTGTGGATTGAGGCCGTAGACAACTTCAAATGGGGACAATTTAGTTGCCGTGTGCCTAGACCTGTTATACGAAAACTCGACAACAGAAAGTAAGTCCTCCCACCTACGTGGGTTGGTCCTAGTGGTGGCTCTAAGTAGAGCACCAAGAGTCCGATTGGTCACCTCCGTTTGACCATCGGTTTGGGGGTGATAACTACTTGAAAACAACAAGTTGGTTCCAAGTTTTCCCCACAACGTTCTCCAAAAATGACTTACGAATTTCACGTCCCGATCACTAACGATGGAACGTGGTATCCCATGTAAACGCACCACATTGTCAAAGAACAAGGTGGCAACTTCACTAGCATTTAGGGTGCTTTTACATGCGATGAAATGAGCCATTTTGGAGAAACGATCGACTACCACGAAAATGGAGTCTTTGCCTCGTTTTGACATAGGCAACCCGACCACAAAGTCCATGGATAGATCCTCCCAAGGTCCCATTGGTATAGGCAAAGGAGAATACATCCCATCCGGACCTTGGCGCGAGTTGGCATGATGACATGTGATGCAACCCTTGCAAAACCGTGTCACATGCATACGCATCCGGGGCCAAAAGAAATGCTCTTGGAGAGCGGAAAGGGTCTTGGTAGCACCGAAATGACCACGGCCCTCATGAGCTTCCTTGACCAACAAATGGCGTATAGATGAGCGCGGAATACAAAGTTTTCCCGCTCGAAAAAGATAGCCATCGTTAATAAAGAAAGACTCGTGCTCTCGGAGGTCGAGGCATTGTGCCCATATGT
Source organism: Fagopyrum esculentum (assembly GCA_033239045.1). Taxonomy (NCBI): domain Eukaryota; kingdom Viridiplantae; phylum Streptophyta; class Magnoliopsida; order Caryophyllales; family Polygonaceae; genus Fagopyrum; species Fagopyrum esculentum. The sequence continues at coordinate 140,210,464 of BSUD01000007.1, read as the reverse complement.
CCTTGAAGTCAAGATCCGTGGCATATAACTCTTTGATAAGAGCAAAGCCATGTATCTTGGCATCCATATACACAAGGAGGGCATAGCGGCGAGAAAGGGCATCGGCTACCACATTCTCTTTGCCTTTCTTATGCCGAATGACATAAGGAAAGGTCTCTAAAAACTCTACCCAACTAGCATGGCGCCGACTGAGATTTGTTTGACTCTTGAGATACGAAAGAGCCGCATGATCCGAATGAATCACGAACTCCTTCGGCCACAAGTAATGTTGCCATGTCTTAAGACAACGAACTAGAGCATATAGTTCCTTGTCATATGTAGGGTAGTTGAGCGAAGGACCGGACAGTTTTTCACTGAAGTAGGCAATTGGACGATTCTCTTGTAAGAGAACGCCTCCAATGCCCACATTTGATGCATCACACTCCACCTTGAAGGTTTTCGAAAAGTTTGGGAGTTGGAGTAATGGTGCATTACAAAGACGGTCTTTGAGCGCATCAAACGCTCGAGCATGGATATCACGCCACTCAAACGTGACACCCTTGGTAGTGAGCTCATGGAGCGGTGCTGCTACCGTGCTAAAGTCCTTGACAAAGCGCCGGTAGAAACCCGCTAAGCCGAGAAAGGCTCGGACCATGGTGACCGTAGTAGGAGTAGGCCACTCCCGAATAGCACGAACTTTAGATTCGTCTACTCGGAGTCTGTCCTTAGACACGACATAGCCAAGAAAGATAGTGGTGTCCGAGCAAAAGACGCATTTGTCAAAGTTGACATACAATTGCTCTTGTCTAAGGCACTCGAGCACTTGGCGAAGGTGCCCGATGTGACCCTCCAAAGACGTACTAAACACCAAAATATCATCAAAATAAACAACAACGAATGTACCCAAGAATCGGCGCAAGACGTGGTTCATGAGGCGCATGAAGGTGGACGGGGCGTTGGAGAGGCCAAAAGGCATGACAAGCCATTCATAGAGTCCATACTTCGTTTTGAACGCCGTCTTCCATTCGTCACCTTCGGCCATCCGGATTTGGTGGTAACCGCTCCGGAGATCAATTTTGGAGAAGATAGTGGCGCCATGAAGCTCATCCAACATGTCATCAAGGCGCGGGATCGGGTGGCGATATTTGACGGTGATTTGGTTGATGACACGACAATCAACACACATCCGCCATGATCCATCTTTCTTTGGTACTAAGATTACCGGGACGGCACATGGTGATAAGGATTCACGCACATGTCCCCAGTCTAAGAGCTCTTGCACTTGACGTTGTAGCTCCTTTGTCTCTTCCGGACTGGCTCGGTAGGCGGCACGGTTTGGCAAAGAGGCACCGGGCACAAAGTCAATTTGATGTTCAATCCCTCGGATAGGTGGCAAGCCGGGTGGGAGGTCTTTCGGCATAATATCCTGAAATTCGGACAACAACAAAGACACCTCGTGTGGCACATTACTTGGGTCATGAGAAGTAGATAAACAAAACGGAACAAGTAAAAAGCATGGGAACTTGCCTTCCATGACCGGTTGCAAATCATGCCGGCGAGCTAAGAGTATCCGTGGCTCACACCGTCCTTGAATTACGGGATCCGAAGATGATAAAGGTGCGCCCGAAGAAACGATGCGACCTTTACTACCTTTGGATTCGGTAGCATGGACAAGAGGGGCGGTGTTGCGGGATTTGGAAGTACTAGCACCTACAACATCGGGACTCCGGGGGTCCGATTTTGCCGGTGCTTTAGCGGACTCATCAATAGTTTGTTGCCTCTTCCTTTCCGCATAGTCAACCAAAATTTCGTGCGGAGTCATAGGCAAAAAGTGTGACCCGTTTTCCATTATATTGGAACATGTACCGATTAAGATAACCATCATGATATGTGCGGCGATCGAATTGCCATGGTCGTCCTAATAGGACATGTGTGGCGTCCATCTTGATAACATCACAAAGGACCTTATCAACATAGGCGCCAATAGAAAACGGCACCCAAGCTTGTTGTGTGACGGTGTCACATGCCGTATCGGAAATCCATTGGAGTCCGTATGGCGTTGGGTGGGGGGTCGTAGGCAACTTGAAGTGTTTTACCACCCGTTCGTTGACAATATTGCAACAAGAACCCCCGTCAACGATGAGAGAAAGACTCGTATTATTAACCAAGCAACGAGAGTGGAAGAGATTCTCGCGTTGATCAATAGGAATATGCTCTTTAACAGCCAAAATACGACGAGAAACAAGAGCGAATTTACCGGGTTGTGCTGGGCCGCAAGCAATCTCGTCATCACAGGGTTCCATGCCAACAAGTGGGTCGGTGTCATGGTCATCCTCAAGAATGATATCACCTTCATATTGACCATCGTCGTCCTCGAAATATGTTGGGTCGGCAAACAAGACCCGTTTGGTGTTTGGGCAATCACGTTGTACGTGGCCAAAACCGCTACACTTGTAACACACGGGCTCCCTTGGGCGAGCTGCCGGTGAGGGTCCTTGTTGACCTCGAGAGGGAGGCGCCGGTGCCGGGCCACAGTTTGGTGCCTTCTCGGTACCCGTTTGCCTATTAGAAGGACCCGTCCGTTGGGCCCCTTTAGAGGCGTCGGTATCTGTAGGACTAGGCGCATCTCGAGAACGTGTGTTAGATGGATAAAGATATGGACTCGAGGAAGAGGGATACCTTGAATACCGCGGTGTTTCGAGTTGTTGCTTGTATAACTTCATGGCGGCATGACATAATGCTCCCAAATCCTTGAATGGGACAATCTCGAGCGGCCGCCGGATGGAAGCATTAAGCCCACTCATGAACTTGGTGCGGAGGGTGGAGGGGGAGGCCGAGACGCCGGCCTTAATGTGCATGTCCTCAAGTTTAGCCAAGTAAGCCACCGGAGTGAGGTTGCCTTGCTTGAACTCGGCAATTTGCAACCGCATATCATTCTTAAAGTCTTCGGGTACGTACTTCTTGGTCATGCAATAGAGCAATTGCTCAAACGTCTCAATTGGTGCCCATCCTCGCCTCTCTCGGGTGAACTCATACCGGTTCCACCAAGACTTCGCATCGCCTTCAAAGTATAGAGTTGCCGCCTCGATTTTCTCGGATTCCTCCTCATAATGACAATGTTTTAATGCTCGTTTCATATCCTGCGCCCAATCAAGAAAAACACACGGATCATATTCACCATGAAAGGTAGGGAACTTAACCTTACCTTCCCTACGAGCTCGGTAGGGGTCCGGGCGGAGCGGTGGAATGTAGGCATCATCGGCACGGGCTCGCCGGTGGCCGCCATGATGACGTTGGCGCCCATGAACGGGTGAGGCCGGCCTAGGTGGATTTGGGGGAGGCAACCATTCTTCACCCCGGTCTTGGTTCTCATAGGGGTCTATGACGGGTGGGTGCCACGGACGGTTATGTGCTACCCGTTCTAAATCGGATTCATCACCGGAGAACTCTCCGAAGTTTTGTTGCTCATCGTATTTATCAAAGTCAAGGGTCCTCGGTTGCCGGATTGACCGTTGGTGACGGTGTTCGGACCGATCATGCTCACGACCATGATTGGTGGTTGAGTTGGGACGGTACCGGGGCTCTTCCCGGGTTTGTCGGTCGGTGCGGGGCACACTAGGTGGAGGTGGAGAAGGAACATACCGTTGATGTTGATGCTCATAATATTGGTGCCGATGTTCCGTATCGACTATGGGCAAGTTATCTTGACGCGGGTCGGGGAATTCCTCCTCTTCTTCATGGGACTCATTTCCGTCAAGAGGTAAAGGATGGGTGCGTTCAATGACAGACGCAAGCCGGGTAACGTTTGATGGGCCGGCTCCCAAAAGTCCCTTGCCTTTCCGTTGTGCATCGGAAGTGGAAGCATTGACCACGTTCTCATTCGGATAAGTTGGGGTGGGACGGTGAGCATTCTGAAGGGACTTAAGAGCTTCTAGCTCTTTTTTCAAGGCAATGTTTTCTCGGGTCAAGGCATCAAACTTTTGTTGTGCCTTCAAGGCTTCCAATTCTCGCCTTATGGAGTCATTTTCGAGGGACAACGAAGTAGTTTCTTGAGCCAAGGGTTCACTGAACTCTTGCGGACCAGAATCCTGAGAAGTTTCCATTTCAACGTTAGTCATTGCTCCAAATCAGCACACAAGTTCAAGCAATCAAGTGAGCAAGGTGACAAGTTAGGTCAACTTTACCCAAGTTCAAGTGCGTTATCGGGTTCTACTTTGGGGAAGGCCGTTTGGCGGTTAGGCAAGGAAGGCAAATCCAACAAAATTGAACCAATTACACACAAAAAAACAAGTGATATTTTGCAAACGTATGTGAGAAAATGGAGAGATAGAAGATGGACGGATTGTTCACTCGGCAAGCTTTGCTTGCTTTCGGTCTTTGACCGTTTGTAAAATCCGATTTTTCGGATGGACCGGTTTGCCGGACGTCTTTTCACTTTGTGTGTTTCGTTTCTTTGAAACGTTTTGAGCAACACTTTCTTTCTTTTTTTTTTTTTTTTTGAACACAAATCCGTATTGATGAAGAGTTGTTTTGCTTTTCTTGGAATATCAAATGCGAGATATCCGAACTTTTCGTTAACAAAAATATCCCAAGAGATTTGGTGAAATTAATTAACAAAATTGTCGGATTAGGTCGGTTTAAGAAAAAGACGGGTTTGATAAATGGTTTTAAGGTAAACCAAATATCTCCTATTTTTGTTCTTTTTGTTTTGAGTTAAACACGGAAAAGAAAAAAAAAATTCAGGAAAAATGGATGAACATGATGAAGAACATGATGAACAACATGAAGATCATGAAGAACAAATGAAGAACATCATGAGCAAACGAAGAACATCATGAACAAAAAAAAGGCTAAATAGGTTTAAGATAATAACGCACAAAAACAAGAGTAAAGAGAACTTAGCTTTGATCCCTTGCTCTGATACCAATTTGATGCGTCCTTGGAGGTAACCAAGGATAACTCCGGATCTAGATCAAGCAAAACTCCAACTACTCCTTGATTCTTTTTGCAACGTTGTATCGTTTCGGATCCAAAGGGGCGGAAGTGATGAAGAAACTAGGGTTACTTCGATCTAGAGAGATCGAAGGAACCTTTTTGGGTGGAGCGAAGGTTGATTCTTAAAAAGAATCCTCGAATATGGATTTCTTGAATCAAAGACGAGATTCAAGGAAGAAGTTTGAGGGTTAGAAGAGAGGTTTTGATGCCCAAGCTAAGTGGAGGAAATTCTTCTCAAAACTTAGTAATATTGAACATCAAAAATAAGTGAGGCAAGATACTCTTATATAGAGAAACTTGCCTACCTATGGGCCAACGTGCCAAACAAGAATACATGAAGAAAAAGCCCAAAAGGGGAAAACCTAAAAGCATCCAAGCAAACCCTAGACGGATAAGGTCAAAAAGGGAATATTCCTATATGGAATATCCCTTTATTACATAAAAAGGAAAACATGAAAATATAGTCCGAAGATAAGCTAGCTTCATGCCATGGAGTCGGAAAGACAGGACATGCCGCTAAACGGAACCGGTAGCCTATGCCATGGTGGTGTAGAGACAAGGCATGCCGGTAATGGGACCAAGTGAAGAAGTAATGCGGGTGATGATGGAGCCGGTGGCTCGAGCAATGGCCTTAGCTCGGGATCGGGTGATCGGTCCATCTGAGCGAACTCTAAGAGCCTCGTCCTCTTCGTCCATGGTCAACGTAAAAGGGGCATCCAAGGGCGCATCACCAAGGTGGTAAGGTCAACTACAAAGTTGAGCATCTATTAGCTCTCAGAGTTATAAGAGTAGAGATGGATGTAAGAGGATCCGAGTTGATAGCGAACATTCAGGTTAGACCGTTGATTCTCGATGAGATTTCAACTAGACAAGATGAGGATGCTACACTGAAGAAGTTGAAAGCTAAAGTGGGAGATGCTACCACTACACACTTCCAGTTGTCTGATAAGGGAGTGTTATATAAAGGTACACGGATATGCGTACCCAACATTGAGGAGTTAAAGAAGAAGCTACTTGAAGAGGCACATTCCTCGAGGTATTCCATGCATCCTGGGAGTACGAAGATGTTTAATGACACGAGAAAGATCTATTGGTGGCCCAGGATGAGACGAGAGGTAGCTGATTTTGTAGCTCGATGTCTAGTGTGCCAGCAAGTGAAAGCTGAACACCAAGCACCAGCAGGAAAATTACAATCTTTATCAGTTCCTGAGTGGAAGTGGGAGCGGATTACAATGGATTTTGTGGTTGGACTTCCTAGGACTTTCAGAAAGAATGACACGGTATGGGTGATTGTAGACAGATTGACGAAATCTGCCCACTTCTTACCGATGAGACAAGATAAGTCCTTGGATGAGCTGGCAGAGTTGTATGTGAGAGAGATTGTTCGACTGCACGGAGTCCCTGTATCGATTGTATCCGATAGAGATCCGAGGTTTACCTCGCATTTTTGGGGAAGTCTGCAAACTGCCTTAGGCACAAGATTGCATTTCAGTACGGCATTTCATCCTCAGACAGACGGACAATCAGAGAGAACGATTCAGACCTTGGAGGAGATGTTGAGATCTTGTGTTTTGGAGCTTAAAGGTAACTGGGATTCTAACCTGCCATTGCTCGAATTTGCGTATAATAACAGTTTCCATTCAAGTATTGGTATGGCCCCTTACGAGGCCTTGTATGGAAGGAAGTGTCGCACACCTGTATGTTGGGATTTTGAGGGCATGCGACAGATAGAGGGTCCTGAACTTGTACAACAGACAATAGAGAAAGTACAAGTAGTAAAGCACTGCTTGAAGGCAGCACAAGATCGTCAGAAGAGCTACTTTGATCGCCATAGACGAGAGAGGACATATGAGATAGGCGAGAGAGTGTTTTTGAAGGTATCTCCTTGGAGGGGAGTTATGAGATTTGGTAGGCATGGGAAGTTAGCACCGAGATACATTGGTCCATATGAGATCTTGGAGAAGATCGGACCACTTGCGTATAGATTGGCGTTACCACCTGAGTTATCAAGATTGCATGACGTCTTTCACGTATCGGTGCTACGGAGGTATAGGTCAGATCCAAGTCATATCATTCCCGAACCTGAGATAGAAGTATCTGAGAACTTGTCCTACCCAGAAGAACCAGTTGAGGTTTTAGGCAGACAAGTTCGAAGATTGAGAAACAAGGAGATTCCGATGGTGAAGGTCAGATGGGACATCATTCAGCTCGAGAGGCTACATGGGAGACCGAACGAGATATGAAAGCGAAATACCCCTACCTTTTTAAGTAAAAACCTCGAGAAATTGTGATCCGGTTGTGCATCCTTTTGATACATCTACGAGTTTGGTTCTACGTCCTTTCTTAAATTTCGGGACGAAATTTCTTAAAGTGGGAGATATTTGTAACAGTCAAAAATCGAAGATGACCTAATCGAGTAATTTAGGAAATTAAATCCGTTTTAACACGAGATACCTCTCGAGGTAACCAGCTCCTAGATGATATTACACCCCGGTATTATTTGGAGCATTTGGGAGCTTCAATTAATAAAAATGCAGTTGAGAAAAATGATCAGGACATCGGACATGTCCTAGATATGAAAAAACATGAAAAGGCAAAATGGCTAAAAGAGTCGCTATTTCGTTTCTTAGCGGCTAAGAAAGACGGCTTAGGAATACGCGTTTTTCGAAACAATTGCGGAATAATTATCCATACAATATTCCAGATTTATTATTCCAATTTCGAGAAGTTTGGAGAAGGGGGCTTAAACCGCTTCCGGATCGGTAAAAGGATAATTATCGACTCCGCTAAAGGATAATTATCGTCTTCGCTATAAATAGCTGAAATATCGTTTATTAATTCATTTTCTTTCACGTTTCCTCGTAAAAGCTCTGATTTCTCTCAACCTTCAAACTCAGATCTACTCTTCGTTTCTAATCCGATTTCAAATCCGTTTGAGTTTTTGAATTCCTCTCTTCATTCTCTTCATTTTGGTACCGAGTTTCTGCATTTCCGAGCAAGGGAAGGTCTGGTCGAGCATATATGATACTAGGGAGGTTCCGTCGCTCAGATTCCGGTGAATTTGATGGTGTCCGAGCGTAGCCTGCGTCGTTGTGATTCCGAATCTTCTTTCGGATCGTCAATCGGGTTAGTAACGAATAAGTTATGAATTTATTCGTTTTCCGTATTGCGATTTAGCCTAAATTGACCTTAGGCTTGTCAAAATGGATAATTGGAAATTCCATTATGCTCGTTACTTTATTCTGGTGATTATGGGCTGTTTGTTTGATGAGATTTGATGACAGGTGGGTTCAGAAATTGCCTGCGGGCAAAACGTTGTTCTGGCGAAATTTAATTAATTAATTAAAGGTTAATTAATTAAATTGGGATTCTAGAAAATGCTATAAGCTAATTAAATTCAAAGGAATGAATTTAACTGGTGTTTGAAGCGAGAAGTTTAATACGAGGAATATGATATTCTCAACAGGTGTTGTTGAAGGGTTCGGTTTAATTATAGCTTACTTATTTGTGAGTGTATCCAAATACGAGAAAGGAGGATAGTCCGAGTGGGAAACGGACTCAATAGTTGGTTTGCGAGGTTTTATTGTTCTTACCTGCGAGGTAAGTGTATATGAATTACACTTGCTTAATATATGTTATGTATTTAATATGGTATGATTTTATGCATGCTTGAGTGTATATATATATATGTTTGTTATGATTGTATGCATGCTTATACGTATATGAGTGAGACGATGATGATGACTTGATATTCCTTATGAAAGCATGCATGAGGTACATGAGATGATAGTGGAAAGAATGTGATGAAAGAATATGATGAAAGCATGAAATTGAGTTATGATATGAAAGTGATAATATAGGATGGTAATTGATTAATTAGCCCAACTGGGTCCCGCACGGGTTTCCGGGGGACGAGGTCGCTACCTGATCTACAGGGGGCCTCAGAGGTCGCTACCTGATCTACAGGGGGCCTCGAGATAAGAAAAACAGCCAGGGGTCGCTACCTGATCTACAGGGGGCCTCAAGATAAGAAAAATAGTCCAAGATCGCGACCTGATCTACAGGGGGTCTTAGGACAAGATGGCCGAGGTCGCTACCTGATCTACAGGGGGCCTATGACGCTATCGGGTTGGCCAACCGAAAGAAAAAAAAAGAAAGAAAGAAAAGAAATACGAAAGCAATGAGAAAATATATCGTACGATCAGTTGGAGCTAGTTAGTTAATTATCACCTATGCATCGATGCGATCGAGTCTAGCATGTTATCTGTTATGTTATGATTATTTATATGTGATGAGATGATATGAGATGTTTATATGAGATGATATGTTGATATGTGATGTGTGATAAAATGCTTGAATGTTTATGTGAAATGTGATGTGAATGGTTGTGGAGTTATATGTGAATGTGGATATGTATGCATTGATCGACTCTGGAATGTGAGGAAGGTTATAGAGTGTCCTTTGGGGACGGGATATTAGATACTTATTTATATTGGGAGAGTGCGATTTGTATACCCTTACTGAGCGTGTGGCTCATTGTTGTTATATCCACATATTTTTCAGCTGCTCAGACTCGGCCTGATCAAGGCAAGGACGTTGGACCCAACACCTGGATTTGAGATCATATCAGGTGGGCTGTTATGGGATGCTACCGCCTAGGATGTTTTGCATGGTTTTAAAACAGTTGTGTTTTTGTTAAACAGGGTTTTATGACGTATGTTAGTATGTATATATGTTGTGAAAATGGTTGTAAGATAAAGTTTTAAAATTTTACGTTTTCCGCTTTTCCGCTTATTGCTTTAAACAGGGTTAATTAACTGGTAATAAACTAGAAATGAAATAGGTGGTGTCACATTTGGTTGGTATCAGAGCAGGGATATGATTCCTTGGCTTGGGGTTGTGGGAAGTTTTCTGAAAAGCTTTTGAAAGTTTCTTTTTCTTTTAGATGGCGGAGCACATCATAAGGGTCGACTGAGCTTGTACATGCTTATGGTAGAAATGATCAGGAGCACCCTAAGGTGCCAGTTTAGCCAGTATCACTACCACCATCGGATATGGCCGGTATATCCGATTTAGTGATATATTTGAGAGAAGTTATACCACAATAGGCACAACAGTGTCTCAGGCGGGTATTATTCCAGTAAAGATGGACAAGAATTTTGAGAAGATTTGCCGCCAAGGGGCAAAGTCATTTAAGGGGAGTACTGATCCATTAGTAATGGATGAGTGATTGAGGAACACTGAGGCCATTCTAGATAGAGTTATTTGCCCTACTGAGAGACGGGTACAATATGATATATCATTGCTTGAGGAAGCATCTAGAGATTGGTGGGACAAGGTTCCTAATGGCCGTATTGTACCACTTGTGCTGACATGAGATGATTTCTTGAGAGAGTTTGATGTGATATTAGGTATGGATTGTTATCCTCTCATAGAGCATTGATTGATTGTTATACAAAGGAAGTCACCACGGAGATAGATGGGTTAAGAGAGGTGATTTTCACCGGTGAGAGGAATGTTATTCCTACTTGCCTCATATCTATAGTGAAAACTTTTAGATTACTTCGAGAAGGGTGTCAAGCTTATATGGCTAGTGTGTCAGATTCTACGATTGTTAGTCCCGGAGTATCCGAGGTGGATGTTGTCAGAGAATTTCCTGACGTTTTCCTTGATGATTTACATAGTTTACCTCTGAGTAGAGAGGTAGACTTCGAGATTGAAGTATTACCAGGTGCAACACCTATATCAATTGCTCCTTACAGGATGGCTCCGCTAGAGCTGAAGGAGTTAAGGAAACAGCTGAAGGAGTTACTCGAGAAAGGTTTTATACGTCCGAGTATTTCTCCTTGGGGC
>BSUD01000007.1:140153257-140199117 GCA_033239045.1 Fagopyrum esculentum | reverse complement strand
ATTACCAGGTGCAACACCTATATCAATTGCTCCTTACAGGATGGCTCCGCTAGAGCTGAAGGAGTTAAGGAAACAGCTGAAGGAGTTACTCGAGAAAGGTTTTATACGTCCGAGTATTTCTCCTTGGGGCACACCAGTGCTTTTTGTGAAGAAGGAGTACGGTAGTTTATGATTATGCATCGACTACCGTCAGTTGAACAAAATCACAATCAAGAGCAAGTATCCCTTACCGAGGATAGAGGACTTGCTTGATCAGTTAAGGGGTGCTATAGTGTTTTCAAAGATTGACCTTCGATCGGGATACTGGCAGTTGAGGATAGCATAGAGTTCAATACCGAAGACAGCTTTTCGTACTCAATATGGACACTATGAGTTTAAAGTTATGCCTTTTGGGTTGACGAATGCACCTGCAACATTCATGGCGTTGATGAACTCGATCTTCCAACCTTATCTAGATCAGTTTGTTGTGGTCTTCGTTGATGATATCTTGATATATTCCCGAGATGCAGATACTCATAGAGAACATTTGAGACGTATCTTAGGGATTCTGAGGGAGAGACAGTTGTACGCGAAGTTCAACAAGTGCGAGTTTTGGACGGATCAGATTGCCTTTCTAGGGCATGTGATATCACGAGATGGTATACAACCTGATCCATCCAAGATCAAGGCTATTACAGAATGGGAAATTCCGAAGAGCATTACGGAGATTCGCAGCTTCTTAGGACTTGCGGGTTATTACAGGAGGTTTGTAAAGAACTTCTCGATTATCGCGCGCCCATTGACTAACTTGCTAAAGAAGAATCAGCAGTTTATATGGGATAACAGTTGTCAAGAGAGCTTTGAAGAACTTAAGAAAAGATTGACTACATTCCCTATTCTGGTTGTACCCTCAGATAAGGGTAACTTTGTGGTTTACACCGACGCATTTGGGAGTGGCTTAGGAGGAGTTCTAATGCAGGAAGGGAAGGTAATAGCTTATACATCTAGACAGTTGAGACCTCATGAGCAGAACTACCCTACACACGACCTAGAGCTTGCTGCTATAGTTCATGCTCTTAAGACCTGGAGGCACTATCTTTATGGTGATACATTTCCGGTGTTTACCGACCATAAAAGCCTGAAGTATATTCCCACTCAAAGGGATCTGAATCTGAGGCAGAGAAGATGGATGGAGTTACTCAAGGATTATGATTGCACTATAGAGTACCATCCAGGAAAGGCGAATGTGGTAGCTGACGCTCTCAGCAGAAAGAGCAGTGACCAAGGTGGTAAGGTCAACTACAAAGTTGAGCATCTATTAGCTCTCAGAGTTATAAGAGTAGAGATGGATGTAAGAGGATCCGAGTTGATAGCGAACATTCAGGTTAGACCGTTGATTCTCGATGAGATTTCAACTAGACAAGATGAGGATGCTACACTGAAGAAGTTGAAAGCTAAAGTGGGAGATGCTACCACTACACACTTCCAGTTGTCTGATAAGGGAGTGTTATATAAAGGTACACGGATATGCGTACCCAACATTGAGGAGTTAAAGAAGAAGCTACTTGAAGAGGCACATTCCTCGAGGTATTCCATGCATCCTGGGAGTACGAAGATGTTTAATGACACGAGAAAGATCTATTGGTGGCCCAGGATGAGACGAGAGGTAGCTGATTTTGTAGCTCGATGTCTAGTGTGCCAGCAAGTGAAAGCTGAACACCAAGCACCAGCAGGAAAATTACAATCTTTATCAGTTCCTGAGTGGAAGTGGGAGCGGATTACAATGGATTTTGTGGTTGGACTTCCTAGGACTTTCAGAAAGAATGACACGGTATGGGTGATTGTAGACAGATTGACGAAATCTGCCCACTTCTTACCGATGAGACAAGATAAGTCCTTGGATGAGCTGGCAGAGTTGTATGTGAGAGAGATTGTTCGACTGCACGGAGTCCCTGTATCGATTGTATCCGATAGAGATCCGAGGTTTACCTCGCATTTTTGGGGAAGTCTGCAAACTGCCTTAGGCACAAGATTGCATTTCAGTACGGCATTTCATCCTCAGACAGACGGACAATCAGAGAGAACGATTCAGACCTTGGAGGAGATGTTGAGATCTTGTGTTTTGGAGCTTAAAGGTAACTGGGATTCTAACCTGCCATTGCTCGAATTTGCGTATAATAACAGTTTCCATTCAAGTATTGGTATGGCCCCTTACGAGGCCTTGTATGGAAGGAAGTGTCGCACACCTGTATGTTGGGATTTTGAGGGCATGCGACAGATAGAGGGTCCTGAACTTGTACAACAGACAATAGAGAAAGTACAAGTAGTAAAGCACTGCTTGAAGGCAGCACAAGATCGTCAGAAGAGCTACTTTGATCGCCATAGACGAGAGAGGACATATGAGATAGGCGAGAGAGTGTTTTTGAAGGTATCTCCTTGGAGGGGAGTTATGAGATTTGGTAGGCATGGGAAGTTAGCACCGAGATACATTGGTCCATATGAGATCTTGGAGAAGATCGGACCACTTGCGTATAGATTGGCGTTACCACCTGAGTTATCAAGATTGCATGACGTCTTTCACGTATCGGTGCTACGGAGGTATAGGTCAGATCCAAGTCATATCATTCCCGAACCTGAGATAGAAGTATCTGAGAACTTGTCCTACCCAGAAGAACCAGTTGAGGTTTTAGGCAGACAAGTTCGAAGATTGAGAAACAAGGAGATTCCGATGGTGAAGGTCAGATGGGACATCATTCAGCTCGAGAGGCTACATGGGAGACCGAACGAGATATGAAAGCGAAATACCCCTACCTTTTTAAGTAAAAACCTCGAGAAATTGTGATCCGGTTGTGCATCCTTTTGATACATCTACGAGTTTGGTTCTACGTCCTTTCTTAAATTTCGGGACGAAATTTCTTAAAGTGGGAGATATTTGTAACAGTCAAAAATCGAAGATGACCTAATCGAGTAATTTAGGAAATTAAATCCGTTTTAACACGAGATACCTCTCGAGGTAACCAGCTCCTAGATGATATTACACCCCGGTATTATTTGGAGCATTTGGGAGCTTCAATTAATAAAAATGCAGTTGAGAAAAATGATCAGGACATCGGACATGTCCTAGATATGAAAAAACATGAAAAGGCAAAATGGCTAAAAGAGTCGCTATTTCGTTTCTTAGCGGCTAAGAAAGACGGCTTAGGAATACGCGTTTTTCGAAACAATTGCGGAATAATTATCCATACAATATTCCAGATTTATTATTCCAATTTCGAGAAGTTTGGAGAAGGGGGCTTAAACCGCTTCCGGATCGGTAAAAGGATAATTATCGACTCCGCTAAAGGATAATTATCGTCTTCGCTATAAATAGCTGAAATATCGTTTATTAATTCATTTTCTTTCACGTTTCCTCGTAAAAGCTCTGATTTCTCTCAACCTTCAAACTCAGATCTACTCTTCGTTTCTAATCCGATTTCAAATCCGTTTGAGTTTTTGAATTCCTCTCTTCATTCTCTTCATTTTGGTACCGAGTTTCTGCATTTCCGAGCAAGGGAAGGTCTGGTCGAGCATATATGATACTAGGGAGGTTCCGTCGCTCAGATTCCGGTGAATTTGATGGTGTCCGAGCGTAGCCTGCGTCGTTGTGATTCCGAATCTTCTTTCGGATCGTCAATCGGGTTAGTAACGAATAAGTTATGAATTTATTCGTTTTCCGTATTGCGATTTAGCCTAAATTGACCTTAGGCTTGTCAAAATGGATAATTGGAAATTCCATTATGCTCGTTACTTTATTCTGGTGATTATGGGCTGTTTGTTTGATGAGATTTGATGACAGGTGGGTTCAGAAATTGCCTGCGGGCAAAACGTTGTTCTGGCGAAATTTAATTAATTAATTAAAGGTTAATTAATTAAATTGGGATTCTAGAAAATGCTATAAGCTAATTAAATTCAAAGGAATGAATTTAACTGGTGTTTGAAGCGAGAAGTTTAATACGAGGAATATGATATTCTCAACAGGTGTTGTTGAAGGGTTCGGTTTAATTATAGCTTACTTATTTGTGAGTGTATCCAAATACGAGAAAGGAGGATAGTCCGAGTGGGAAACGGACTCAATAGTTGGTTTGCGAGGTTTTATTGTTCTTACCTGCGAGGTAAGTGTATATGAATTACACTTGCTTAATATATGTTATGTATTTAATATGGTATGATTTTATGCATGCTTGAGTGTATATATATATATGTTTGTTATGATTGTATGCATGCTTATACGTATATGAGTGAGACGATGATGATGACTTGATATTCCTTATGAAAGCATGCATGAGGTACATGAGATGATAGTGGAAAGAATGTGATGAAAGAATATGATGAAAGCATGAAATTGAGTTATGATATGAAAGTGATAATATAGGATGGTAATTGATTAATTAGCCCAACTGGGTCCCGCACGGGTTTCCGGGGGACGAGGTCGCTACCTGATCTACAGGGGGCCTCAGAGGTCGCTACCTGATCTACAGGGGGCCTCGAGATAAGAAAAACAGCCAGGGGTCGCTACCTGATCTACAGGGGGCCTCAAGATAAGAAAAATAGTCCAAGATCGCGACCTGATCTACAGGGGGTCTTAGGACAAGATGGCCGAGGTCGCTACCTGATCTACAGGGGGCCTATGACGCTATCGGGTTGGCCAACCGAAAGAAAAAAAAAGAAAGAAAGAAAAGAAATACGAAAGCAATGAGAAAATATATCGTACGATCAGTTGGAGCTAGTTAGTTAATTATCACCTATGCATCGATGCGATCGAGTCTAGCATGTTATCTGTTATGTTATGATTATTTATATGTGATGAGATGATATGAGATGTTTATATGAGATGATATGTTGATATGTGATGTGTGATAAAATGCTTGAATGTTTATGTGAAATGTGATGTGAATGGTTGTGGAGTTATATGTGAATGTGGATATGTATGCATTGATCGACTCTGGAATGTGAGGAAGGTTATAGAGTGTCCTTTGGGGACGGGATATTAGATACTTATTTATATTGGGAGAGTGCGATTTGTATACCCTTACTGAGCGTGTGGCTCATTGTTGTTATATCCACATATTTTTCAGCTGCTCAGACTCGGCCTGATCAAGGCAAGGACGTTGGACCCAACACCTGGATTTGAGATCATATCAGGTGGGCTGTTATGGGATGCTACCGCCTAGGATGTTTTGCATGGTTTTAAAACAGTTGTGTTTTTGTTAAACAGGGTTTTATGACGTATGTTAGTATGTATATATGTTGTGAAAATGGTTGTAAGATAAAGTTTTAAAATTTTACGTTTTCCGCTTTTCCGCTTATTGCTTTAAACAGGGTTAATTAACTGGTAATAAACTAGAAATGAAATAGGTGGTGTCACACTGCGGGTTCGCTGCTTGATTCTAGTTTTATAAATTTAAAGCTTATTTGCACACACCTTTAGGGGCGAACAAGTTTTTGGCGTCGTTGCCGGGGATTTGGTTTCGGCCGAATTCGGTAACCGGTTGTCAAGCTTGGGAGCTTGCTCTCGTTATTTGATATTACTTTGAGTGCATGCACAGGTCTAGGAACACCGAAGATCTCTTGCCTCTTGATCAAGAGCTAGAGAAAACTTTAAGGCAAAAGCGCAAGGAAAAGAAAATGGCTGAAGGACACGAACGTGATCTTCAAGCGGAATTGGCAGAGAAGGAAGCTCAACTCCAATGGAATGAGACTCTCCGCCAAGATGAGATGGATCGTCATTAATCTCAAGTTAACAATCTACAAGACATGATCTTCCAGATGAGGGTAGAGATGAGCGACCTTAAGAATAAGGGAAGCAAGAAATCCTCAAGGAAGGCATCAAGGTCTAGAAGAAAGAGTCACTCATCCGCTGATGATAGTGATTCTTCCATGCCACCGTTAGAGGAGATTGATCCCACGATCAATGTAAATCCTTTCCATCCACAAGGAGCTGCTAATCGCCGCATTCCACCTAGGAATGTGAGAGTCGAACGTGTAGATAATGAGCCAAGAACACTTGGCCAGCGGATGGATCCAATACAACAACCACGCCGTTTGGGCGTGAACTTTGATGCTGAAGATGTGCAAGGGTTTAGCTTTAACCCTCAAGTTATTACTCTTGTTCGCCAAAACCAATTTGGCGGGACAAGCGCTGAATCTCCACACCAACACTTGCAGAACTTTGAGTGTATGATGGAGACGATGAGACCGAAGAACGCTACTACCAACAGCTATAAGCTCAAACCTTTCTTTTTCTCTTTGAAAGGGAAAGCGTTGTCTTGGTACCAAGCTCTTCCTAATGGGAAATTAGACACGTGGGAAGACCTTTCCGCGGAGTTTCTCACCAAATTCTTTCCGCCATCCAAAACGGCGGAACTTAGAGGTAAGATTAATGCTTTTTCCATGAGACCTAACGAAAGTTTGTTCCGGTCTTGGGAAAGGTTTCAGGATTTGCTCTTGGATTGCCCTCATCATGGCATATCCAAACTTGCCTTGCTGGAGATCTACTACAAGGGGCTGGATGCGGGAACGCAATTCAACCTCCAATCCCTCTCATGTGGAACGTTCATGGACATTAGAGAAGATGACGCTTGGGACTTCATCGAGAAGCAAGCAAGAGTCATAGAGAAGTATTCCCACCGGAAAGTGGAGGGAAATCGTGTGGAGCAAGGAACGAAGCTCACACAAGAAGCTCAAAATCAGATTTTCTCCCTCAACAATGAGATCAAAGAGTTGAAGGAGACTATCAAGACCAACTTCCCAAAGCAACAAGGGAAGGACGTTGGTTATTTGGGCAACAACAATGGCGGCAACAACAATAACCGGAACAACTACCGGAATAATAACTGGAATGGAAACAACAACAACCGGAACAACGATTGGAACAACAATAGGGGTTCAAACAACAACAATTGGCGCTCCAATCAACAAAATTCCGGTAACTCTTATCCTTCCAATTCAAATTCACTAACTCCACCTTCCTCTTCCTCTACTCCTTTGAAAAGCCAGGGGCAATCATCTAATGGAGGAAACACTTCGGGGAAGGAGAAGCCCGATCCCATGTTAGAAACGATCTTGGGAAAGCTTCAAGGGCTGGAGAACCACCTCATCAAGGTTGATGATCAAGTCTCTAAGGTTGACAAAGCTCAAAAGGTTTTGGAAAACCAAATGTTCAACCACGCGGAGGAAGTTCCTAGAAATCAAGGGAAACTTCCAGGAAAGACGGAGGACAACCCTAAGGGAAGGGTGATGGCGATTACAACTAGGAGCGGAGTGACAACCACCGATCCGCAGCCTACATTCATTGAAGTCCCCGTAGAGAAGGACAAAGGAAAGGGGAAGGAGAAGGAAGATGTCTATGTTCCTCCTCCAGCTTACAAACCTCCCCTACCATTCCCTCAATCTAGAGCGCGAGCGCGCCTAGACAAACAATTCGGTAAGTTCATAGAACTCATGAGTAAGCTGCATATTAACATACCGTTTATTGATGCTATTGTAGGTATGCCGGCTTATGGCAAGTTCTTGAAAGAGCTTCTCTCCAACAAGAGGAAGCTAGAAGATTTCGGAGAGGTCAAGATGAGTTCGGATTCTTTGGATCTCATCAAGACCATGAAGGAGAAAATGCCCCCAAAGTTGAAAGATCCGGGGTCCTTTTGCATTCCCATTGGAGTGGGAGATGTCACATATGACACCTTATGTGACTTAGGAGCAAGTGTGAGCATCATACCACTTGCATTATGTAGGAAGATCGGTTTAGGCGATCCTAAACTGGTGAAGATGACGTTATATATGGCGGATCGATCCATCACTCGCCCCGTCGGTATTGTAGAAGACGTCCCGGTCAAGCTAGGTAAATTCTTTGTCCCCATTGATTTTGTCGTGCTTGACATTCCTGCAGATAGTCCGGTCCCGATCATACTCGGAAGACCGTTTCTTGCAACTTCCGGCTGCATGGTCGATTGCAAGAATGGAAGACTCGCTTTTGATATAGGAGAAGAGAAAGTGGAATTCGCTCTCTCCACTCTAGTGAAGGAGCCAATCTTCGATGAGGATATTTACGATACCCAAGATGAAGAAGGTTTTTCTAGAGCAGAGGTAAGTGCGATTCTCTTTAACGATCCTTTACAAAAAGTTATCACTATGAGTCTAACCAATGAAGGGGAGGATGAAGAGTGCAATGAGGCAATTGAAGCCTTAGAAGCACAAGAAGAGATGCATGAAGTGGAGTTTGAGAAACTCCACGATGAGGCTGAGAATATCAGAATCCACGGTCATACCCTGTATTCCACGACCGTGGATTCCACAACCAAAATCAAGCTTCATTCCAGGGGATACTACGGCTGTGGAGAAGATGTGACAACCGTATTTCCCTTCCACGCCCTAAACCACGGCCGTGGAGGACATGATCCACCCGTAATTTTGGCCGTGGAAGAGAGTGGTCGAGACATTTCTTCAACTTCTCTTGATTCTTCTCCAACTCATTCAACACCCTTAGAAACTTCTAAGGAAACGTCGGAAGCTCCTCAAGGATCATTGGAAGCTCCGAAAGTGATGGAACTCAAACCACTTCCTACTCATCTAAGGTACGCTTTTCTTGGATCTAATTCTACCTTTCCGGTTATTGTTAGTTCCGATCTAAGCATAGATGAACATGAGCAGCTCATGATTGTCCTTAGGAAACATAGAAAAGCCATAGGCTACACTATTGAGGACTTTGTAGGAATTAAACCCTCCCTATGTATGCATAGGATACTAATGGAGGAGGACTTTAGAACTTCAAGACAACCTCAAAGGCGGTTGAATCCGACCATGAAGGAGGTTGTCAAGAAGGAAATTCTTAAACTTCTTGACGCAGGTATCATCTATCCTATCTCCGATAGCAAGTGGGTGAGTCCAGTTCAAGTAGTTCCGAAGAAGGGAGGAATGACGGTCATCACCAACAAGAACAACGAACTCATTCCTACCCGAACCGTGACTGGATGGCGAATGTGCATAGACTACCGCAAGCTCAACAACGCAACACGGAAGGATCACTTTCCATTGCCATTCATCGATCAAATGCTTGAAAGGTTAGCACAACATTCACATTTTTGCTACCTTGACGGTTATAGTGGTTTCTTTCAGATTCCGATACATCCGGATGATCAAGAGAAGACCACATTCACGTGCCCTTGGGGTACGTTTGCCTATAGGAGAATGCCGTTCGGGCTTTGCAACGCCCCAACCACCTTCCAACGGTGCATGATGGCCATCTTCTCCGAATACGTAGAGGAAATCATGGAAGTCTTCATGGACGACTTCTCCGTATACGGTTCCTCTTTTAACGATTGCCTTTCTAACCTTTCTCTTGTTTTGCAAAGATGTGAAGACACTAACCTAGTTCTTAATTGGGAGAAGTGTCAATTCATGGTTAAGGAAGGAATTGTATCAGGTCACTTAGTCTCTAGTAGAGGGATAGAGGTAGATAAGGCTAAGATAGAGACCATAGAGAAACTTTCTCCCTCAATTTCGGTGAAAGGGATAAGAAGTTTCCTAGGACATGCTGGATTTTATAGACGTTTCATTAAGGACTTTTCTAAGATATCAAAACCTCTCACTAATCTATTGATGAAGGATGCGGTTTTTGAGTTTTCGCAGGAATGTTTGGATGCGTTTAACACTATTCGGCAAGCTCTAATTTCAGCACCTATTATCCAACCTCCGGATTGGACTCTCCCCTTCGAGATTATGTGCGATGCTAGTGACGTAGCTATTGGAGCTGTTCTTGGACAACGAAAGGAAGGGCGAACCCATGCCATATACTATGCTAGCAAGACGCTAGATGAAGCGCAGCTCAACTACGCCACTACCGAGAAAGAGTTTTTAGCCATTGTCTATGCTATTGACAAGTTTCGCTCTTATCTTGTAGGTGCAAAGGTGATTGTCTACACGGATCATGCTGCGATCCGGTACCTCCTTGCAAAGAAAGATGCGAAGCCAAGGCTGATTAGATGGATTCTTCTCCTACAAGAATTCGATCTAGAGATCCGCGACAAGAAAGGCTCGGAAAATTCTGTTGCGGATCATTTGAGTCGCCTAATACATCTAGAGGACGACCATTTACCCATTGATGACTCTGTTAGCATGAAATATTGTGATATTTTAGGCACGTTTTCTAAACGTATTTGATTCATATTGATAGTTCTTGATTGATCTTTGTGCATATGTGAGCTAGTATTACCTATATTGTCGATATGGATGTCTACACTAGTTCTATGTTGATTATAGGCGATTTGGAGCTATTTCCGAACGGAATCGAGCAAAGGAGAGTTGAGTTGATATGTCCATAGATTGAGGACACTCTTTGGAAGCAATTTGGAGCCTTAACTTGAGGAATGCACGAATTTAGGGAAGAATCACGTTCTTACCCTAAATTACACCCTAAAATACGGCCGTATTACAAACCACATTCAGAATTACGGCCGTGGATTTGGAGTCAGAAATTCATGTTCATTCCAGGGGATTACACGGCCGTGGAATATATGTTGCAAACCGTATTTGTTTCCACGCTCTAAATTACGGTCGTGGAACCCTTCCACGACCGTGATCTTGGCGGATCTTTTCGCCACACATTTGAAGCCACGATCTTTTAAAGATTGGGCCGGGCCGACAATTGCCCTACACTATAAAAAGACGGACGAAGCAAGATTCCGTCACCTTCGCTACCCCGTTGGCCTCATTCATCATCGCTTAGACACGAGCACGTTTTGCTTAGCTTGCTTGGAAGCATTTGACATCTCTTTGAAGAGATCGAAGTTCGTGTTTGGAATTCCTCGAATCTCGCACTTTTAGTGGAGATTGCCGTGGAGATTCCCAGGAATTGCGGAAGATCGAAGTTCTTGGAAGATTTTGCAAGAAGATCTCTCTTCTTGATTAGGTTCGATTAGGAAAACGGATTGACATCCCGTTTTCTTTTCTTTCCTAAGATTACGATTATTTGTCCTATTGTGAATCTCTTGACATTGCTTATTCTCCTCGTGACTTTGAGATTGAATTGAAGATTATTGAAAGTTCTGGAAAGTTTTCATCTTTTCATCTTTTAATTCTTGAATTGATATCAACATGACTGTTATTGGCTAAAAACCCTTAACAATTCTAAGGTGAAGGGTTGATAGTTGTGGCCTAGATGATGATAGATCGATCGCAAACAGATTAGACCCTGAGAGTTAGAGAGAATCGCCGACAACCCTAAATTACGGTCTGTTCTTGAGTCCACGGCCGTGGAACCTCAAGAACTAACCGTGATTTCCCTTAAGTCTACGAACCTGCTTTTACTTTAATCCCAAGTTAAAGATTTGCTTTAGCTTAGTTTGGACTTGTCTTTTCTAGGTGGTAGTGAAGCCTCAACAACCTCTGCCTCGATTGTGAGTCTCAACAACCTCAATCGGTTAAGTTAGTCTTGATCTTTAGATTATAAGTTCGGGTATTTGACACTAATTCTCGCCTCTAGAATCCCTCTTTATTGAGCCTCAACAACCTGTATAGAGAGTGCCTTGTAGGTGAGTTATATGAGGTTTTTGGAACTTCACCGTACGATTACCTTACATTAGTATACCTTTGCATATCTCAACTCTGTCTTTACATTCTTAAGTATATCTTGAATCGATTGCCACAACTGGATACCTGGATCTTTAGGATTGTTGTTTTCCCAATATTTGCAAAACTCTCATATTTACTTGCTTGATAACCTGCAATCGAGTTCGTTCCCACCCAAATCCCTGTGTTCGATACTCTGGAATTCTTGCTTAACTGCGTCGATCCGTACACTACGGGTTCGCTTGCTTGATTCTAGTTTTATAAATTTAAAGCTTATTTGCACACACCTCTAGGGGCGAACAAGTTTTTGGCGCCGTTGCCGGGGATTTGGTTTCGGCCGAATCCGGTAGCCGGTTGTCAAGCTTGGGAGCTTGCTCTCGTTGTTTGATTTTGCTTTGAGTGCATGCGCAGGTCTAGGAACACCGAAGATCTCTTACCTCTTGATCAAGAGCTAGAGAAAACCTTGAGGCAGAAGCGCAAGGAAAAGAAGATGGCCGAAGAACACGAACGTGATCTTCAAACAGAGTTGGCGGAGAAGGAAGCTCAACTCCGATGGAATGAGACTCTCCGCCAGGATGAGATGGATCGTCATCAATCTCAAGTTAACGGTCTACAAGACATGCTCTTCCAAATGAGGATAAAGATGAGCGACCTTGAGAATAAGGTAGGCAAGAAGTCCTCAAGAAGGAGATCAAGGTCTAGAAGAAAAAGCCACTCATCCGCTGATGATAGTGACTCTTCCATGCCACCATTAGAAGAGATTGATCCCACGATCAATATGAATCCTTTCCATCCGCAAGGAGCTGCTAATCGCCGCATTCCACCTAGGAATGCGAGGATCGAACGTGTGGATAATGAGCCAAGAACTCTTGGCCAACGGATGGATCCAACACAACAACCACGCCGCTTGGGTGTGAATTTTGATGCTGAAGATGTGCAAGGGTTTAGCTTTAACCCTCAAGTTATCACTCTTGTTCGCCAAAGCCAATTTGGCGGTACAAGCGCTGAATCTCCACACCAACACTTGCAAAACTTTGAGTGTATGATGGAGACAATGAGACCGAAGAACGCTACTACCAACAGCTATAAGCTCAAACCTTTCTTTTTCTCTTTGAAAGGGAAAGCGTTGTCATGGTATCAAGCTCTTCCCAATGGGAAACTACACACGAGGGAAGACCTTTCCGCGGAGTTTCTCACCAAATTCTTTCCGCCCTCCAAAACAGCGGAACTTAGAGGTAAGATTAATGCTTTTTCCATGAGACCTAACGAAAGTTTGTTTCAATCTTGGGAAAGGTTTCAGGATTTACTCTTGGATTGCCCTCATCATGGCATATCCAAGCTCGCCTTGCTGGAGATTTACTACAAGGGGCTGGATGCGGGAACGCAATTCAAACTCCAATCCCTCTCATGTGGAACGTTCATGGACATGAGAGAAGATGACGCTTGGGACTTCATTGAGAAGCAAGCAAGAGTCATAGAAAAAGTATTCCCACCGGAAAGCGGAGGGAAATCGTGTGGAGCAAGGAGCAAAGCTCACACATGAAGCTCAAAATCAGATTTTCTCCCTCAACAATGAGATCAAAGAGTTGAAGGAGACTATCAAGACCAACTTCCCAAAGCAACAAGAGAAGGAGGTTGGCTATTTGGGCAACAACAATGGCGGTGATAACACCAACCGCAACAACAATAACCGGAACAATAACCGGAATAACAATTGGAATGGAAACAACAACAACCGGAACAACAACAATTGGAACAACAATCGGGGTTCAAACAACAACAATTGGCGCTCCAATCAACAAAATTCTGGTAACTCCTATCCTTCCAATTCTAATTCACTAACTCCACCTTCCTCTTCCTCTACTCCTTTGAAAAGCCAGGGGCAATCATCTAATGGAGGAAACAATACGGGAAAGGAGAAGCCCGATCCCATGTTGGAGACTATCTTGGGAAAGCTTCAAGGATTGGAGAACCGCCTCATCAAGGTTGATGATCAAGTCTCTAAGGTTGACAAAGCTCAAAAAGTTTTGGAAAACCAATTGTTCAACCACGCGGAGGAAGTTCCTAGAAATCAAGGGAAACTTCCAGGAAAGACGGAGGACAACCCTAAGGGAAGGGTAATGGCGATTACAACTAGGAGCGGAGTGACTACCACCGTTCCGCAGCCTACATTCGTTGAAGTCCCCGTAGAGAAGGACAAAGGAAAGGGGAAGGAGAAGGAAGATATCTATGTTCCTCCTCCAGCTTACAAACCTCCCCTACCGTTCCCTCAATCTAGAGCGCGGGCGCGCCTAGATAAACAATTCGGTAAGTTCATAGAACTCATGAGCAAGCTGCATATTAATATACCCTTCATTGATGCTATTGTAGGTATGCCGGCTTATGGCAAGTTCTTGAAGGAGCTTCTCTCCAACAAGAGGAAGCTAGAAGATTTCGGTGAGGTCAAGATGAGTTCGGATTCTTCGGATCTCATCAAGACTATGAAGGAGAAAATGCCCCCAAAGTTGAAGGATCCGGGGTCATTTTGCATTCCCATTGGAGTGGGAGATGTCACATACGACGCTTTATGTGACTTGGGAGCAAGTGTGAGCATCATACCACTTGCATTATGCAGGAAGATCGGTTTAGGCGATCCTAGACCGGTAAAGATGACGTTATACATGGCGGATCGATCCATCACTCGCCCCGTCGGTATTGTAGAAGACGTCCCGGTCAAGCTAGGTAAATTCTTTGTCCCTATTGATTTTGTCGTGCTTGACATTCCTGCAGATAGTCCGGTCCCGATCATACTCGGAAGACCGTTTCTTGCAACTTCCGGCTGCATGGTCGATTGCAAGAATGGAAGACTCGCTTTTGATATTGGAGAGGAGAAGGTAGAGTTCGTTCTTTCCACTCTAGTGAAGGAGCCAATCTTTGATGAGGATATTTACGATATCCAAGACGAAGGAGGTTTGTCTAGGGAGGAGGTAAGCGCGATTCTCTTCAACGATCCTTTACAAAAGGTTATCACTATGAGTCTAACCAATGTAGGGGAAGAAGAAGAGTGCAAAGAGGAAATTGAAGCCTTGGAAGCACAAGAAGAGATGTATGAATTGGAGTTTGAGAAACTCCACGATGAGGCTGAGAATGTCAGAATCCACGGTCACACCCTGTATTCCACGACCGTGGATTTCACAACCAGATTCGATCTCCATTCCAGGGGATTACACGGTCGTGGAACACATAAGGAGGCCGTAATTCTGACCGTGGAAGAAGGTGATCGGCTTACCTCTTCAACTTCTTCTAATTCCTCTCCAAACCGCTCAACAACCTTAGAAACTTCTAAGGAAACATCGGATGCTCCTCAAGGATCATTGGAAGCTCCGAAAGTGATGGAACTCAAACCACTTCCTACTCATCTAAGGTACGCTTTCCTTGGATCTAATTCTACCTTTCCGGTCATTGTTAGCTCCGAACTAAGCATAGATGAACATGAACAGCTCATGACAGTCCTTAGGAAACATAGAAAGGCCATAGGCTACACTATCGAGGACCTAGTAGGAATTAAACCCTCTCTATGTATGCATAAGATACTAATGGAGGAGGATTTTAGAACTTCAAGACAACCTCAAAGGCGGTTGAATCCGACCATGAAAGAGGTTGTCAAGAAGGAAATTCTTAAACTTCTTGATGCAGGTATCATCTATCCTATCTCCGATAGCAAATGGGTGAGTCCAGTTCAAGTAGTTCCAAAGAAAGGAGGGATGACGGTCATCACCAACAAAAACAACGAACTCATCCCAACCCGAACCGTGACTGGATGGCGAATGTGCATAGACTACCGCAAGCTCAACAACGCGACGCGGAAGGATCACTTTCCCTTACCATTCATTGATCAAATGCTTGAAAGGTTAGCACAACATTCACATTTTTGCTACCTTGACGGTTATAGTGGTTTCTTTCAGATCCCGATACATCCGGACGATCAGGAGAAGACCACATTCACGTGCCTTTGGGGTACGTTCGCTTATAGGAGAATGCCGTTCGGGCTTTGCAACGCCCCAGCCACCTTTCAACGGTGCATGATGGCCATCTTCTCCGAGTACGTAGAGGAAATCATGGAAGTCTTCATGGACGACTTCTCCGTATACGGTTCCTCTTTTAACGATTGCCTCTCTAACCTTTCTCTTGTTTTACAACGTTGTGAAGACACTAACCTAGTTCTTAATTGGGAGAAGTGTCAATTCATGGTTAAAGAAGGAATCGTATTAGGTCACTTAGTCTCTAGTAGAGGGATAGAGGTAGACAAGGCTAAGATAGAGACCATAGAGAAACTTCCTCCCCCAATTTCGGTGAAAGGGATAAGAAGTTTCCTAGGACATGCTGGATTTTATAGACGCTTCATTAAGGACTTTTCTAAGATATCAAAACCTCTCACTAATCTATTGATGAAGGATGCGGTTTTTGAGTTTTCGCAGGAATGTTTAGATGCGTTCAACACCATTCGGCAAGCTCTAATTTTAGCACCTATTATCCAACCTCCGGATTGGACTCTCCCCTTCGAGATTATGTGCGATGCTAGTGACGTAGCTATTGGAGCTGTTCTTGGACAACGAAAGGAAGGGCGAACCCATGCCATATACTACGCTAGCAAGACGCTAGACGAAGCTCAGCTCAACTACGCCACTACAGAAAAAGAGTTTCTAGCCATTGTCTACGCTATTGACAAGTTTCGCTCTTATCTTGTAGGTGCAAAGGTGATTGTCTACACGGATCATGCTGCGATCCGGTACCTCCTTGCGAAGAAAGACGCGAAGCCAAGGCTAATTAGATGGATTCTTCTCCTACAAGAATTCGATCTTGAGATCCGCGACAAGAAAGGTTCAGAAAATTCTGTTGCGGATCATTTGAGTCGCCTCACACATCTAGAGGACGAACATCTACCCATTGATGACTCCTTTCCGGACGAACACCTACACATCATAGAGGAGTGCATCAACGAGATCTCCAAAGGTAACGAACCATGGTTTGCTGATTTTGTTAACTATTTGGTTTGCCAGGAGATACCGCCCGGACTATCCTACGCACAAAGGAAGAAGTTCTTTAAGGACGTCCGGGAGTACTATTGGAACGAGCCTCTCCTCTTTAAGAGAGGTCCGGATGGCATCATCCGGCGATGTGTGCCGGAAGACGAGATGCAAAGTGTCATCCGCCATTGTCATTCACTACCCTGTGGAGGACACGCTAGTTCGAACAAGACTAGCGCAAAGGTATTGCAATCTGGATTCTATTGGCCTACTTTATTTAGAGATGTGCAATCCTTTGTCTCTTGCTGCGATGCTTGTCAAAGAACAGGCAATATTTCTAGAAGGAACGAGATGCCCCTCAACAACATCCAAGAGGTGGAGATTTTCGACGTTTGGGGAGTCGATTTCATGGGACCATTCCCATCTTCTTGTGGAAACCAATACATACTATTGGCAGTAGACTACGTTTCAAGATGGGTAGAAGCAATCGCCTCTCCCACAAATGATGCCATGGTGGTGGTTAAGTTCTTGAACAAGACCATCTTTCCGCGATTTGGAACACCAAGGACAATCATTAGTGATGGAGGTTCTCACTTCATAGCCCGTCGCTTTGAAGCTCTTCTAGCTAAGTATGGAGTTACTCACAAGATCGACACCCCTTACCATCCACAAACGAGTGGACAAGTTGAGATCTCAAATAGGGAAATCAAGGGAATTCTAGAGAAGACGGTTTCAAGGACTAGGAAGGATTGGTCCTTGAAACTAGATGATGCATTATGGGCGTACCGGACTGCGTACAAGACTCCCATAGGAACCACACCATACAACCTTGTGTATGGGAAGTCCTGTCACTTGCCGGTAGAGTTGGAGCACAAAGCGTTTTGGGCTATCAAGTGGCTGAATTTCGGCATGAAGGAAGCGGGAGAGAAGCGTCTCCTAGACATCAACAAGCTGGATGAACTTCGCTTGAACGCCTATGAGAATGCTAAGATCTACAAGGAAAGGGCAAAGCGTTGGCATGATAAGCATATCATTCCAAAGGACTTCAAAGAAGGAGATCAAGTTCTCCTCTTCAATTCAAGACTTCGCCTCTTTCCAGGTAAGCTTAAATCCCGTTGGACCGGACCTTTTCTAATTAAGCGTATTTTCCCCCATGGTGCAGTTGAAGTATGGGGTGAAGCTAGCGGAAATTTTAAGGTGAACGGCCAACGACTCAAGAAGTACTCGCCGGAACTCCAAGCTGAGGAGTTTGCACCTACCGCACTCAAATAAGTGCGAGACTGGTCTAGCTACGGACCTTAAACAAAGCGCTTCTTGGGAGGCAACCCAAGGTATTGCATCTTCGTTTTTGTTTTCGATTCATAGACTAGTTTAGAATAGACATTTTTGCTTTATTTTGCCTCGATTTCTTCCGGTATGTTTGTGTTTTTGGTTGTAGGATCGATGGAAAAGGAGAAAGGGAGGATAATATCGAAGGAAAGTGACAAAATTTGGACTTTGAAGCTTTACAGAAGGTTCCACGGTCTAAATTACGGTCGTGATAGCTACAGTGGCCGTAATTCTCAAAAGCCTTTGAAAAATCATCAAAATCACGGTTCCGTACACTTCCACGGCCGTGGAATGCCCCGACAGACCGTAATTTTTGGAAATTTTGCCGGCCACTATAAAACCCACATTCTTCACAAACTTAACCAAATCTTTCCCCATTTCCACGACCTAGAAACCGAAAACCTTCCATCTCTCCCAATTCCTCGTTTTCTAATCATTTTCAACGATTCTTCATCCTTAACTGCAGCAAATCCAACCACGAACAGGATCCAAGCAACAAATCGAGTGGAAATCGATCAACAAACAAGCATTTTGGATTTTTCAATCCGAAAAAGAGGTTATTTCTTTCTTCTCGATTTTCGCGGATTTAGTTCGTTTTTGCTATAGACCTTTAGGAAGAAGTGATAAAGACTGGAAGGAATTAGATTAGGACTGCTTGTTGTAGTGATTGTTGGTGAATTTGCTGAGATTCACGAGTTTTTGAGACGAATCACGGTCTCTGGGTAAACCACGGCCGTAATTTCCCAAGAACAGACCGTAATTTTTAGTACATAATGGACTTTGTGAGGAGAATGTCGGGAAGGATAAAAGAGAAGAAGGGAGAGCAGAACAAGAAAAGAAAGGGCAATCCCTCCACCTCTAGGGCACCACCACCCTCATCTCCCTCACTACCATCCTCACCTTCACCTCCATCTTCACCTCCTCACCCTAGCATTCCAACCATACATGAGAACCACCTTGTAGCACTTGACCGGATTAAGGAGAGGACAGTGATAGGTCCTAGGTATTTGTTGTTGGAGGATCTACATCCTCTCAACATTGTTGATGATCTTACATGGCTCTTGGATAGAGCCGGATTGCTTGTCTTCACGAACATTCTTGAAGACGCTTATGAGGAGATTACCCGGGAGGTTGTGACGTCCTTTGAGCACAGCCACGTAGATAGGACCGTCTCCTTCCGCCTCATGGAGCAGGACTATCAGTTGAGCATTATTGAGTTTGGGACCATTTTCGGGTTCCATGAGACCTATAACGGTCGATTTCCGAGCGGAGTTTACCCCAAGGATTTTTGGGAGGAAGTAGCCATGATTTACGCCGACGAGGACCGTTGGCAACCCGCCGATACCAAGGCTAAATTGATGTACCATTTAGCCTTGAAGATAGCACACCGCGTTCTTTCGGAGTGTCTCTTTCCTAGGACGGAGACGCCCCAAAAGATCAAGACAGATGAGCTATTCTTGCTCTACAGTATACTATACGGTCGCCGCGCAGATTGTGCCACTCTTTTGGCGGCTACGATGAGTAAATTGAAGAACAAGAAGAAGGGGAACATTGGATATGGTGGGATAGTGACCCACATTGCTAGGACGTTTGGTGTTGATTTTTCTGCATGAACCCGTATACCGGCGGTTCCCTTAGGACTACATGCTTTTATGGTTAGGGGACTCATCTTCCCCACACTTAGAGGTCCGCCTTATGCGGGCATGCTGTGGGAGAGCAGGACAGGTAGGGGTATTGAGTGGCTGCCGGAGTATTCCATTGTGGCGGGACGCCACAATTGGAAGGAGACGTTCGCTGCGATGCATGCGAACAGGCTAGTAGCTCCCCCTTACGTTCCACCACCGGTTGTGGAGGAAGAGGATATGGGAGGTCAGTACGAGAGTGGTGGAGGAGCGGAGCAGGAGTTCGGCACGTTTCCGGATCAGCCGGAGGCGGCCCCGGATGTACATAGGCGCTCTCCACGCCCAGCTAGAGCTTCAGGCTCGTCATCTCGCCGCGCTAGCGTGAGTGAGAGACCCACGTGGATGACTACACCTCCCACTTGGTACGACACACCCCCTCCATGGTCCACGACGCAGCCAGCAACACCACCACCACCACCAGCGCCAGCACCATCCGATGCTCCATCATGGTACAGTCACGCCCCGGGATGGTACGAGCGGATGCCGGATTGGGCTACCGGACTTTCGGAGAGAGTTGGAGCGCTAGAGATCCGGGCGGATGCTAGAGACGGACGCCTAGACGACCTTGACCACATGATGAGGGACGTCTACCGCCAGCAGTTTGGGCGATTCTATGATCCGAGTTTCTCTCCATTCCCACCTCCGCCGGCGCCGCAGTGATTGATGCATGATCGTTGTTTTAGACATTCCCGCCACCACTTGTGAGTTTCTTTTCTTTCTTTTGTTCTTTCTTTTGAACATTAGGGACAATGTTCGTCCTAAGTATGGGGTGGGATGTACTAAAAATTTGTAATAACTCTACTCTCTATGTTTGCTTTCATTCGAGACTACCGTTGCATCTTCATTATGTGTCACACATTTCCTTATTGCATTGCATGAAAAAGAACTTGAAAAACCCATAAAAATTTAAAAAATTTGAAAATTTTGTGCTTCTAATGAAT
Source organism: Fagopyrum esculentum (assembly GCA_033239045.1). NCBI lineage: Eukaryota > Viridiplantae > Streptophyta > Magnoliopsida > Caryophyllales > Polygonaceae > Fagopyrum > Fagopyrum esculentum. The sequence continues at coordinate 140,178,579 of BSUD01000007.1, read as the reverse complement.
TGAGATGATTTCCATGATAATCACAACTTGTGGATGGAGTTTGATAACAATTATATGCTCAAAAGGATGGTGAATTGAAAAGGATTTGAATGAATGAAGTTTACCTCTTTTGCAAGTCTTATAATGTGAAAATGTTACCTAAATCATGCTAGGAAATTGAAGTTGAAATCACATTATAAGTTCCTATACTTCTTGTTGAAATGATTAAGGCAATTCGATACTTTCTTTCTTCTTTCTTTGATCATCTAACTCCTCATTGAAATATTAGCCTCCCTTACCTATCCGGGAATTTGGAGAAGTGAATGAGAAAAAGGCATGTTTGATGTGGGAGGGCCATGAGAGCAATTATTTGCAATCAATTGAATAGAAAGAAATTATAGGTTTGGGGAAGTCAATCATGACGATGAGTAACTCGGCACCATTCACATAGCCGGGTGTTTGTGTCTTGCCAAAGTCGAATTGAGCGATATTCCTAACGGATTATGGTATGTGCGCTAAGGGTTTGAGGCATCTCTTGCAATTTTGAGAAACGCCGATCTCCTAGGCTTCGGTTTTTGTGCACCTCTGTCCGTAACTCCAAAAGTAAAGTCGAAAAATGAAAGGAAGAGAGCGAAGCTCTAAGTTGAAGTGTTGCGGGAACCGCATAAGAAGAAGAAGGTAGTTGTCCACTTTCCCGGATTTATGCACCACTTTCCCTTAAAGTTTTCCCTTCCCTTCCATATTCTAGACCTTTTCTTTGAAAGTCCTTAAGATCAAAGGAAAGTTATATGGCTTGGTGATCTAAATTGAGGTTTCTTGTGATTGATTTTGATAATGTTTGAAGGTTATAATGCTTGTTTAGAAGTTAAGTTGGTTCATGAATTTTCCTTTGCTTTTTACTCTTTGATTGAGTGTGTGAAAGTTTGATGAACGATTGAAGCAAGTTTGAGAATGATCTATTCCTTAGAAGTCACATTCATCCAAAAGAAGGTACACATATTTCATCCTAACTCTTGTTTAAGGCTTTTTGAAAGACCTTGCTTAGGGACAAGCAAGTATTAAGTATGGGGTTATTTGTTAGCATGAAATATTGTGATATTTTAGGCACGTTTTCTAAACATATTTGATTCATATTGATAGTTCTTGATTGATCTTTTTGCATATCTCAACTCTGTCTTTACATTCTTAAGTATATCTTGAATCGATTGCCACAACTGGATACCTGGATCTTTAGGATTGTTGTTTTCCCAATATTTGCAAAACTCTCATATTTACTTGCTTGATAACCTGCAATCGAGTTCGTTCCCACCCAAATCCCTGTGTTCGATACTCTGGAATTCTTGCTTAACTGCGTCGATCCGTACACTGCGGGTTCACTTGCTTGATTCTAGTTTTATAAATTTAAAGCTTATTTGCACACACATCTAGGGGCGAACAAACTCCTTTCCGGACGAACACTTACACATCATAGAGGAGTGCATCAACGTGATCTCCAAAGGTAACGAACCATGGTTTGCTGATTTCGTTAACTATTTGGTTTGCCAAGAGATACCGCCCGGACTATCCTATGCACAAAGGAAGAAGTTCTTTAAGGACGTCCGGGAATACTATTGGAACGAACCTCTCCTCTTTAAGAGAGGTCCGGATGGCATCATTCGGCGATGTGTGCCGGAAGATGAGATGCAAAGTGTCATCCGCCATTGTCATTCACTACCTTGTGGAGGACACGCTAGTTCGAACAAGACTAGCGCAAAGGTATTGCAATCTGGATTCTATTGGCCTACTTTATTTAGAGATGTGCAATCCTTTGTTTCTTGCTGCGATGCTTGTCAAAGAACAGGCAATATTTCTAGAAGGAACGAGATGCCCCTCAACAACATCCAAGAGGTGGAGATTTTCGACGTTTGGGGAATCGATTTCATGGGACCATTCCCATCTTCTTGTGGAAACCAATACATACTATTGGCAGTAGATTACGTTTCTAGATGGGTGGAAGCAATTGCCTCTCCCACAAATGATGCCATGGTGGTGGTTAAGTTCTTCAACAAGACCATCTTCCCGCGATTTGGGACACCAAGGACTATCATTAGTGATGGAGGTTCTCACTTCATAGCCCGTCGCTTTGAAGCTCTTCTAGCTAAGTATGGGGTCACTCATAAGATCGCTACCCCTTACCATCCACAAACGAGTGGACAAGTTGAGATCTCAAATAGGGAGATCAAAGGAATTCTAGAGAAGACGGTTTCAAGGACTAGGAAGGATTGGTCCTTGAAGCTAGATGATGCATTATGGGCGTACCAGACTGCGTACAAGACTCCCATAGGAACCACACCATACAACCTTGTGTATGGGAAGTCTTGTCACTTACCGGTAGAGCTGGAGCACAAAGCGTTTTGGGCTATCAAGTGGCTGAATTTCGGCATGAAGGAAGCGGGAGAGAAGCGTCTCCTAGACATCAACAAGCTGGATGAACTTCGCTTGAACGCCTATGAAAACGCCAAGATCTACAAGGAAAGAGCAAAGCGTTGGACCGGACCTTTTCTAATTAAGCGTATTTTCCCCCATGGTGCAGTTGAAGTATGGGGTGAGGCTAGCGGAAGTTTTAAGGTGAACGGCCAACGACTCAAGAAGTATACGCCGGAACTCCAAGCTGAGGAGTTCACGCCTACCGCACTCGAATAAGTGCGAGATTGGTCTAGCTACGGACCTTAAACAAAGCGCTTCTTGGGAGGCAACCCAAGGTATTGCATTTTCGTTTTTGTTTTCGATTCATAGTTTAGCTTATAATAGAAGTTTTTGCTTTATTTAGCCTCGATTTCTTCCGGTATGTTCGTGTTTTTGGTTGTAGGATCAATGGAAAAGGAAAAAGGGAGAATAACGTCAAAGAAGGGTGACGAAATTTGGACTTTGAAGCTTTACAGAAGGTTCCACGGTCTAAATTACGGTCGTCATAGCTACAGTGGCCGTAATTCTCAAAAGCCTTTGAAAAATCACCAAAACCACGGTTCCGTACACTTCCACGGCCGTGGAACACCCCGACAGACCGTGATTTTCAAAATTTTGCCTGCAACTATATAAGCCACATTCTTCACAAACTCATCCCAAAAATTTCCCCTTTCCACGACCTAGACGCCGAAACCCCACGACCTTCTCCAAATCTTCGTTTTCTAATCGTTTTCAACGATTCTTCATCCTAAACTGCAGCAAATCCAACCACGAACAAGATCCAAGCGACAAACCGAGCGGAAATCCATCAACAAACGCGCATTTCGGATTTTTCAATCCGAAAAAGAGGTTTATTCTTTCTTCTTGAATTTCGCGGATTTGGTTCGTTTTTGCTATAGATTTTTAGGAAGAACTGACAAAGACTGGAAGGAATTAGATTAGGACTGCTTGCTGTGGTGATTGCTGGTGAATTTGCTGAGATTCGTGAAATTCTGAGACGAATCACGGTCTTTGGGTAAACCACGGCCGTAATTCCTGAAGAACAGACCGTAATTTTTGGTGAAAAATGGATTTCGTAAGGAGAGTGTCGGGAAGGATAAAAGAGAAGAAGGGAGAGCAGAATAAGAAAAGGAAAGGCAATCCCTCCACCTCCTCATCCTCTAGGGAACCACCACCCTCATCTCCTTCACTACCATCTTCACCTTCACCTCCATCTTCACCTCCTCACCCTAGCATCCCGACCATACATGAGAACCACCTTGCTGCATTTGAGAGGATCACGGAGAGGGCAATGATTGGCCCTAGGTATTTGTTGTTGGAGGATCTACATCCTCTCAACATAGTTGATGATCTTACATGGCTCTTGGATAGAGCCGGATTACTTGTCTTCACGAACATTCGTGAAGATGCCTATGAGGAGATCACCCGGGAGGTTGTGACGTCTTTCGAGCACAGCCACGTAGATAGGACCGTCTTTTTCCGCCTCATGGAGAGAGATTATCAGTTGAGTATCGTTGAGTTTGGGACCATTTTCGGGTTCCATGAGACCTTCAATGGTCGATTCCCGAGTGGTGTTTACCCTAAGGATTTCTGGAAGGAAGTTGCGATGATTTACGCCGACGAGGACCGTTGGCAACCCGCCGATACCAAGGCTAGATTGATGTACTATCTAGCCTTGAAGATAGCTCACCGTGTTCTTTCGGAGTGTCTCTTTCCTAGGACGGAGACGCCCCAAAAGATCAAGACGGATGAGCTATTCTTGCTCTATTGTATGCTTTATGGACGCCGTGCAGATTGTGCTACTCTCTTGGCTGCTACGATGAGCAAGCTCAAGAACAAGAAGAAGGGGAACATTGGATATGGTGGGATAGTTACCCACATTGCTAGGAGTTTAGGTGTGGATTTTTCTGCTTGCACCCGCATACCGGCCGTTCCCTTAGGACTACATGCTTTCATGGTTAGGGGACTCATTTTCCCCACACATAGAGGTCCGCCTTATGCGGGCATGCCTTGGGAGAGTAGGACATGTAGGGGTATAGAGTGGCTGCCGGAGTACTCAATTATGGTGGGACGCCATAATTGGAAGGAGATGTTCGCTGCGATGCATGCGAACAGGATAGTAGCTTCCCCTTACGTCCCACCACCGGTTGTGGAGGAGGAGGACATGGGAGACCAGCTTGAGGGTGGAGGAGGAGCCGAGCAGGAGTTTGGCACGTTTCCGGATCAGCCGGAGGCGGCCCCAGATGTACCTAGACGCTCTCCACGTCCAGCTAGAGCATCAGGCTCGTCATCTCGCCGCGCTAGCGTGAGTGAGAGGCCCACGTGGATGACCACTCCTCCCACATGGTATGCCACCCCACCTCCTTGGTCCACGGAGCAGCCAGCAGCACCACCACCAGCACCAGCACCATCCGACGCCCCCGCATGGTACAGTCACGCCCCGGGATGGTACGAGCAGATGCCGGATTGGGCTACCGGACTTTCAGAGAGAGTTGGAGCGTTAGAGATCCGGGCCGACGCTAGAGACGGACGCCTTGACGACCTCGACCACATGATGAGGGACGTCTACCGCCAGCAGTTTGGGCGGCCCTACGACTCCAGCTTCTCCCCATTCCCACCTCCGCCGGCGCCGCAGTGATTCCATGCATGACCGTTCGTTTTAGACATTCCCGCCACCACTTTGTGAGTTTCTTTTTCTTTTCTTCTTTTCTTTATTTCTTCTGAACATTAGGGACAATGTTCGTCCTAAGTATGGGGTGGGATGTACTAAAAAGTTTGTAATAACTCTACTTACTATGTTCGCTTTCATTTGAGACTATCGTTGCATGTTCATTATGTGTTGCACGTTTCCTTAGTGCATTGCATGAAAAAGAACTTTAAAAAACCATAAAAATTGAAAAATTTTGAAAATTTTGTGCTTCTAATGAATTGAGATGATTTCCATGATAATCACTACTTGTGAATTGAGTTTGATGACAATTGCATGCTTAAAAGGGTTGTGAATTGAAAGGAATTTGAATGAATGAATTTTACCTCTCTTGCAAGTTTTATAATGTGAAAATGTTACCTAAATCATGCTAGGAAATTGAAGTTGAAATCACGTTATAAGTTCCTATACTTCTTGTTGAAATGATTAAGGTAATTCGATACTTTCTTTCTTCTTTCTTTGATCATCTAGCTCCTCATTGAAATATTAGCCTCCTTTACCTATCCGGGAATTTGGAGAAGTGAATGAGAAAAAGGCATGTTTGATGTGGGAGGGCCATGAGAGCAATTATTTGCAATCAATTGAATAGAAAGAAATTGTAGGTTTGGGGAAGTCAATCATGACGATGAGTAACTCGGCACCATTCACATAGCCGGGTGTTTGTGTCTTGCCAAAGTCGGATTGAGCGATATTCCTAGCGGATTATGGTATGTGCGCTAAGGGTTTGAGGCATCTCTTGAAAAATTGAGAAACGCCGATCTCCTAGGCTTCGGTTTTTGTGCACCTCTGTCCATAACTCCAAAAGTAAAGTCGAAAAATGAAAAGAAGAGAGCGAAGCTCTAAGTTGAAGTGTTGCGAGAACCGCATAAGAAGAAGAAGGTAGTTGTCCACTTTTCCGGAGTTATGCACCACTTTCCCTTAAAGTTTTCCCTTCCTTTCCGTATTCTAGACCTTTTCTTTGAAAGTCCTTAAGATCAAAAGAATGTTAATGACTTGGTGATCTAAATTGAAGTTTCTTGTGATTGATTTTGATAATGTTTGAAGGTTATAATGCTTGTTTAGAAGTTAAGTTGGTTCATGAATTTTCTTTGCCTTTTACTCTTTGATTAAGTGTGTGAAAGTTTGATAAACGATTGAAGCAAGGTTTGAGAATGATCTATTCTTTAGAAGTCACATTCATCCAAAAGAAGGTACACATATTTCATCCTAACTCTTGTTTAAAGCTTTTTGAAAGACCTTGCTTAGGGACAAGCAAGTGTTAAGTATGGGGTTATTTGTTAGCATGAAATATTGTGATATTTTAGGCACGTTTTCTAAACGTATCTGATTCATATTGATAGTCTTTGATTGAACTTTGTGCATATGTGAGCTAGTATTACCTATATTGTTGATATGGATGTCTACACTAGTTCTATGTTGATTATAGGTGATTTGGAGCTATTTCCGAACGGAATCGAGCAAAAGAGGAGTTGATTGAGTTGTCCATGGATTGAGGACATTCTTTGGAAGCAAATTGGAGCTTTAGCTTGAGAAATGCACGAAGCTAGGGAAGAATCACGTTCTTGCCCTAAACCACGCTTTAAAATACGACCGTATCACGTTCCACGTTCAATTCCACGACCGTGGATTTATAGTCAGAAATTGAAGTTCATTCCAGAGGATATTACGGCCGTGGAATATATGGTGCAAACCGTATTTGTTTCCACGCTCTAAATTACGGTCGTGGAACACTTCCACGACCGTGATCTTGGCGAATCTTTTCGCCACACTTTGAAGCCACGATCTTTTGAAGATTGGGCCGGGCCGATATTCTATCTTGCCCTATAAAAAGACGGACGAAGCAAGGTTCCGTCATGATCGCTTAGGAGGATAACACCCGCTTATCACGGCTTATCATCGCTGAATAACCATTTACCACTACGAAAGGACCGCTTACCCCCGTTGAGGAGCATTTGAAGATCTCATTGGAGATCGAAGTTCGTACTTGGAATTGCCCTAATCTCGCACTTTTGGTGGAGATTGCTGTTGAGATCTCCGGATTGGCAGAAGATCGAAGCTTTTGGAAGATTTTGCAAGAAGATCTCTCTTCCTGTTTAGGTTTGATTCGGGAAACGGATTGACATCCCGTTTTCCCTTCTTTCCTAAGGTTACGATTGTTTGTTTTACTGTGAGTCTTTTGATAACTCTCGTTCTTGATTTGTGACTTTGAGATTGGTTTGAAGATTATTGAAAGTTCTTGAAAGTTTTCATCTTTTTATCTTTTAATTCTTGAATTGATATCAACATGACGGTTATTGGCTAAAAACCCTTAACAATTCTAAGGTGAAGGGTTGATAGTTGTGGCTTAGATGATGATAGATCGATCGTAAACAGATTAGACCCTGAGAGTTTGAGAGAATCGTTGATGAACCCTAAATCACGGTTTGTTCTTGAGTTCCACGGCCGTGGAGTCTCAAGAACTACCCGTAATTTCCCTTAAGTTTACGAGCCTGCTTTTACTTTAATCCAAAGTTAAAGATTTGCTTTAGCTTAGTTTAGACTTGTCTTTTCTAGGTGGTAGTGAAGCCTCAACAACCTCTACCTCGATTGTGAGTGTCACAACCTCAATCGGTTAAGTTAGTCTTGATCCTTGGGTTACAAGTTTGGGTATTTGACACTAATTCTCACCTTTAGAATCTTTCTATATTGAGCCTCAACAACCTGTATAGAGAGTGCCTTGCAGATGAGTTACATAAGGTTTTTTGAACTTCACCGTACGATTACCTTACATTAGTATACCTTTGCATATCTCAACTCTGTCTTTACATTCTTAAGTATATCTTGAATCGATTGCCACAACTGGATACCTGGATCTTTAGGATTGTTGTTTTCCCAATATTTGCAAAACTCTCATATTTACTTGCTTGATAACCTGCAATCGAGTTCGTTCCCACCCAAATCCCTGTGTTCGATACTCTGGAATTCTTGCTTAACTACGTCGATCCGTACACTGCGGGTTCGCTGCTTGATTCTAGTTTTATAAATTTAAAGCTTATTTGCACACACCTTTAGGGGCGAACATATATCTATACATATGGCATATATATAGCCTTATAAGGTTAGATGCATGTATCCCACAAATGGATCAGACTAGAGCGACATCTGTAGTAGGACAAGGTAGGGGTAGACCCCCTCTTCCTCTAGTAGTGATAGGTCAGGGTCAGGTTCCCATTGCTGATCCGCCTACATCGGAGGATATGCACGAGGAAGTTGTTGAGAGCCTCGTTCCTAAGACTGAGAACGGTATGGCAGCGAGACAAAGATCTCAACGAGTCCAGTCAAATGACTCAGATCATGTCTCGACGAGGGAACCATATTTCCACGCGTATTTTAAACGAGTCGAGGATGTGTCGATAGCAGAGGCGAGCGGTTCTGCCTTGCCTCACTGAGGAGGGAGAAACTACAGGACTTTGCTGAGGCCGGTTTTGAGTATGTGTTGATAGCAGAGGCGATCATGAGATTCCAGGAGGAGTTGACACTATGGGGAACAACTACACCTCATGAGGACCAGCGCGTGTCTTTGTTCTCTCGCCGACTGAGGGAGAGTACCCGTTCCTAAATGGCGGGTTTTCACTGTGAGTCCTTGATAGAATATCAAGACAGAGCCTTGACTTACGAGCGTGAGCGGGCTAGCTAGAGGAGGACTTCTCAGACATGAAGGTCTGAGAAGAGGCAACAACTGGACAAACTAGTGCAAGAGCATCAGGGTATGGGCAAGGCCAGACTTAGAGCCGCTCGAGTTACTTGGCCTTTGCACATACTTTTGAGAGAGAACGATAGTGTTACAAATGCGGAGGATCTGGGCATATGAGAGCTGATTTCCCGAGAGCACTAGTGGCTTGCTTCTCTTGTGGGAAGCCAAGACATCGAGCCACTTATTGTTGTTAAGGGGGACGTCATCGCACCAGGGTTCTTCCCCTAGTAATACAACAAGAGGTGGGCAAAGGCCGCCACAACATCAGGTGCAAGGACTGTAGAGAATTCAAGACCATCCTGCTACTCAGGGTTTTGGTCCAGGACCGAGTAGAGGTAGAAGTCGTGATGGAAGTACTAGTGATACCAAAGGAGCTCGAGCTTGAGTTTTTGAGTTGAGGAGCATTGAGGAGCCACCAATGCCAACTGCTACAGGTACCATTTTGATTAATGGTTTACCTGTTAGAGTTTTGTTTGATAGGGGTGCTACGCACTCTTTCATTTCTGATGTATGTGTTGATAGACTGACCTTAGACACGATAGAGGGGAGACCCTTCGTTATAGGGTTACCCGATGGGGTCAAGTGAGAGGTACCCGATAGGTACATGGTTGTCCTATACATTTAGAAAACCGTGATTTGTTAGTGTACTTTTTTGTCATGCCGTTGGTGCATTTAGCCGGGCCGGGCCGAACCCGGTTGACGGGCTTGTAAGGGCCGCCGTATCCGCCCAGGCGGGCGGGCCGGGGTGCCCACCGGGTACACGTTTCTTTTTTTAAACCTGTTAAGAGAATCAGATTTGCTAAAAAAATCCTGTTCCGAAGAGTAGAACAACCATCGAAGTTCTAATCATTCAAAAGCATCAAGAACACCAACAAATCTGAAGAGACATCGAAGAAGAAAGAATAATCAACCTTTAAAACCCAATCTACAGCCTGATTCCTAGCATCCAAATCCACTTCCCCAATTTTCATTCTGTTCAAGTAACCCTCACGGGATAATAGTTGATGCTCCCTCTCGAAAATGGCGTCCAAGCTAGAAAACAAAAATTCATCCCCGCAATTAGAGATCGAATCCTTAAAAAAGGGTTGGTATTTTCTAAATCTATTGTCCCAAGAATTAATCTCAATTTCATATATGACCACACCTCCACTTTCTACTTCTTCAAAGATGGTAGAGTTTACGGAGCCCAGCAATGTTGAGGATGGAGAAGACTCGAAGAGGACAAGAGGACGACCGGACTTCAGACAGGGCCGGCGTCGGGGACGAGTCGGACGACATAAGTCACAAAGGAGATTGAGAATTTGATATTAAGATATGTTCACATTCTAGGAATAGATGTGCAAAGTCTTACAATTTATAAACTCGTTATATTTCTCCTAACTCCTAGCGAACCCGCAGTGTACGGGACGTTTGTAGTAGGGATAGTATTCCGAGGTCGAACACAAAGACTAAGGTGAGATTGATTCGATTTATGATTAAGTTTAGTGAAGATCTAGGTTAAGAAAAAAAAGGGAAGAAATAAAGAAAAGAAAATCTCGAATGTTTTTGGTTGGTTTTTAGGTGATCAATCAAAGATCACAATTCATGCAAAGTAAACAATCAACTAAACTAACAAATCAAAGCAAGCTAAACACGAGATATAAATCAAATAGAGAAAAGCGGATTCTAGGGGTTGGAAGTTCCGGTTATGGCATAGGACTCAAGCTATCTAATCATCCTTGGATTAACTATGATATGTTGGGATTTAGTGTTTCTAGATTGGGATCAATCACCGGGTAGGTCTCATGGTCCACTAGTCCGTCCCTAAGGTCTCATCACCGGGTAAGTCTCTAAGAACCTAAGGGATGGAATTCTACACAAACCGGATTGTTACCTAAGGATCTAACCTATCCTTACCGGGTAAGTCTCGAAAGGGTTAGTCCTAAACAACTATCCTAGCACACTTAGTCCAATGGCGGCTTATGAGGCTCACCACTACCTAGGGTTTGTCATCTTTGAAATCTAAGAGTAAGAATCACCGGGTAAGTCTCTTCTAACACTTAGTTGCTAACACTAGGTCACCTTAGGGTAGATTTAACTCAACAAACACTAGGATTTTAACATTCTAACAATCTAAAGCTAGATCCATCGAACCAGGGAGAATCACGGGCTGTTCTACCAAGTCCACGGCCGTGGACTGGCAAGAACAAACCGTGGACTCCAACAGAGGGTACGTTCAGGTAAGTAACTCATCCAAGGGCAAATCTAAGTCCATCCTATCATAGTCCTAGCCATAACCATCCTTTCCTTACCCTAGAATCACATCTATTAGCCTACAACATTCATCATAACAATTGAAATCATCAAACATAAAATCATGGCTTCCATTTACAAGATAATGAAGAGAAAGAGATGAACAAATGAAGTAAACAAAACCAAGCTGAAATTAAGATTAAAATGACTCACAACCCTTCCAAAAGAAGGTTTAGATGGTTCATACAACTCTAGAAATCAATTCCGAAATTCTTCACTACAAAAGCTATCAAGGTCCAGCAATGGTGTGTTTTTCTCCTTCCCCTCCAATGGTAGCTTTCCTCCTTAAAGAATCTTCTTGTTGTGGGAGTGAATCTGGAATTGGATGGTGGAATGGAAGATGAAAGATGCCCCTCTCAGCCAATGCAGGACCACTTTTATACTACAACTTTGCAAGAGCTGGCAAAGAGATCGTGGCACAGCTGTCACAACCGCCTGGCATGAACCACGGGTGGTTCCACGGCCGTGGACCTTCAGTGAACCGTGGTTTGGCACTTCAGCTTTGCCTTTGATCATTAAGCTTCGATTTGGTGCATGGCTTGTGTTGGCAAGGTTCCATGAGTCTTCCTTAGCCCCTAGCTTGCATCCTAATGAGTCCGAGGGTGTGTCATCTTAATGAACGATCCTCAAACGTCTCGATTTAGCTCCTAAATCTCCCAAAATACCTACAAAGCAATGCACAAGTCCGTGTAGACGTCTATCTTGACAAAGTACGTGAATTGAGTGCAAACGTCGTGAATTAGTGCTAAACCACGCATGAATGAGTGAGAAATCTATCTAAATGATTACCTAAACCTAAGTCATAAATCGTGTTATCAAGATAACTCAAAGAAGACAAGAGAGATTGGAGAGATTGAGAATTTAAGAGGGATAAAAATTAAAATGTTTAGAGATGAAGAGAGATGGGGCGACGGCTCCCACTACTAGGGTTAGGGTTTACTTAACAATCAACACATTCCTATTCCTAAATTCTTAATGTATTATTATTATTATTTTTTTAGTATTTTACTGGACCCGTGCTTGATGCCTTGTCCACGTCCAGCCCGGTGTGCTATCCGGGTCGGGCCTATAGGTTTGGTCAGGTTTACTATGTTGTTCATACGTGCCCGTTTTTACGGACAGGCGGTCCGGGCCGGACGGGCTTCCCGGATCTGAACAGGTCTAGCTGTGAGCTTGTGCGTTGGACTAGGGACAGGTGTGGTCAGATCACCTCCCATTAGTTGAGTTTTCGTACAACAACTTGCATGCATCGATTGGATGACCCCATATGAGGCATTGTGTGGGCGGAGATGTCGTACGCCGTTATGTTGGGATGAGCCTAGCAATGTCAGTGGTATAATGCTTGAGCAGATTTAGGATGATATTGCCCGAGTAGCGTTGATTAGAGAGAGGATGCTGGCTGCATAGAGTCGTCAAAAGTCGTATGCAGACAAGAGGCGTCGGCCTCTAGAGTTCAGGGTTGGAGCTCATGTATGGCTGAGAGTTTCTCCGATGCGTGGCGTCAAGCGTTTTGGCATAAAGGGGAAGATGATTCCCCAATATGTCGGTCCTTTTGAGATTTTAGACAGAGTTGGGAGAGCAGCGTACATACTTGCTTTACCACTGAGGTTAGAGGGTGTTCACCCTGTGTTTCATGTGTCTCAACTGAGGGAGTACATACCAAATTCGAGACACATCGTCAGCTATGATGATTTGGTGGTCGAGCCGGACCACACATTTGTTGAGCACCCGATTGCAGTCCTAGAGCGAGGTGTGAGACGTTTGTGTTCGCAGGACATTCCTATGTTGAGGATAAAATGGTCGAGACGAGGACATGATGAGGCCACATGAGAGACAGAGGATAGTATCCAGAGGAACTATTTAGAGTTCTATGCTAAGATAGATGCACTTGTAGGATCGACGAGTAGATCTTAGTGCTATCTTGGTGAGTGATATGATTATGTGCTTATGTGATTTGATGTGTTTTCGTGCTAGTTGTGATGTGCGATGTGATCTTGTTTTGCTAGCAAAAGTTGTGTTTATAGCTGGAGATGGTTCTTCCTCCATGCTATTGTATTATGGACATATTTGTGGTACAGTGTGCGACATGTCAACAAGTTAAGATAGAGCATTGTTGTAACACCCCAAATTCTCATAATTCGGGGAGCTACTGGTTAGGACCTAACAATGTGTCCTGACCTTAGTTTGACAACAATTTTACTAGGATCTTGCAACAAGGCACAAAAGTATTAAAAACATTTGAAAACTTTAAACAATATATACATGAAGGACATGAATCAGCCTTACAAAGCAACGGTAATAAAACGACGCATATGAAGAACATAAGACAACCTCGTCCCCAACTAAATGAGTACGTGGACCCGGCTGACCATTCCCTCCGGATCTCTCTACAACTGTCTTAACCTACAAGACATCTACAAAGCGGTATAATACCGTTAGCTAACATTCTATGCATAAGTATAAAGGTAAAAACACAAACACACAACATACACAATCAACATGCAACACTCAATCCTTTTATTATCTTTAATTAGGTGATAAATCATTACTAATGATACTTATTTTGTGACACGAGGGATTCCCAAACCTCGCCCTTGTCCCCGTTTACCAATGAGGAATGGTACTAATGCATTTGACCGTCTACCTGACTGGGCTGGTCGCAGGGAACCTAGCTCCTAGACTCTCGCAAGAGTTAGGCAAATGATGTCACGACCCATTATCATACACTTAGGTCAATTACACAATATACTAAAGTCGGCCTATTCCGGTTTCCTTATTTATATTAACTAACAAACACCACTCATACACATCACACACATGCCAGAAGCCAGCTAAGTAAGTCCGTGGACTTACCTGAATCCGATCTCGACTCTCTTAATCACAACTCAATTTGTAACTGTATAACTCGGTTGTCTGTCAAAGGAAGCAAGTGTGTCAGCACACTTTCTAGGTAATTAGAAGTCTAAGACTTCTAAGATAGTAGATCCTATTAGAGCAGAATTTAATACAGTACCAATTTATGGTAAAATGACTATTTTACCCTTGGTCCCGAAACTTCCAAAAATTCCATAATTCATGCCTAAACCCTTATTTGAGACTAAAAAGTCATATTCTAACTCCTAAAGATGAGTTTGGTTACAAACTGGCAATTTACCTATTTTCCTATTTTTCCGGAAGATCGTTAAGGCCCAACTTCGGCTTCAAATATAAAATTCGAATAAACTTATAAAAATTCCGAAATAATTCTCTAGATCATCTATGATATCTCATCTACTCCTAGGAGCAAGAATTTTTTAAAACTGTTCACCCATCACTTCTACAAAAATTTCCAAAGTTGGTTACAACACTTGAAATTTCCTATACTTAGCCAAAATCTGAGTATGTTTTCTAACTGTATAACAAGTCAACTTTGAGCCTCTATAACTCTAAATCCCACCGTTGGATTCATCCTAACGTTTGACATATTAACCTATGAATGACACTTAACAACATCTCAAAAACTGAACGGTGGATCGTATCTCTAAGGCATAAAAAAGTATGCTCAAACTCGACTGATCAACACAGTTTCTGGAAATTCAGCAAACACTTAACAAAACAGCACCCTGTCTTAACTTTGAGAAATCATAACTCCTAAACCGCTCGCTGTATTTATCCCAAATTTTGATATGTTCTACTATAAAATCTTATCTATAATATATCCAAAATTCAGCAGCAAAGAAGATCAAAAGCCTATTCAAAACCATCTCACAAAACTGCATCACATGCTGTTTTTTCTCAACATTCAGCACACTTATAAAAACTGCATGAGGAGTCAACTTTGCAACATCATAACTCTCAAACCGTAAATCCAATTCTTCCCAACTTTTAGTATGATATACTATGTACTACTGACTACAACATATCCAAAATTCAGAAATAAAGAAGTAGTCTAACTTACCCAAAATTGGACCGGAAGTTGACTGCTCGTCACTTCCGAAAATTCAGAAAACTCCTATATCTTCATTGTTTATTCTATGGATGTTATGAGCATGATTAGGAGGCACGAAGAGCATTCATTAGACACAAAAGGTGTGGAAAGAAGTGCAAGGAAGCAAGGGTATCCACCTTACTCGATTCCAAGACTCGAAGGGAGATAGGATGTGCTCTTGGATCTCTCCGCTGGTGTGATGAAGATTCAGCACTCTCCTTCATGTCGAGTGACTGCAAAGACGATAGAATGTGCCCCTCCTTTGCTTATCGATGCAGAAGTGTTGCTATTGTCTCCCCTGGTTGTATATGACGAAGGTGATGGATGAGCCACGGTAGTAGGTCGATGTAGGTTGGGTAGAGAGGTAGATCAACGTACCTGCGAACATTGGAGGGAGGAGTGACAGAGGTGCGAGGCTGGGCATCTGTCTGCTTAAAGTCCGCTACACCGCAAGGCTGGAGGGCTCGACACTACTGTAGAGGCTAGAAGGTTCTGTTTAGAGTTGTGTCCAAGGTGTGTTGCGCCACTGAGCATCTGGACACATCCGGACTCGTTGCTGGTGTCGGTAGTAAAGGAAAGCGAGCCTCCCTGGGTGTCGGGTCTGGGGTCGACAAAAGGAGAAAGAGTAACCCCCCGGTGTCGTCGCTAGAGTCGTCTGTAGAAGCGAACGCGGCTGTTGGCTCAGAGACGGACCGTGGCTGGAGAGACATACAACGGATGGAGAAGACGCCGGCTTGCTGCTGCGTGACGGAGATGAAGGCCCCGTGGTGATGTGCCCAGAGGCGGACAAGGACATCGAGGGGAGAGGCGGACAAAGACATCGTGTTCCTTGGCGTGCAGCAGTTCACAAGGGCGCTAGGGCAAGGCGTCTCTCACAAATGGGCCGAGTAGCAGCAGATATGTGGGCTAGAGCAAGGAGTTGCAAGGGAGAGTGGGCTGAAACAAGAAAGAAAAAAAAGTGGGATGAGGTTGTCATAGTCTCGTCATGTTCTTGTCAAAACTCGTCGGTGACGTTGTCACAGTCTTGTCAAAACTTTGTCAACAACTTGTCATAGTCATGCATGGCTTTGTCACGAATTTGTCATGGCCCCGTCATAACTCGTCTTGGGCTCGTCTTGATCTCGTCACTAGGACATCATGACTTTGTCAAAGACAAGTCATGATATACACTAGGGTTTGGATTAGGGTTTGCTACTAATAAAATCTTATCATTTTATGTGAAGTGATATTACATAAAATGGTAAAATTTTGAGATATAGTGTCCAATTCAACTACGTAGACAGCTAAGGATCAAAAGATCGAAATCCGGTTTGCTACGGAATTAAACGGAATAAAAATTCCGGATATTACATTAGTACCCCCTTAAAATAAGTTTCGTCCCGAAACTTAGAACAAGGTATTTAATCAAACGACCTCTATAAGTAAACTTGTATATCCTAGTCTCACTAAATTAAATTTTGTTTTCTAAACTCCTCAAACCCTATCATAGCGTAACGAAAAAAAATTTGGCCGTTACATCAGATCCCCCTCAAAATAAGTTTTGCCCCCAAACTTAGGGTAAGACAATCCTGATCGGCCCTTAAGGCACCAAATGGGCGTGTTTGATTACTACACAAAAGTCTCGTCCTTTCCACGTCTAAGTATCCCGCACATCAAGGTTACCAAAAGAGCACATCACTGACTAAACACTCAATCATGAAATAAACAAGCAGTCAAACAATCTCACACATACAAGGTCAAGCCCTAACTAGTCACTCCCGAGATTACAACTATCGCTACGTAGGTCTTTGAAAGGTTACGTCTCTTACTATCCCCCTATCTTAGGTAGCCTTATCAGCTTTTCCTAAAACCACTAAATCTTAAATCTTTTCACGTACTTAGATCACAAGCGTCTACTACCACGTTCTAGAGTGGTTACCGGATATCTCACCGGTATCATCCGGCTCAACTGTCTGATCCTCTAATCTGATGACCTAACTCGTGTCTAGTAGGTATCTCCCCAACTGAAATTCTCAAACTCAGTTCCTAAACTTAGTCTCCGTACGTGGAAAACTGAAGCTGCACTCTCCAATAGGGTGAGGAATATTAGTCCATCAGTCACTTTTAAACCGCTTTAAAACTTCTAATGGTTGACTTACACAACTCACTTCTAGATCCTTTGACGACCCTACAAAAAATGATCTATTCAACTTTCGTCCCTTCGTTATGACCATTTGTTTCCGGTCTTCTGAAAAGGTTCTGACTACACACTCAGGCCAAAGGTCTTGGACATCCACCAACACTTTACCAAGTGCCTAATGCTCTTCGTATCACGACCCACTTGGTCTTGTCTTTTAATATTACTCAGTCATCTTAATCCTCAGGTAAGAAATCGTCTCCTTTACCCTTTTCTTGTCCAACACTCGAGACAACTAAAAATCAAATCTAGTGGTCATCCTCTTTGTTCACTTGGCATTATTATATTATTTATAGATCTCTAATATATCGTTAGCTCTAATCTAGGCTTTCAACGCATTTCCCAAGATCTTAAGTGACATAGAATATGTCCGGAATGACAGTATTAGACACAAAGTGATCTTATATCACCGTTATTTGATCATAAATACTCGATAAACGCTAACACACCATCAACATTGAACTCTTGTATCCTCTACTTTTATCGGACTAATAATATCCCTCTAACTCAAAACGCAACTAGGCTCTGTTCCGACATAACATTACACATAAAATCTACTCCGAGATTATGCTTTCTTTAAGCACGGTTACTAGATTGCAAGTATGCTCCTGTCGCTTCTCTTTCTTATGTATCTTCGACTCAGGATGGTAGTTACTCACTTTGAGCTTTCTAATGCAAGCCATGCACAATACTTTTATTACATCATTAATTTTTTCCTCAATCCATCAAGAAAACTCACTCTAGAATACTTTGTTACATATTGAATTCCGAACTAGTTATCTGAAAACATGTGACAAGCCGTCATTATTCACTTGAATCCATAATAGGGTACTAATCTCCTTCTATAACCTCTTGCATGCACATACTTTTCCGTCTAACTTCATGGCGATACAGCTCCCGTACAATATTTTCAGTCACTTTGCGTAACCTATCTCACGTTCCTTCCAAGCAAAATGCATTTCACCAACTATCATCATCTTAAACTTCAGCTTTGTGGGTTAGGACCCACCACGCTTCCTCTGCGCTACTTTGATAATTTTGTTGTCACTCATAAATCATAAGGACATTTTTTGTGAGTCCCAAGTGATTAACCTCAAACTCTTTCTTCCAATTATACCATAAGTCCTAACCAGATGAAGTATCAAGTACCTTCCTTAATTGCCTTAATGAAACAAAATAACGATTGGAGAACAACTTCTTCCGTTTACTTTCTTAATTCTCAGTACGGATCCAAACTACCAAACTCGACCGGAGCTTGATCTTAACCAACCAAGAAGTAACCTCTAACACGATTCTCTATACCTTTAGTTGTCTAAGAAGATTGTTGTTGCATACTTGAGGAAATCTTCCCAGGCGTAGGTAAAACCACCCTATAAATCCACAGTCGCAATTATCTTTTCTTAACGGAACATAACTCATCAATACCAACCAACACTTGCACATCCTCAATTGACGTCGGTCAGTCTATAGTTGACTCATCTCAATATCCCGAACTTACTCTTCTCATACCCCGTCTGGCATTAAAATTCTTTGGTAAGCATCACCTACTCAATTAATCTTTTTATACTTCTTTAGTTTGTTCTATCTTTAACCCTTCCACTTCCTTTGGCTAACTCCATTCCTCTAGTCTGATTGGCCCATCCATCTGACATAAATAGTCGTTTCAAGTTTTCTTCGATAGCTTACAAGCGTCTTTGAAATTCTTTTGGCTATAATGATCATCCACTTGTAGTTTCTTTTCCATGGACCGTCTGTGTTGATGGCTTAGGTCCCGTGATAATTGGGGTTACCTTGAACTCTCGAGTCCAGTAAGGACGTTCTCCCATACACATTTATTCACTGGTGTTGGTGGTAATATCGCCTTCATGAAACTCCGTTGACCCTGCTACAGGCTTCCATTCTTTGGATATTGGCGTCACGATTCCTTTCAAACTTCTTATATCTCTGAGGAGGTCAAATCCTCCCCACACTTGTGGGGTCTGCCTTTTCGCTTTTACACTTAATTGTAGGTCTACATTCCGTGCACCTTAGATTCTCACACCCGGATTGACACTCTGTCTCTTCTGGATTCTCACGCCCATAATGGACTATGGGGCATCCGCCTCGATTGTAATGTCCTTGATTCCGCAAATCTTGGTTGTACTCAATTCTACTTGTCTTGTTCCAATATTGTTATCTCTACTCCGCACTCTTGTAGTCTCTTGCATGGTTCTTCTAATTCCATCTCTCGGCCTCGTATGCCCGAGTTTCTTGTACGACCTTCTATTCCTTCTAACTGAACCGACTCAGGAATTTCTTCCTTATCTAATTGTGCTTATGGTAAAAATTATCTTCGCAACTTTACTTCCTTGCGCACTTGTTCTTTGGATGATTCGTAAGGATCACCAAGCAGCCTACCCGAGTACAATACTCAATTCAAGGTCCGATTCCATTGCCTTGTGTTGGAGATTCTTCAAGTCTGCTGTTGATTTATCATGAGGCGATAATCGCTTCGTGATATCACGACTAAAGCATATAAAGTATCCTTTAGGATACTAACAAGCTAAGCATACACATGTATATAACATATTATAATAAACATCATAAAAACTTTGTAAGCTAACTCCTATCGATCCAAGTTGCAGAGATCCACGGAGAGCGATGATGATTCAACGTACTACTAACCCAACAACCCGACTATGCGTGTGTGTACAAACAGAAATCTGTTTTGAAAATTTTAGACCCCTTTCGGGTTCTAGTTATTTTATACATTCGGTCTTTCGGAAGATTTCAAGTGCCATTGTTGCCAACCTAGAGCTCTGATACCATATTGTAACACCCCAAATTCTCAGAATTCGGGGAGCTACTGGTTAGGACCTCACAATGTGTCCCGACCTTAGTTTGACAACAATTTTACTAGGATCTTACAACAAGGCACAAAAGTATTAAAAACATTTGAAAACTTTAAACAATATATACATGAAGGATATGTATCAGCCTTACAAAGTAACGATAATAAAACGACGCATATGAAGAACATAAGACAACCTCGTCCCCAACTAAATGAGTACGTGGACCCGGTTGACCATTCCCTCCGGATCTCTCTACAACTGTCTTAACCTGCAAGGCATCTACAAAGCGGTATAATACCGTTAGCTAACATTCTATGCATAAGTATAAAGGTAAAAACACAAACACACAACATACACAATCAACATGCAACACTCAATCCTTTTATTATCTTTAATTAGGTGATAAATCATTACTAATGATACTTATTTTGTGACACGAGGGATTCCCAAACCTCGCCCTTGTCCCCGTTTACCAACGAGGAATGATACTAATGCATTTGACCGTCTACCTGACTGGGCTGGTCGCAGGGAACCTCCTAGACTCTCGCAAGAGCTAGGCAGATGATGTCACGACCCATTATCATACACTTAGGTCAATTACACAATATACTAAAGTCGGCCTATTCCGGTTTTGTTATTTATCTTAACTAACAAACACCACTCATACACATCACACACATGTCAGAAGCCAGCTAAGTAAGTCCGTGGACTTACCTGAATCCGATCTCGACTCTCTTAATCACAACTCAATTTGTAACTGTATAACTCGGTTGTCTGTCAAAGGAGGCAAGTGTGTCAGCACACTTTCTAGGTAATTAGAAGTCTAAGACTTCTAAGATAGTAGATCCTATTAGAACATAATTTAATACAATACCAATTTATGGTAAAATGACTATTTTACCCTTGGTCCCGAAACTTCCAAAAATTCCATAATTCATGCCTAAACCCTTATTTGAGACTAAAAAGTCATATTCTAACTCCTAAAGATGAGTTTGGTTACAAATTGGCAATTTAACCATTTTCCTATTTTTCCGGAAGATCGTTAAGGCCCAACTTCGGCTTCAAATATGCAATTCGAATAAACTTATAAAAATTCCGAAATAATTCTCTAGATCATCTATGATATCTCATATACTCCTAGGAGAAAGAATTTTTTAAAACTGTTCACCCATCACTTCTACAAAAATTTCCAAAGTTGGTTACAACACTTGAAATATCCTATACTTAGCCAAAATCTGAGTATGTTTTCTAACTGTATAACGAGTCCACTTTGAGCCTCTATAACTCTAAATCTCACCGTTGGATTCATCCTAAGTTTTGACATATTAACCTATGAATGGCACTTAACAACATCTCAAAAACTGAACGGTGGATCGTATCTCTAAGGCATCAAAAAGTATGCTCAAACTCGACTGATCAACACAGTTTCTGGAAATTCAGCAAACACTTAACAAAACAGCACCCTGTCTTAACTTTGAGAAATCATAACTCCTAAACCGCTCGCTGTATTTATCCCAAATTTTGACATGTTCTACTATAAAATCTTATCTATAATATATCCAAAATTCATCAGCAAAGAAGATCAAAAGCATATTCAAAACCATCTCACAAAACTACATCACATGCTGTTTTTTCTCAACATTCAGCACACTTATAAAAACTGCATGAGGAGTCAACTTTGCAACATCATAACTCTCAAACCGTAAATCCAATTCTTCCTAAATTTTAGTATGATCTACTATGTACTACTGACTACAACATATCCAAAATTCAGAAATAAAGAAGTAGTCTAGCTTACCCAAAATTGGACCAGAAGTTGACTGCTCGTCACTTTCGAAAATTCAGAAAACTCCTATATCTTCACTGTTTATTCTATGGATGTTCTGAGCATGATTAGGGGAGACATGAAGAGCATTCATTAGACACAAAAGGTGTGGAAAGAAGTGCAAGGAAGCAAGGGTATCCACCTTACTCGATTCCAAGACTCGAAGGGAGATAGGATGTGCTCTTGGATTTCTCCGCTGGCGTGATGAAGATTCAGCACTCTCCTTCATGTCGAGTGACTGCAGAGACGATAGAATGTGCCTCTCCTTTGCTTATCGATGCAGAAGTGTTGCTATTGTCTCCCCCTGGCTGTATATGATGAAGGCGATGGATGAGCCACGGTAGTAGGTCGATGTAGGTTGGGTAGAGAGGTAGATCAACGTACCTGCGAACACTGGAGGGAGGAGTGACAGAGGTGCGAGGTTGGGCATCTGTCTGCTGAAGTCCGCTACACCGCAAGGCTGGAGGGCTCGACACTACTGTAGAGGCTGGAAGGTTCTGTTTAGAGTTGTGTCCAAGGTGTGTTGCGCCACTGAGCATCTGGACACATCCGGACTCGTTGCTAGTGTCGGCAGTAAAGGAAAGCGAGCCTCCCTGGGTGCCGGGTCTGGGGTCGACAAAAGGAGAAAGAGTAACCCCCCGGTGTCGTCGCTAGAGTTGTCTGCAGAAGCGAACGCGAATGTTGGCTTAGAGGCGGACCGTGGCTGGAGAGACGGACAGCGGATGGAGAAGACGCCGGCTTGCTGCTGCGTGACGGAGATGAAGGCCCGGTGGTGATGTGCCTAGAGGAGGACAACAACATCGAGGGGAGAGGCGGACAGAGACATCGTGTTCCTTGGCGTGCAGCAGTTCATAAGGCGCTAGGGCAAGGCGTCTCTCGCAGATGGGCCGAGTAGCAGCATATATGTGGGATGGAGCAAGGAGTTGCAAGGGAGAGTGGGCTGAAACAAGAAAGAAAAAAAAAGAATATGGGATGAGGTTGTCATAGTCTCGTCATGTTCTTGTCAAAACTCGTCGGTGACGTTGTCACGGTCTTGTCAAAACCTTGTCAACAGCTTGTCATAGTCATGCATGGCTTTGTCATGAACTTGTCATGGCCCCGTCATAACTCGTCTTGATCTCGTCACTAGGACGTCATGACTTTGTCAAAGACAAGTCATGATATACACTAGGGTTTGGATTAGGGTTTGCTACTAATAAAATCTTATCATTTTATGTGAAGTGATATTACATAAAATGGTAAAATTTTGAGATATAGTGTCCAACTACGTAGACAACTAAGGATCAAAAGATCAAAATCTAGTTTGCTACGGAATTACACGGAATAAAAATTCCGGATAATACAATTGCAGACTAGGAGGAGAACACCATCCACTGCTAGTACCGCAGTGGAAGTGGGAGAAAATCTCTATGAACTTTGTGACTGGATTGAGGAGCTTCATGAAATAGGATAGTTTAATGTAAATAAACTATATAAAAAAACGTAAAACATAAAATATGATATATTATGATGATTAAAATTTATAAAAAAAAATAATTGAAATAAGATAAGTAATTACAATTTGAAAATCAAAAGTGCCTATATAAATTTATATTCAAAATAAAAAATTATATATTGCAAATAAAATATATAAAAACAAAGTATTAAATAATTTTTGATGATTAAAATTTATATAATAGGAAAGTATTTGAATGAAAAAATAATAATCATTTCAGTTGTTGAAAAATCTAGAAACAATTTGGTTTATTAGGTTTTTTCTAGTTTTGTGTGTAGTAAATGTACCCCTTGAGAGAAGTGTGTGTAGAGTTTGAAAATAAATACAAAAGGTTGGAGTATATTTACTTAATTGAAATATTAAAAAGCCTAGTTACTACTCTAATTTCTTAAAAAGGGCTAGTTACCAAAATTACCCAAAAATCTATATGAATTAATTACATCACTGGAGTTGCTAAACAATCGATTTGTTATGAAGAGAAAAAAAAAGATATGTGAGAATTTTTAAAGAGATATTGTAGTTATTAGTTTTAAAAGATGTATATATATGTAATTTAAAAAAAAAAAAGATTTTTGTGATTTTTAATGCGAGTGTTGAATTTCAAAATGCTAACGCCGTAGAGCGGCTACGTCAATAGTTAAATACTCTATTTTAGTTTATATATATATATATATATATATAGATTAAAACTATATAAACGTATTAAATCTCATAAACTAACTAAATAGATTTTCATAAATTAGTTGATATTTTTTTTTTGTTAGATCAATTGATTAATTAATCAATCTATCAAAGAAATCGATGCAATCAAATGTGCTCTGCAAGACTTGTAAATTATAATCAAACATCCCTTGAAAGATTTAAAAAACCATAGATAAGATTGAGATTTTTTTTCTTTAGATAATTCAAGTTTTATCAATCTTAACTAAATGGATTTTAATATAAGTTGTGACACAATACTTGAGACATTTGAGACGTAGAAACTTGTTAGAGGTGTCAATGGATATCCGAAAGATTTTCATCAACACGGATATGAAAAATGTTATGTTATTTATAATAACGATAATTGTATATAATACTATGAATATTAAATAATGTTAATGTAGTACGAATGTGATAGTCTTGTTTGTGGTAAGTTGTTAAGTACCGTAAATCGATTTATGCATAAAAGGTTTTGGATTAAGCGATAGAAGATGCAAAGATCGAGAGCCGGAAGCAAATATACCGATAGGGGGTTTTAGGTTAAGGGCTCGTTTGTTTCCAACTCCGAAAACGGAAACTGAATGGAAACGAATTTAGTTCATATCTATATTCTTATTCATGAAATTGTATGGAATCATTCCTTGTGGCTTAAGGCAAATTACACTTGATTTCCCACATTTTATTACCCTATAGGGTATCAAAATTAATCAAACTTTACTCCAATTACTTCAAAACACAAGAAATGATTTCAAAAACTTTCATGAATAAGGGTATACATATGGACTAGATTCGTTTCCGATTCCGAAGTTAAAACCAAACGGGTCATAAAGCTCTTATCTTCTATTTAAAATCCTAACAATTTGGTTAAGATATGCTAAAACGTTTAATTTTTAATTGCACTACTTTTAGGTTAACAACTTTGGTGTAATTTTAGGTTAATCACAACTAAACTGAAGTTGTTAGGTTAATTATTTCTGGTTCACGTTTTTTTAATTAGGTAATTTGAGATTGCAATCAAAATCGGTTAACAATATATTAAAAATATTAATAATAAATAATATTCGATATAGCGTTAATAAATAATTTTCAAAAAATTATGATCGAGTTCATAGAAAAAAAAAAGGAAAAACTAAATAAAATAGGAAAAGTATAACGGAAAAAATCAAAATA
>BSUD01000007.1:140065911-140153057 GCA_033239045.1 Fagopyrum esculentum | reverse complement strand
CATGTTCATCAATACAGCGTTAATGAATAATTTTCAAAAAAATTCTGAACGATTCCTGGAAAAAACAAATGGACAAAATTAGTAAAACTAAATAGGAACGTAAATAAAATAGGAAAAGTAAAAGGGTTAATTTGGTTAATAGATTTTTATGAGTTTTACTTTTAGTAATTAGGTTATTTAGTTTTTTAATTAGGTAAATATATTCCAATTATTTGTATTTTCTCTCAAACTTTAAACACTCTTGAGTACATTTACTAAAACTAAAACTAAAAAAAGCCTAGTAAACCAAATTGTTTTAAAGTAAAATAAAAAAATTCACCGAATAAATCAGACCGTAATATCTTGAAAAAATTGGGAAAAAGATTAATTTTGATTGGAAATAATAATAGAAATAAATATATTTAAAATTGTAACCGAAATAGTTAGAAATATATAATATATTTATAGGAAATTTTCGAAAAATCAAAACGTAAAATCTAATTGAATTATGAAAAATAAAATTTCTGATCGAATCATGAAAAAATAAAAATTCTCATCAAATCATGAAAAAAAATTGGAAAAAAAATAAAAACTAAATAAGATGTAGATAAAATAGGAAAATTAAAACGGAATAATTCGGAAAAACTCAAAATGTAATAAAACAAATTCGATTTGATAAGATTAAAAAAAAAACTAATTGCATCATTAGGATAGTATTCTATTGCGATTGATACGGTTGTTATAAAAAATTTAATTTGATAATTAAAAAAAAGGGTTTCTTACTTTAATTGAGACCGTTCTTAAAATCATCGCGTCAGGGAGCGCCATGTCAGTCCAAGTGAATTCTACTTTAGTATCTCGCGTCAGGAGCGTCACATCAGCCCAAGTGAACTCTACTTTAGTATGTACTAATATAGTTCTCGTGTCAAGGCACGGTTGTAACATTAAACTTTAATAGGTAAAAATAAAATAAAATATAGAATTTATAAAACATTTTCAATGTATGCTAATGATTTTATTTAATTAATTTGAAGAGAAAATAAAATAAAATATTATAATATTAAATTAATTATAATTTTAGATAAATGATAAAAATAAAATAATTTATGCGATATTATATATCCTATTTTTTGTCTCTTATAAAAATAAGTTTATATCAACTATTTTGAAAGATGAGAAAATTGAAACGTAAATGTTAAAATAGAAAATTTTAAAAAAAAATAAAGTTAAAAAAATTCTTACATTATTTTAAATATGATCGTTAAAGAATAACGAAGATGTAATACTAATATTATTATAATTTATATATTTCTTGATTTAGTGAATACTTACTATTTATAAAAACAGTAATATATTTATAAGGTAAAGTCAGAATAGAAAATTATTTAACCGTTTTATAAATAAAATTGAAAAGATTCAAATATAACTTTAAAATAGGTAGAAGATTATGATAAGATTAAAAATGAAAACGATATATTTACTATCTTTATTAGTAGTTTTGTATTTATTATTTAAATAGTTAAATTACAAAATAAAAATCATGAGAAAACGACATGTGTCACGAGGTTAATATATAAATGACATGTGGTGTGAATGTCTTCTGCTTTAATATAAATAAATAGATAAATAGATAAGATCTTCAATTTTTTAATAAAATTAAAATACATTAGCATATATACGTAAATTAAAAAAAATATGTTTAGTATAGATAAATAAATGTATAACTATATATATATAAAGTTATTTTGGTATAAGTTTTATAATAGAATAATTATTCTATTAAGTATGTTTATGTATATGTATATGTATATATCCTCTTACAATTCTAAAAGTTTGAGTAGAGCTTATGAATATGTAACACCCCAAGTTCTGGGAACTCGAAGCGCTACGGGTTAGGACTGCACAATGGGTCCCGACCCTCAGAGTAACAACAACAAACAAATCTTACAACAAGGCACAAACGAATGAAAACCAAAACTCAATATAAAATCAAAGGTTTAAACAAAAGAAAACACAAAAGCTCCGCAACCGAGTTCAAAACAAAAGGGAAACAACAAAATAAACAAAAATCCGATCCCGTCCTATAATGCACGGGAACCCCGGCCGACCACACCATCCGGATCACTCAGCAGCACCCTGAACCTGCGGAACATCTACAACGACGGTATAAACCGTTAGCTAACATTCTAGATACTGGCAAGAGTGTAAAGGCACAAACACACATAAGGTAAAGAAAACGCATAGCATGCTTGCACACAACCGGTTATTATCTTTCATTAAGGTTATCCATTACTAATTCAACTTCTTTTGTCACACGAGAATCTCCCGAAACTCGCCTCCGCTTCTGTCTACCAATAGGAATAGATAAGTACTATCCGTTACCTACGGTCCTGGGTTGCAAGAGCACATTCTAGTCTCCTGTAGAACTAGACAAATGGTCACCGCCCGGTTATAATACACTTGGGCCAGTTAAGGGTAATAAATAGTGAGTCCTATTTCCGAATATCCGTTATAACATGATAGCAACACAAACAAGCCGATACAATCCAACTAATTCGCGGAATGAAGCTAAGTAAATCCAAGGGACTTACCTCACTCAAAGATAACACAAAGGCTCAGCAACAACTCAGAGAACACTCAAGAAAGCTCAGATTCCCTCAGGAAAGGAGCAAGGAAAGCTTGTACGAACAAGCATCACGGATCAGGAACGAAATGGTTGCTAGAAGTCTATAACTTCTAGTCTCAACGATCTCTAAGAGATCTCCACAAGCTAAGGACTCGACCTTAGTCTTACAGCAACTCAGGGGACAAGGAACAACCACAAGAAGCAAGGAAGGGAACGAGAAAAGGAAGGAAGGAAGCAACTCACCAAAGACGGGAGTTACTGCAGAGACAACCGTAGGGGCGGCTGGACAGAGGCACAGGGGCGGCACGTGGCAGAGGCGCAGGGGCGGCTCTGTGCAGGCGCGGGGGCGGATCTTCGACAGAAGCTACTGTCGGGCTACTCTTCGACAGATCTCACATCAAGGGCAATCAAAGTTCGCACTTTGCTTCCAACACGTCAAAACTCAACTCTAAAGAGCCTGAGAACATCAAGGGATCAACAACGGAACACTCCACAAGAATCAAGGATCAAACTTGATTCTTGGAGAAGAAGAAAAGGGAAGAACGAAACAAAAAGAGAAGGCATGCAGAAACAGTAAGAACGTGAGGAAGAAACCAGAAGAGATGAACTTACACGTTCAACAAGGTCGCAAGAAAGCAAGGAAAGGCTGCAGCGCTCTAGGGTTGAAGAAGACGTAAGAAAGACACGGGAAAAAGAGGGAAAGACGAGAATATATAGGGATGGGCTGAAAAGATAGAAGGAAAGGCGTCTAGGGTTAGAAGGGAGATCAGGAAACCGGCCCATAAAATAGAATATAGGATATTCTATCTATGGAAGGAAGAAAAAAGAACGGAAGAAAAGATCGGGCACGATCTGTCGTCATCTGCAGGGGCGGACCACATCAGCCGCAGGGGCGGCCCTCTTCACCGCGGGGGCGGTGAAGGCAAAAATTGGGATCTTACATAGTCAATATCCTAAAATACCCTTATTATTATTGTTTCCTTTTTTTTTTTTCAATTCTAAAAGTTTGAGTAGAGCTTATGAATAGTCAATTTTATTGTTTCCTTTTCTTTCTTTTTTTTCCAATAACAGCTATAAGGAATAATAGGCTCCATTCTGTTTGTTTTGAAGTCTCTCTTATTGGGCATCTTGCATGTACGCAAGCTTTTGGGCTTATTAATACTAAAGATAGTTATTATAATTTTATTGTAATATCCATAAATTTTTTTATTATTCCTTTTATTTTTTCAAGCCAAACCGGATGTTGAGCAACTCGAATTGTTACACCGTAATTTTAGTGACATGGATCAAGCAAGTTATTATTTTATGTGAGATTCTTAACCACATAAAATATACTTATTCCTAATTAATTAATTGGTACTACTATTAGAATTAACAAAGCCTTTTGGCCCAGATGACAGGCCATAAAATCCACCTTATTCTAACCTTCACCGTCAGCCCATTCCTTACCTTGATGACTAAACTGCTGAGCTGTCCATCTTCCCCACATCACACCTATACGACCGCTTTTTACAGTTGTTTCACGCACGTTTCAACTGCAGAGAATCATTTCCTTCCTTCCCAAACCACCGTTACTTCTCTGCCTTAACGTGCGGGATTTTATTCCACAGCAGATCCCTTCTTTTCGTAAACCTAGACGCATGCCTTCCCTCGATCATCGGCGCCTCACACCTTCTGGAGATCGACGTTGGGAGCCGATAGCTGGACACTCATTCACACCGCCAACCTGCGAAAGTGAGCGAGCAAGCCAAGCGTTCCTGTAGCCGGCATCAAACGGATCAAAGATCTTCCCCGTCTCTTCCACGCAGGCCGACTAGAGCTGCCACCATCCTGGTCGAACCCATCGCCAACACTAGCGCCAGGTGAGTCCAACCCTGGCTGTCCTTGCGCCCAAAATGTCCACCATTGAACCCAACCTGTCGGTTTCTAGTGTAGGGTCGATCTTGAGCGAGTTGCTAAACCGGTAACCTTCTCTCAACTTGCGACCAGTTCCAAACGTTTTGATCAACTGCCGGTAGTGCCGGATCAACCAACACTTGCAAGTTCAGTGGTAAGAATCACCAACCTTTCCTTTTGATTTAGGTTGTACCGCCCTTGTAAATAGTTATAAGTGTTAGCTTTTGTGATATGGAGTTTTGGGCTAAGATGGGCCAGTAGGGTAGATGTGACCATGGTAGTGCCGAGACTGTTGTGGCTACAAGGGTCCGAACCGGGTAAGGGAGTTGGCAATTTTAGGAAACATAAACAGTGAGGGGTTCGAACTCTTGATTGTTGTGCTCACTGCTGGGCATAAATATATAATAAACAATTATATGTTGTTTGTGTGTTTATAGATGGATGAATACACTAAGAAATGAACCTAAGATGTTTAGATTAAGTTGCATAAGTGTAATCTGTGAGTTTCGAACTGAAGACTTGTTGAGAATGATAAATAGGAGGGACTGCTGGAGGAGAGACTCGAACCTAGGACCTTCTGCACACTTTAGCTTTCAGCTTCGACCTTCTGACTTTAGGATCTAGTTTCGATACCTTAGAATGAACATCCACCGTTGAATTTTTAATATGTTGTAGATTGCAATACGTAGTTTAATGTGTTAAAATTTAAGAGAAAGTTAACGGTCGGATTGGGATTTACGAGGTCCTAAAGTAGGAAAGTTGGGCTGTTTTTACAGCAGGGGAAAATTGACTAAGTATGGAATTTTTTTCAGCTTTCATTCCCACCTTGGAGATTTATGAGAGAGTTATGATTAAGCTTTTGTGAGAGATAATTACCCTATGTTTAGTATGCATATCGTAGAGGATCTAGGATTTTATTCGGAATTTTTATAACCTTATCCAAGTTGCGTATATGAACCCAAAATCAAGCTTTAACGACTATAGTGTAAATTAAGAATGTTGGATAACTATTCTAAAACCTTACTAAACCTTGCTAAGAAAATTAGGTTTAGGACATAGGTCCTAGAAGGAAATAGTAAACTAAATGATAGACTTTTTCAGATTTTCGGCACTAAGGGTAAAATGGTCTTTTACCGTAAGAGAGCTTTTTCCGTAATCCCTTCGCATGAGGTTGGACATCTGGATGTGTTTTTGATCCACATGCCTTATTTGACAGGCGTTTGAGTTACCACGAGTACGGACCGATTTGAGACTTGTTAGAGTGTGATTTGACTCAGGTAAGTCCTTGCGACTTACTTAGCCGGTTTCTGGATATTAGTTGGGTGATAATGGTTGTGTGTGTGCAATGTGTGTTATAATAAAAATAACTTGTTAGGACGACCGTGGTTATTATGTGTTAAGGCCCAAGTGTATGTATAACGGGCCGTGACATCACTGCCCAGCTCTGCCAGGAGACTGGGAGGTTCTCTATACCCAGACCATACAGGTACACGGTGAGATGCATCGGATCCACTCCTAATGGGTACACGGGGCGGAGGCGAGGTTTGGGAATCCCTCGTGTCACAAAATAAGTATCATTAGAGTGAACAACTTAAATGAAGATAATAAATGGATTGTTTGAAAGCATGATGAGTGTTTATGATTTTATGTGTATGTGTGCTATTATTATTCTCCTAATGTTTAGATAACTAGCTAATGGTTGTTTTGTTATATTTTTAGATTTACCGCAGGTTAGAACAGCAGCTCAGTGATCCGGAAGTAGTGGTCAGCCGGGTCTCCGTACTCTTTAGAGTGGGATTGGGTGTTTACCTTGTGGTTTCTTTCTTCTTGTTAAAGACAGTTAGTTTTTTTTTTGTGGTTTAAGTACTATAGGTTGTTAGACGTTGTTGCATTCATCTCTTAAAAATACTACTTTTATATATTTCGGTTTTTTTTTATTTGTGTCTTGTTGCAAGATCCTAGTAATATTGTTGTCAAACTGAGGCCAGGACCCATTGTGAGGTCCTAACCAGTAATGTCCCGAGTTCTAAGAATTTGGGGTGTTACATTTATTACTATTAAACAGACAACAAGTGAGTGGCCATTTAAGGTTTCCAATTTTATTTTTTTACGGTGTATGCACTCACCTCTTACGGCACCATCCTTTCTTTGGTTGACGGTTACTCATTCTCTGAAGAACACGTGTTCTTCTTTGTGTCAAAATCCAAGGGTCACTGCTGTCACGTAAACATCGATGTGGATACTTCTAATCACATACAATCTTCTATATATTTTCAACCATCTACCTCTCTTACTCTATAGTTGGTCTCTATCTTGTATCAGACGGTGAGGTCTTCTTCTTCTTCTTCTTCTTCTTCTTCTTCTTCTTCTTCTTCTTCTTCTTCTTTGCGCTTTCATGTTTCTTGTTTCCATTTTCCATTTTCTGCTTCTTCTCCCTCTTTAATTCTACATGCATTCCGTTTATGCCCTTTTTCAGATCTTCGATTTTGGGAGCTGATGTGAAATTGTTAGTCTGTCATTTCGTTTTTGTGTTCTCTTCATTGGTTGTTACAAAATTTTGTTCTTCAAACCTCTGCATGTACAATCCGATCGGTTGCCTTTCGTCTTTCTTAAACAAAAATGGCCAGTTTCCAATTTTGAATTTCCGGCGCCAGTCATTTTGAATAGTTTGTAAGTATACAGGCTTTAGATGACTGAGTAAAATCTATCCTCAATTTAATGAATGAAACCAACTTTTTGTTTTATCTCATGTTGTTTGATGATTCAGCTATACTTTATCGGCCATTACTCAAGTTTTGACTTCGATCGCCTTTCATCTTTGAATAATTGTGTAACAACTTTGGTGTTAGTCTTCCTATCTACAGATGCATGCAAATCAATTGTTGCATGTTTAAATTTTCTTTACATTGTTAGACCGCTTGTTTGGTTTCTGTTGTTCTCTGCATTTATTTTTCTGACTTCTTCTATGTCTCTTTCGGTGTTTCAGGATTGGAGTGCTCACCTGCAAAAGCTTCCTCTTCAGTGTAAGTTGATAGCTTATTGTGCTTATACATTCCTTTTTTCAACTTTTCCGTCCCTTGGTTTCCATATTGACTATTTTGTTTATTCCTTTAAGCTTATTCAAGATTCTACAGTCATCTCATTGTCCTCTTTGGTGAGCTGTTAAACCTACTCCATAAGAATATTCAGTTTTTAATTCCTTTCTTTTAGCATCTTACATTTCGTAGGCCATCTTCATTGTTTTGTCATTACTCTTCTATCGTTTGTGTTAGTCATTTTGTTGCCCTTCTTTATTGATTTAACGAATGTGCCTTATTTAATTACCATTGTCATGCGTGTATGACAGTTGCATGTTTGTTTTCAAAGCTTTTTCAACATCATTTCACTGTCGAAAAATTATGTTGCCCTTGAATATGTAGCATTTGTAATCGAAAAAAAATACTTCCAAGTATCATTCATATTCCTCATAAGCACCAAAATACGCCATACTCTTTCCTATTATATATTTCATATATTTTAATCTTATATTTACATAACAAATTAACGATAGACATATTTATTTATATTCTATCTACATAGTTATCTTTTTTTGGGAGCAACCATTCGTACATTTATTTTCAATATTCAAATTATGAGAAATCTAAGATATTGCCTACTACATGCAATTGCATATAACAGTTATAGTCATACCACATACTGAAATGGCCATGAATGAATTTACCAATTACATTTGACGCACAATTCTCCACGATATTTGTATCAGTATAAAAATTTTTTAGCATTAAATTCGACCTAGATTTTATTTTGTTGCTTCCCCTTTTTTTGTAAGACACGATGGAAGAGGCACGTACAACACTGGACAAGCTTATCGTTCTTTCTCGCTCAGAGACAGTTCATGTCCGCATAGTTGACAAGCAACCCCGACAGGAGAGCCCAAATAGATGCGCATACCAGCGTATGGTTTTTGTAGACGAATTGGTGTGTCATATATATATTAGTTACATGCATCACATTCAGCAACAAAAAAAAAACTCTTTTAATTTATTCCCCTCCCATGTATATTTGTCAAGGCAATCGTATGAATGCCACGCTTTTTGGGGTTGACATCACCGTGTATGCTTCCATCCTAGAGCCTGGAAAGTGGTACGACATCAAGAACATGGTGGTCAAGGCAGTCCATCCACGTTACCCTATCTATGAAGGGGAGCTTTAGCTTTACTTCACAAATTCAACTGAAGCACGCAGCATAACAGAAGGTTCGAGTTCAAGTAGCACGGCTTCAAGTGTCGCGGTTATTCCGTTCACGCACATATGTGATATTCCTAGAAACGCTTCAAGGAATGATCGATTGGGTATTTAACTCATTCCATTTCGATTTTTTTCTCTTATACACAATCATGCGCGTTAACGAATTTAGTCCAAATCATATTTTTTACGTGTGTGTTGTAGGCATACATGCATTTCACTCTATTTACTTACTGCTTTGATGTAATATGGCACTCTTGTAAGCAACAAATCCTTGTATCGGTATTTACTATTTTATAGTACGGGTCTTTTTGAAATCTGACTTATTGTAATTTTTTTTAATGTAATCTTTTAGGCTGCAGTCAAGTAATTATATAACTTAATGTCTTGATTAGATTCGTCATATTAGTGAAGCATTTGATCTTGTAATTACAAAAAATTGAAATTCCTCTTTACATTCATTACCATAGACTTTGACCTTCTAAATTTTTTAACACAACTAGTAACATGGCGTAAAAACATATCTACATAATTCTTCTACATAATTTTTTTAATAGTTAAACAATTTTGTTCTTTTTATTAGATGTGGAATCTCATATGTATTATAAATCTGCGTCGAAGAAGAGCTTGAGAGGTACACTTCATCTGAAAATATTTGAGTTTACAAAGTAATAAAGTTAGGCATAACCACATTATAACTTTAAAGCAGTAAAATTAGGTACAAGCACATTATAGTCAATGAATGTGTGGTAAATAAATAATGCATACCTTTAAATTTATTGACATTCATTGCTACTAATATGACAACGACCTCTGTCTCTTGTTTAGATTTCTTAAGTAGAAGCTCATCCCCAAATCTCCTCATAAGGTCACCCTTAGGATTTGTCCCCTGTAAATTACTCACATTTGATGTATAATTTGGAGGTTATGAACATTATTTGATGTTAAAATTTAGACAATAAGAAGATACAATAGAGAACATAAACCTATTATTCACTAAGTCGAAATCAAGTGTCCTTGAAGAGCGTGTTGTCTTTGTTGCCTTTCCGATATTAGTCACACATCCGATAACATCTATTTTTTGGTCAAATGAGAGGAATAGTTAATAGTAAGACATGAGTAAATGAATATACAAATTGAATGCTTATTACCAATCAGTGTTTTGTTTTGATTGTTGCATGCACAATATTTCCCTACAAAAAGAAATATCAAAACATTATAATCTTCACACAAATAAATAAAAAAAAGTCTAAGTAAACAATATGCAAATCATGTTGTCGGAGAAGATCAAATCAGTGCTAAGGTATCTCCCAAAAACATTGAACACATCTTATTTACGACACACCATGACTTGTATTTACAACATTAACACCTTCCGCCAATTGATCGATGCTAGTATATTTTGGCTGTATTGTCACTGAATTGGTTTGCTTGCAGGGAGGACACACCATAACTTGTATTACGGCGGGTACGCCTTCAACTAATTGGTCCATGGTAACACTTGTTGGTTGTTTTGTCATTATAATGGTGCTATGTAGTAACTAAATGTTATTAGAAATTTTAAGATGTGGTTTCAATGTGGGGTTGAAGTCTATTTATATAAGGTAGGAGAAGGAGTTGTACATCTTAAAATGCTGCACAAAATTACCTTATGTAATAGCTAGGATTTCCAAATTCTAATTAATATTGATTAACTTAATCAGTGATAGTAATTGACATATAACTCGCGAAGATTGCGTAAGTGTTGAGTATAAGTCTCACCGTTATGTTCCTGGCATAATTTTGGGCTTATGGTGAAATTTTTACTTTTTCCCCGGGTAATTATTTTTACCCTCCAGTATTATTTGAAGCATTTGGGAGCTCCAATTAAGAAAAATGCAGTTGAGAGAAATGATCAGGACATCGGACATGTCCTAGATATGAAATAACATGGAAAGGCAAAACGGCCAAAAGAGTCGCTATTTCGTTTCTTAACGGCTAAGAAAGACGGCTTAGGAATGCACAAATTCCGAGGCAATTGTGGAATAAGTATCCCTATAATATTCAAAATTTATTGTTCCAATTTCAAGAAGTTTGGAGAAGGGGGTTCAACCCGCCATTGGATCGGTTAAAGGATAATTATCGACTTCGCTAAAGGATAATTATCGACTTCACTATAAATAGCGGAAAATCGTTTATTAATTTATTTCCTTTAACGTTTCTTCGTAAAAGTTCTGATTTCTCTCAAACTTCAAACTCATATCTACTCTCCGTTTCTAATCCGATTTCAATTCCGTTTGAGTTTCGGTATTTCTCTCTTCATTCTCTTCGTATGGGTACCAAGTTTCTGCATTTCCGAGTAGATAAAGACCTGGTCGAGCATATATGTCACCAGGTGTTCGCTCCAAACGGTGTGTGCAAGCTTTAAATTTATAACCCTAGACTTAAGCTTAAAACAAGGATGCGAACCCGCAGTGTACGGGTCAATCGTAGTAAAAAGCAAGAAATTCCAGGGGTCGATCACAGGGACTCGGTGAAACAAAGTCAATAACGGTAAGCTTCGTGAATACTAACCACAAGAGCAATTAACACAATCAAAGATGAATAAGAAGTCAATAAAGCAAACATGCAATTCTAGGGATTAAAGCTTCTAGTTGTGGTTCCAACTCAAGATCTAAAGATAAGCGGACAAAGCTGAGATTTTTGCGTGGGGAAGGTGTTACTAAAGTGGAGTAGATCACCGGGTAAGTCTCACTACTCACTAATCCAAAACCATAACTCCTATTACCGGGTAAGTCTCAAGGAATCAAGATAAGAACTATAACCTCAAACTAACACACTATCTAAGGGAATAGAATCAACCTTTACCGGGTAAGTCTCAGGCTAACTCACAAAGATGGAATGGAAGCACACTCAAACCCCAATAAAGGATAAACCTTTATTACCTACACTTATGATCGTTTGTACACAAACTAAGGAATTACCGGGTAAGTCTCATCCTAAGCTTGCTTTGAACCAGGAAAGGTGTAATAAGAATAGGATTTAGCAAACTCTAACACTTAACTCTCAGTTTAGGATCAGATAAGTCACCTCGGTCAGAAGAATTCCACCCCGGCCGAGATGTTCATCGACTGAACGAGATGCTTAGGGTTAAGGTTAAAGACTCAAACTTTCAGGGTCCTACTGGAATCTAAGATTATTCTATCATTGTTTTTCCCACAACCTTCAGCTAATCACCCTAGAATCACACAAGGAAATTAGCCACTCATCATCATTATGAAAGTATTAAATATATGGGAAGAAGGTGAATATTTGAACAAGAAGAATTTAATGAAAAAGACTTCAATAACTGAATCAAATATCACAACAAAAGCGTTCCTTGGATAGCAATCCAACAAGACAAGACAACAAGTGAGGGAATTAAAGACAATCTTACAAAACCCTCCAAAAAGCTATAAAAGCTATAGACTTCAATCTTCCTTCAACCTTCAACCTTCAAAAAGGTTCTTCGAGACTCCCAACTAGAGTATGGCTGCTGCGTGCTAAGCGGGCTATGCGGTGTTTCCAACTGTATGCGGATGCCGGATTTGTGGAAAATCCAACCCTTTTTATAGGAAAATAACTCTCCAAAGATAAAATATCTTAGAAAGATCTTTTCCCATAAATATAGGTAAAATATAAGATCTTCTTCCTTCCAGGAGCCAAGCCCAAAAATATAAGATCACCTTCCAAAGATAAAAGATCTCAGCCAAGAATAAAATATTCTCGCCGCGTCCTAGGTGTTCGCCTCGGTCGAGTCAGCGTCTCTGGATCACCTCGGTCGAGATGAATCTCTGGTCAACCGAGGTGAGTCATAACTGAATGCGAAATCTCTCAAAACTGGTCCAAAGTAAATCTTTAATCCATGGCTATGCTCCCTAGATGGTTCCTTATGCTCCTCAATGTAGCTCCAAATGACTCATGACTCCTTTTGCTCCTTTTTGATGCAAAACGTGTCATTTTACCTACAATTATAGCAAAACTAGGTGTAGACCTCGATTCCCGCAAAGGTAGATGAAATGGTAATATAATCACATATTATACACGCTAACATGCAGATTATTGAAGATAAAACGTCCAAGCAAACCTCAAAATATAGACTATAATTCGTGCTATCAAAATACCCCATACTTAGCCCTTGCTTGTCCCCAAGCAAGTTCCGCATATAGAAGACAAGATAGAATGGATTATAAGTCAAGAAAATCAACGAAAAGTCTTTCAAAAACATTTTTATGGTGTGTTACAATCATAGATCACTCTAAGAGAATACTTCATGGAATTAAAAACTCGATATGCTCAAAACATTTTATAAATATAGGAAAGTTGTTCATCTTTGCATAAAACCATAGAATGCATAATAAGTCATAATTATCAAAATTAATCGTGTATAATCCAGTTTAAACCACTAAGTCAATCAACAAGCTCAAGGTCTCAAGGGCTTCCCAAAAGAAAAGGTCAAGAAACGTGTAGGGTAGGGATGTATGTAAGGTAATGTGGTGCTAGAATCCGGGAAAAGGATGAACTTCACTTTCACTTTGACTTGCAACATCTTCCACCAATAAGCTTTGCTTATTTCACACTTTTTTCTTTTTACTTTACTTTTTGGGATGCATGGACAGAGGTGCACAATAACCGAAGCCTAGGAAATCAACAATCAATAATTTCTCGAGATGCATCAAACCCTTGATGCACATACCATGACCCGTTAGGAATATCGCTCAATCCGACTTTGGCAAGACACAAACACCCGGCTATGTGAATGGTGCCGAGTTACTCATCTTCATGATTGACTTCCCCAAACCTATTATTGCTTTCTAACACTTTCACTTCCAGCCACTTCTCAACTTTACTTCACTTGCTTTCACCACTTCGCTTGCTTCCAAATTCCCGGATAGGTAAAGGGAGGCAAAATGTATATGAGGGGCTAAGCATGATCAAGAAGAAGAAGAAGAAGAAGAGAATGAATTGCCTTGGTCTTTCCAAGAAGAAAGTGAGAGAACTTATCTTGTGGTGTCAACCTTCAAATTCAACATAATTTGGATAAAAACAAAGTATTAAACATGCCAATAATTTCAAACAAAACATTTAGCAACTTAAACATATTATAAAACCTTTCAAACGCATAAAGAATTTAAAACCAGTCAGTAAACAAGATCTTCACTGAGGTCATATCCAGATAAGTAGCACAAAAATCGTTTTCGAAATCTCTCAGTTAACACACCTCGGTCGAGGTGTTCTTGGTTCAACCGAGGTGAAACGCCTCGTTTGACCAAGACTGACTCGGTCGAGGTAAAAAAAAAATTTTTTTAAACCAATTTTATTTCAGTTTCGACGTTTTTCTCAATCAAATAACCTGTAGGTATGCATGTAATATCAGATAATTATATAAATGCAGAAGTGAAGCATAAATAAAATATCCGATAAAATGGAATGTGCGTCATACATCGAAAGTAGTCAAATAAGTACATCAAAGTCGTCATATAAATACAAACACCCCATACTTGGGACACACTGTCCCAGTGGGTCAATACAAGTCTAGAGACAAGAGTACTCACCGGATAAATAGCTGAACTGCATAAAAAATATAATAAAGGAAATCCTGCAGCTCCTCAATAGTCCTGATCCGGTGGTGGTGGTGGTGGCACGTACGGATACTGAGTAGGATCGAACGGATAGCCCATAGTCTGCTGGAAATGAAGCTCCATCATCCTACGCTGATAGTGCTGCCCCTCTAACATCTGCTGAGTCAAGCTGTCAATCTGTCGGTGCTGGGCAGCAAATCTCTCATGCATGTCCACAGTAAGGGCAGCATAAGAATCTATCATCTGATCTGTCAGGTCGTCGATCCGACGATAGGCAGCTCGATCTCTCACTCCGCGCCTCCTGCGTCTAGCAGGTCTGACTGGAGAAGTCTCAGCTGGTGCAAGCTCCGTCTCATCGTCATCATCAAGATCTATGATCGGTGGCGCGCTCGTACCTGTAGTATCCGTCCCTGTATCCATCGGGACTCCACCATCTCTCTCATCTACCGTCTCCTCGTCATCGTCATCCTCCTCCTCCTCAACCGGGGCAGCTGCTGCCTCCCTATGATCCTCCATCAGTGGAGCCCAAGCTGTTTGCCAGTAATGTGGATCGAAAACTGGGAACTGTGCAGACCAGTGGATCCCCTGTGGTGCAGTCCGCTCCCACGGCATAGCAACATATGGAGTGGTCAAACCGCGGGGAACCAAAATCCTCCGTGTGATCATCTCCTGAAGTCCAAGCGGCTTCGGAGCCGCCGCTATCGTACAAACACTGAGGTCCATTGTTAGCATGAAATATTGTGATATTTTAGGCACATTTTCTAATCGTATTTGATTCATATTGATAGTCTTTGATTGATCTTTGCGCATATATGAGCTAGTATTGCCTATATTGTCGATATGGATGTCTACACTAGTTCTATGTTGATTATAGGTGATTCGGAGCTATTTCCGAATGAAATCGAGCAAAGGAGAGTTGAGTTGATATGTCCATAGATCGAGGACACTTTTTGGAAGCAAATTGGAGTATTAGATTGAGGAATGCACGAATGAAGGCAAGAATCACGCTCTCACCCTAAATTACGGCCGTGGATTTTGAGTCAGAATTCGATGTTCATTCCAGGGGATATTACGGCCGTGGAACTAACCGTAATTGTTTCCACGCCCTAGAATTACGGTCGTGGAATCTTCCACGACCGTGATTTTGGCGAATCTTTTCGCCACATCTCGAAGCCATGATCTTTTGAAGATCGGGCCGGGCCGACACTTTGCCCTACGTTATAAAAAGACGGAAGAAAGGAGATTCCGTCATCACCGCTTAATCTTCGCTTACGTCCTCGCACAGGCTCGCTTACAATCGACGTTTAGCAACGCATAAACCCTCGTTTTGAGGTAATTGGGAGATCTCATTGGAGATCGAAGTTCTTGGAAGATTTTGCAAGAAGATCGCTCTTCTTGTTTAGGTTTGATTTGGAAACGGATTGACATCCCGTTTCTCTTCTTTCCTAAGGTTGTGATTGTTTACACCGTTTTGAATCTTTTGATAAACACTTGTTCTTGATTGTGATCTTGAGATTCATTTGAAATTATTGATAGTTCTTGAAAGTTTACATCTTTTATCTTCTAATTCTGGAATTAATATCAACATGACTGTTATTGGCTAAAAACCCTTAACAATTCTAAGGTGAAGGGTTGATAGTTGTGGCATAGGTGATGATAGATCGATCGCAAACAGATTAGACCCTGAGAGTTAGAGAGAATCGTCGACAACCTAAAATTACGGGCTGTTCTTGAGTTCCACGACCGTGGAATCTCAAGATCTAACCGTAATTTCCTTCTAGTTTACGAGCTTGCTTTTACCTTAATCTAAAGTTAAAGATTGGCTTTAGCTTAGTTTAGACTTGTCTTTTCTAGGTGGTAGTGAAGCCTCAACAACCTCTACCTCGATTGTGAGCCTCAACAACCTCAATCGGATAAGTTAGTCTTGATCTTTAGATTATAAGTTTGGGTATTTGATGCTAATCCTCGTCTTTAGAATCTTTCTATATTGAGCCTCAACAACCTGTATAGGGAGTGTCTTATAGGTGAGTTACATAAGGTTTTTGGAACCTCAACCGTACGATTACCTTACATTAGTATACCTTTGCATATCTCAACTCTGTCTTTATATCATTAAGTATATCTTGAATCGATTGCCACAGCTGGATACTTGGATCTTTAGGATTGTTGTTTTCCCAATATTTGCAAAACTCCCATATTCACTTGCTTGATAACCTAAAATCGAGTTCGTTCCACCCAAATCCCTGTGTTCGATACTCTGGAATTCTTGCTTAACTACGTCGATCCGTACACTGCGGGTTCGCTTGCTTGATTCTAGTTTTATAAATTTAAAACTTATTTGCACACACCTCTAGGGGCGAACAAGTTTTTGGCGCCGTTGCCGGGGATTTGGTTTCGACCGAATCCGGTAGCCGTTGTCAAGCTTGGGAGCTTGCTCTCGTTATTTGATTTTTCTTTGAGTGCATGCGCAGGTCTAGGAACACCGAAGATCTCTTACCTCTTGATCAAGAGCTAGAGAAAACCTTGAGACAAAGGCGCAAGGAAAAGAAGATGGCTGAAGAAAACGAACGCAATCTTCAAACAGAGTTGGCGGAGAAGGAAGCTCAACTTCGATGGAATGAGACTCTCCGCCAGGATGAGATGGATCGTCATCAATCTCAAGTTAACGGTCTACAAGACATGCTCTTCCAAATGAGGATAAAGATGAGCGACCTTGAAGATAAGGTGGGCAAGAAGTCCTCAAGAAGGAGATCAAGGTCTAGAAGAAAAAGCCACTCATCCGCAGATGATAGTGATTCTTCCATGCCACCGTTAGAAGAGATTGATCCCACGATCAATATAAATCCCTTCAATCCACAAGGAGCTACTAATCGCCGCATCCCACCAAGGAATGCGAGAGTCGAACGTGTGGATGATGAGCCGAGAACTCTTGGCCAGCGAATGGATCCAACACAACAACCACGCCGCTTGGGTGTGAATTTTGATGCTGAAGATGTACAAGGGTTTAGCTTTAACCCTCAAGTTATCACTCTTGTTCGCCAAAGCCAGTTTGGCGGTACAAGCGCTGAATCTCCACACCAACACTTGCAAAACTTTGAGTGTATGATGGAGACGATGAGACCGAAGGGCGCTACTACCAACAGCTATAAGCTCAAACCTTTCTTTTTCTCCTTGAAAGGGAAAGCGTTATCTTGGTACCAAGCTCTTCCTAATGGGAAACTAGACACGTGGGAAGACCTCTCCGCAGAATTTCTCACCAAATTTTTTCCGCCTTCCAAAACGGCGGAACTTAGAGGTAAGATTAATGCTTTTTCTATGAGACCTAACGAAAGTTTGTTTCAATCTTGGGAAAGGTTTCAGGATTTGCTCTTGGATTGCCCTCATCATGGCATATCCAAGCTTGCCTTGCTGGAAATTTACTACAAGGGGCTGGATGCGGGAACGCAATTCAACCTCCAATCCCTCTCATGTGGAACGTTCATGGACATGAGAGAAGATGACGCTTGGGACTTCATTGAGAAGCAAGCAAGAGTCATAGAGAAGTATTCCCACCGGAAAGTGGAGGGAAATCGTGTGGAGTAAGGAGCAAAGCTCACACATGAAGCTCAAAATCAGATTTTCTCCCTCAACAATGAGATCAAAGAGTTGAAGGAGGCTATCAAGACCAACTTCCCAAAGCAACAAGAGAAGGATGTTGGCTATTTGGGCAACAGCAACGGCGGTGATAACACCAACCGCAACAACAATAACCGGAACAATAACCAGAATAACAACAATTGGAATGGAAACAACAACCACCGGAACAACAACAATTGGAACAACAATCGGGGTTCAAACAACAACAATTGGCGCTCCAATCAACAAAATTCCGGTAACTCCTATCCTTCCAATTCCAATTCGCTAACTCCACCCTCCTCTTCCTCTACTCCTTTGAAAAGCCAGGGGCAATCATCTAATGGAGAAAACAATACGGGAAAGGAGAAGCCGGATCCCATGTTGGAAACGATCTTGGGAAAGCTTCAAGGGATGGAGAACCGCCTCATTAAGGTTGATGATCGAGTTTCTAAGATTGACAAAGCTCAAAAAGTTTTAGAAAACCAAATGTTCGATCATGCGGAGGAAGTTCCTAGAAATCAAGGGAAACTTCCAGGAAAGACGGAGGACAACCCTAAGGGAAGGGTAATGGCGATTACAACTAGGAGCGGAGTGACTACCACCGATCCGCAGCCTACGTTCATTGAAGTCCCCGTAGAGAAGGACAAAGGAAAGGGGAAGGAGAAGGAAGACGTCTATGTTCCTCCTCCAGCTTACAAACCTCCCCTACCATTCCCTCAATCTAGAGCGCGAGCGCGCCTAGATAAACAATTCGGTAAGTTCATAGAACTCATGAGCAAGCTGCATATTAACATACCCTTCATCGATGCTATTGTAGGTATGCCGGCTTATGGCAAGTTCTTGAAGGAGCTTCTCTCTAACAAGAGGAAGCTAGAAGATTTCGGTGAAGTCAAGATGAGTTCGGATTCTTCGGATCTCATCAGGACAATGAAGGAGAAAATGCCCCCAAAGCTGAAAGATCCGGGTTCATTTTGCATTCCCATTGGAGTGGGAGAGGTCACATATGACGCTTTATGTGACTTAGGAGCAAGTGTGAGCATCATACCACTTGCATTGTGCAGGAAGATCGGTTTAGGCGACCCTAAACCGGGACGTTATACATGGCGGATCGATCCATTACTCGTCCCGTCGGCATTGTAGAAGACGTCCCGGTCAAGCTAGGTAAATTCTTTGTTCCCATTGATTTTGTCGTGCTTGACATTCCT
Source organism: Fagopyrum esculentum (assembly GCA_033239045.1). NCBI lineage: Eukaryota > Viridiplantae > Streptophyta > Magnoliopsida > Caryophyllales > Polygonaceae > Fagopyrum > Fagopyrum esculentum. The sequence continues at coordinate 140,133,891 of BSUD01000007.1, read as the reverse complement.
GCAGATAGTCCGGTCCCGATCATACTCGGAAGACCGTTTCTTGCAACTTCCGGCTACATGGTCAATTGCAAGAATGGGAGACTCGCTTTTGATATTGGAGAAGAGAAAGTAGAATTCGTTCTTTCCACTCTAGTGAAGGAACCAATCTTTGACGAAGATATCTACGATATCCAAGACGAAGAAGGTTTGTCTAGGGAGGAGGTAAGTGCGATTCTCTTTAACGATCCTTTACAAAAGGTTATTACTATGAGTCTAACCAATGTAGGAGAAGAAGAAGAGTGCAAAGAAGAAATTGAAGCCTTAGAAGCACAAGAAGAGATGCATGGAGTGGAGTTTGAAAAACTCCACGATGAGGCTGAGAACATTAGAATCCACGGTCATACCCTGTATTCCACGACCGTGGATTCCACGACCAAAATCAACCTCCATTCCAGAGGATATTACGGCCGTGGAACGCCAGAGGAGACCGTAATTTTGACCGTGGAAGAGGGTGATCGGCATACTCCTTCAACTTCTTCTAATTCTTCTCCAAACCATTCAACATCCTTAGAAACTTCTAAGGAAACATCGGAGGCTCCTCAAGGATCATTGGAAGCTCCGAAAGCAATGGAACTCAAACCACTTCCTACTCATCTAAGGTACGCTTTTCTTGGATCTAATTCCACCTTCCCGGTTATCGTTAGTTCCGAATTAAGCATAGATGAACATGAACAGCTCATGATTGTCCTTAGGAAACATAGAAAAGCCATAGGCTATACTATTGAGGACTTAGTAGGAATTAAACCCTCCCTATGCATGCATAAGATACTAATGGAGGAGGACTTTAGAACTTCAAGACAACCTCAAAGGCGGTTGAATCCGACCATGAAGGAGGTTGTCAAGAAGGAAATTCTTAAACTTCTTGATGCAGGTATCATCTATCCTATCTCCGATAGCAAGTGGGTGAGTCCAGTTCAAGTAGTTCCAAAGAAGGGAGGAATGACGGTCATCACCAATAAGAACAACGAACTCATTCCTACCCGAACCGTAACTGGATGGCGAATGTGTATAGACTACCGCAAGCTCAACAACGCAACGCGGAAGGATCACTTTCCATTGCCATTCATCGATCAGATGCTTGAAAGGTTAGCACAACATTCACACTTTTGCTACCTTGACGGTTATAGTGGCTTCTTTCAGATTCCGATACATCCGGATGATCAAGAGAAGACCACATTCACATGCCCTTGGGGTACGTTCGCCTATAGGAGAATGCCGTTCGGGCTTTGCAACGCCCCAGCCACCTTTCAACGGTGCATGATGGCCATCTTCTCCGAATACGTAGAGGAAATCATGGAAGTCTTCATGGACGACTTCTCTGTTTACGGTTCCTCTTTTAATGATTGTCTTTCTAACCTTTCTCTTGTTTTGCAAAGATGTGAAGACACTAACCTAGTTCTTAACTGGGAGAAGTGTCAGTTTATGGTTAAGGAAGGAATCGTGTTAGGTCACTTAGTCTCTAGTAGAGGGATAGAGGTAGACAAGGCTAAGATAGAGACCATAGAGAAACTTCCTCCCCCAATTTCGGTGAAGGGGATAAGAAGTTTCCTAGGACATGCTGGATTCTACAGACGTTTCATTAAGGACTTTTCTAAGATATCAAAACCTCTCACTAATCTATTGATGAAGGATGCGGTTTTTGAGTTTTCGCAGGAATGTTTGGATGCGTTTAACACTATTCGGCAAGCTCTAATTTCAGCACCTATTATCCAACCCCCGGATTGGACTCTCCCTTTCGAGATTATGTGCGACGCTAGTGACGTAGCCATTGGAGCTGTTCTTGGACAACGAAAAGAAGGACGAACCCACGCCATATACTACGCTAGCAAGACGCTAGACGAAGCTCAGCTCAACTACGCCACTACGGAAAAAGAGTTTCTAGCCATTGTCTACGCTATTGACAAGTTTTGCTCTTATCTTGTAGGTGCAAAGGTGATTGTCTACACGGATCATGCTGCAATCCGGTACCTCCTTGCGAAGAAAGATGCGAAGCCAAGGCTGATTAGATGGATTCTTCTCCTACAACAATTCGATCTTGAGATCCGCGACAAGAAAGGCTCGGAAAATTCTGTTGCGGATCATTTAAGTCGTCTAACAAATCTAGAGGACGACCAATTGCCCATTGATGACTCCTTTCCGGACGAACACCTACATATTATAGAGGAGTGCATCAAGGTAATCTCCAAAGGTAACGAACCATGGTTTGCTGATTTCGTTAACTATTTGGTTTGCCAGGAGATACCACCCGGACTATCATACGCACAAAGGAAGAAGTTCTTCAAGGACGTCCGGGAATATTATTGGAACGAGCCTCTCCTCTTTAAGAGAGGTCCGGATGGCATCATTCGGCGATGTGTGCCGGAAGATGAGATGCAGAGTGTCATCCGCCATTGTCATTCACTACCTTGTGGAGGACACGCTAGTTCGAACAAAACTAGCGCAAAGGTATTGCAATCCGGATTCTATTGGCCTACTTTATTTAAAGATGTGCAATCCTTTGTTTCTTGCTGCGATGCTTGTCAAAGAACAGGCAATATTTCTAGAAGGAACGAGATGCCCCTCAACAACATCCAAGAGGTGGAGATTTTCGACGTATGGGGAGTCGATTTCATGGGACCATTCCCATCTTCTTGTGGAAACCAATACATATTATTGGCGGTGGACTACGTTTCTAGATGGGTAGAAGCAATTGCCTCTCCCACAAATGATGCCATGGTTGTGGTCAAGTTCTTCAACAAGACCATTTTCCCGCGATTTGGGACGCCAAGGACGATCATTAGTGATGGAGGTTCTCACTACATAGCCCGTCGCTTTGAAGCTCTTCTAGCCAAGTATGGGGTAACTCACAAGATCGCTACCCCTTACCATCCACAAACGAGTGGACAAGTTGAGATCTCAAATAGGGAGATCAAGGGAATTCTAGAGAAGACGGTTTCAAGGACTAGGAAGGATTGGTCCTTGAAACTAGATGATGCATTATGGGCATACCGGACTGTGTACAAGACTCCCATAGGAACCACACCATACAACCTTGTGTATGGGAAGTCTTGTCACTTGCCGGTAGAACTGGAGCACAAAGCGTTTTGGGCTATCAAGTGGCTGAATTTCGGCATGAAGGAAGCAGGAGAGAAGCGTCTCCTAGACATCAACAAGCTGGATGAACTCCGTTTGAACGCCTACGAAAACGCTAAGATCTACAAGGAAAGAGCAAAACGTTGGCATGATAAGCATATCATTCCAAAGGACTTTGAAGAAGGAGATCAAGTTCTCCTCTTCAATTCGAGACTTCGCCTCTTTCCAGGTAAGTTAAAATCTCGTTGGACTGGACCTTTTCTAATTAAGCGCATTTTCCCCCATGGTGCAGTTGAAGTGTGGGGTGAAGCTAGCGGAAGTTTTAAGGTGAACGGCCAACGACTCAAGAAGTACACGCCGGAACTCCAAGCTGAGGAGTTTGCACCTACCGCATTCGAATAGGTACGACATTGGTCTAGCTACGGACCTTAAACAAAGCGCTTCTTGGGAGGCAACCCAAGGTATTGCATTCTCGTTTTTGTTTTCGATTCATAGTTTAGTTTAGAATAGACGTTTTCGCTTTATTTTTGTCTCGATCTCCTCCGGTATGTTCGTGTTTTTGGTTGTAGGATCGATAGAAAAAGAGAAGGGAAGGATAATGTCGAAGAAAAGTGACGAAATTTGGACTTTGAAGCTTTACAGAAGGTTCCACGGTCTAAATTACGGTCGTCATAGCTACAGTGGCCGTAATTCTCAAAAGCTTGTGAAAAATCATCAAAACCACGGTTCCGTACACTTCCACGGCCGTGGAACACCCCGACAGACCGTGATTTTTGGAAATTTTGCCGGCCACTATATAAGCCACATTCTTCACAACACTTAACCAATTTTCCCAAATTCCACGACCTAGAAACCGAAAACACTCCTCCTCTCCCAATTCCTCGTTTCCTAATCGTTTTCGACGATTCTTCATCCTAAACTGCAGCAAATCCAACCACAAACAAGATCCAAGCAACAAATCGAGTGGAAATCGATCAACAAACACGCATTTTGGATTTTTTTAATCCGAAAAAGAGGTTATTTCTTTCTTCTCGATTCTCGTGGATTTGGTTCATTTTTGTTAGAAATTTTAGGAAGAACTGATTGAGATTGGCGGAAATTAGATTAGGACTGCTTGTTGTGGTGATATTTGGTGAATTTGCTGATATTCACGAGATTCTGTGACGAATCACGGTCTCTGAAGGTTCCACGGCCGTGGTTTACTTAGAACAGCCCGTAATTTTGAACAGAATGGACTTTGTGAGGAGAATGTCGGGGAGGATAAAGGAGAAGAAAGGGGAGCAAAGTAAGAAAAGGAAAGGGAACCCCTCCACCTCTAGGGCACCACCACCCTCATCCCCCTCACCACCATCCTCACCTTCACCTCCATCCTCACCACCTCGCCCTAGCATCCCAACCATACATGAAAACTACCTTCCCGCATTTGAGAAAATAGAGAAGAGGGCAGTGATTGGCCCTAGGTATTTGTTGTTGGAGGATCTACATCCTCTCAACATAGTTGATGACCTCACATGGCTCTTGGATAGAGCCGGCTTGCTAGTCTTCACGAACATTCGTGAAGACGCTTATGAGGAGATTACCCGAGAGGTTGTGACGTCCTTTGAGCACAGCCCAGTTGATAGGACCGTCTCCTTCCGTCTCATGAATCGAGACTATCACCTTAGTATTGTTGAGTTCGGGACCATTTTCGGGTTCCATGAGACCTATAACGGTCGACTTCCTAGAGGCGTTTCCGCGAGGGACTTTTGGGCGGAAGTAGCTATGATTTACGCCGACGAGGACCGTTGGCAACCAGCTGATACCAAGGCTAGATTGATGTACCATCTAGCCTTGAAGATAGCTCACCGTGTTCTTTCGGAGTGTCTCTTTCCTAGGACGGAGACGCCCCAAAAGATCAAGACAGATGAGCTATTCCTTCTTTACGCTATGCTTTATGGATGCCGCGCAGATTGTGCTACTCTTTTGGCGGCGACGATGAGTAAACTCAAGAACAAATCGAGAGGGAACATTGGATATGGTGGGATGGTGACCCACATTGCTAGATCGCTTGGTGTGGATTTTTCAGCTTGCACACGTATACCGGCGGTTCCATTAGGGCTACATGCCTTTATGGTTAGGGGACTCATCTTCCCCACGCATAGAGGCCCGCCTTATGCGGGCATGCCCTGGGAGAGTAGGACGGGTAGGGGTATAGAGTGGCTGCCAGAGTATTCCATTGTGGCGGGACGCCACAATTGGAAGGAGACGTTCGCTGCGATGCATGCGAACAGGCTTGTAGCTCCCCCTTACGTTCCACCACCGGCTGAGGATGAGGAGGACATGGGAGAGCAGTACGAGAGTGGTGGAGGAGCAGAGCAGGAGTTCGGCACGTTTCCGGATCAGCCGGAGGCGGCCCCGGATGTACCTAGGCGCTCTCCACGCCCAGCTAGAGCTTCAGGCTCGTCATCTCGCCGCGCTAGCGTGAGTGAGAGGCCCACGTGGATGACTACACCTCCCACCTGGTACGACACACCTCCTCCTTGGTCCACGACGCAGCCAGCAGCATCACCACCACCACCACCACCGCCAGCACCAGCAGATGCCCCCGCATGGTATGATCACGCCCCGGGATGGTATGAGAGGATGCCGGATTGGGCTACCGGACTTTCGCAGAGAGTCGGAGCACTAGAGATCCGGGCGGATGCTAGAGACGGACGCTTAGACGACCTTGACCACATGATGAGGGACGTCTACCGCCAGCAGTTTGGGCAATTCTATGATCCGAGTTTCTCTCCATTCCCACCTCCACCGGCGCCGCAGTGATTGATGACCGGACCGCTCGTTTTTAGACATTCCCGCCACCACTTGTGAGTTTCTTTTTCTTTTCTTTCTTTTGTTCTTTCTTGTGAACATTAGGGACAATGTTCGTCCTAAGTATGGGGTGGGATGTACTAAATGTTTGTAATAACTCTACTCTCTATGTTGCTTTCATTCCGAGACTATCATTGCATGTTCATTATGTGTTACACGTTTTATTATCGCATTGCATGAAAAAGAACTTTGAAAACCATAAAAATTGAGAAATTTTGAAAATTTTTGTGCTTCTAATGAATTGAGATGATTTCCATGATAATCACTACTTGCGAATTGAGTTTGATGACAATTGCATGCTTAAAAGGATGGTAAATCGAAAAGAATTTGAATGAATGAATTCTACCTCTTTTGCAAGTTTCATAATGTGAAAACGTTACCTAAATCATGTTGAGAAATTGAAGTTGAAATCACATTATAAGTTCCTATACTTCTTGTTGAAATGATTAAGGCAATTCGATACTTTCTTTCTTCTTTCTTTGATCATCTAGCTCCTCATTAAAATATTAGCCTCCTTTACCTATCTGGGAACTTGGAAAAGTGAATGAAAAAGGCATGTTTGATGTGGGAGGGCTGTGCGTCCTTGGAGGTAACCAAGGATAACTCCGGATCTAGATCAAGCAAAACTCCAACTACTCCTTGATTCTTTGTGCAACGTTGTATCGTTTCGGATCCAAAGGGGCGGAAGCGATGAAGAAACTAGGGTTACTTCGATCTAGAGAGATCGAAGGAACCTTTTTGTGTGGAGCGAAGGTTGATTCTTAAAAAAGAATCCTCGAATATGGATTTCTTGAATCAAAGACGAGATTCAAGGAAGAAGTTTGAGGGTTAGAAGAGAGGTTTTGATGCCCAAGCTAAGTGGAGGAAATTCTTCTCAAAACTTAGTAATATTGAACATGAAAAATAAGTGAGGCAAGATATCTCTTATATAGAGAAACTTGCCTACCTATGGGCCAACGGGCCAAACAAGAATACATGAAGAAAAAGCCCAAAAGGGGAAAACCTAAAAGCATCCAAGCAAACCCTAAACGAATAAGGTCAAAAAGGGAATATTCCTATATGGAATATCCCTTTATTACATAAAAAGGAAAACATGAAAATATAGTCCGAAGATAAGCTAGCTTCATGCCATGGAGTCGGAAAGACGGGACATGCCGCTAACGGAACCGGTAGCCTATGCCATGGTGGTGTAGAGACAAGGCACGCCGGTAATGGGACCAAGTGAAGAAGTAACGCGGGTGATGATGGAGCCGGTGGCTCGAGCAATGGCCTTAGCTCGGGATCGGGTGATCGGTCCATCTGAGCGAACTCTAAGAGCCTCGTCCTCTTCGTCCACGGTCAACGTAAAAGGGGCATCCAAGGGCGCATCAGTCCCCCCATCTTGGCTGTGAAACGTCCCCGTTTCACCATCGTCAAAGAGGGGCTCAACATAAGGGGCAAGGTCCTTGACGTTGAACGTTGGGTGTACTCCGTAGGAATCCGGAAGCTCTAACTTGTATGCATTTGGACCATGACGGGCTAAGATGCGGAATGGGCCATCACCACGGTCCGAGAGCTTGCTCATGCGGCGAGTAGGAAAACGCTCCTTCCGTAGGTGGAGCCAAACAAGATCACCGGGCTCAAAAGAGACGTCGCGGCGGCCCTTGTTGCGTTGTCCGGCAAGTTGGGCGGCACGACGTTCAAGTTGTGTCCTAGTCCGCTCATGAAGCTCAATGATTTGGGCGGCTCGGTTTCCGGCGATGATGTGTTCTCCATCCTTGAGCGGGCGGGGAGTGAAATCCAATGGTGTGTGTGGATTGAGGCCGTAGACAACTTCAAATGGGGACAATTTAGTTGCCGTGTGCCTAGACCTGTTATACGAAAACTCGACAATAGAAAGTAAGTCCTCCCACCTACGTGGGTTGGTCCTAGTGGTGGCTCTAAGTAGAGCACCAAGAGTCCGATTGGTCACCTCCGTTTGACCATCGGTTTGGGGGTGATAACTACTTGAAAACAACAAGTTGGTTCCAAGTTTTCCCCACAACGTTCTCCAAAAATGACTTACGAATTTCACGTCCCGATCACTAACGATGGAACGTGGTATCCCATGTAAACGCACCACATTGTCAAAGAACAAGGTGGCAACTTCACTAGCATTTAGGGTGCTTTTACATGCGATGAAATGAGCCATTTTGGAGAAACGATCGACTACCACGAAAATGGAGTCTTTGCCTCGTTTTGACATAGGCAACCCGACTACAAAGTCCATGGATAGATCCTCCCAAGGTCCCATTGGTATAGGCAAAGGAGAATACATCCCATCCGGACCTTGGCGCGACTTGGCATGATGACATGTGATGCAACCCTTGCAAAACCGTGTCACATGCATACGCATCCGGGGCCAAAAGAAATGCTCTTGGAGAGCAGAAAGGGTCTTGGTAGCACCGAAATGACCACGGCCCTCATGAGCTTCCTTGACCAACAAATGGCGTATAGATGAGCGCGGAATACAAAGTTTTCCCGCTCGAAAAAGATAGCCATCGTTAATAAAGAAAGACTCGTGCTCTCGGAGGTCGAGGCATTGTGCCCATATGTCCTTGAAGTCAAGATCCGTGGCATATAACTCTTTGATAAGAGCAAAGCCATGTATCTTGGCATCCATATACACAAGGAGGGCATAGCGGCGAGAAAGGGCATCGGCTACCACATTCTCTTTGCCTTTCTTATGCCGAATGACATAAGGAAAGGTCTCTAAAAACTCTACCCAACTAGCATGGCGCCGACTGAGATTTGTTTGACTCTTGAGATACGAAAGAGCCGCATGATCCGAATGAATCACGAACTCCTTCGGCCACAAGTAATGTTGCCATGTCTTAAGACAACGAACTAGCGCATATAGTTCCTTGTCATATGTAGGGTAGTTGAGCGAAGGACCGGACAATTTTTCACTGAAGTAGGCAATTGGACGATTCTCTTGTAAGAGAACGCCTCCAATGCCCACATTTGATGCATCACACTCCACCTCGAAGGTTTTCGAAAAGTTTGGGAGTTGGAGTAATGGTGCATTACAAAGACGGTCTTTGAGCGCATCAAACGCTCGAGCATGGATATCACGCCACTCAAACGTGACACCCTTGGTAGTGAGCTCATGGAGCGGTGCTGCTACCGTGCTAAAGTCTTTGACAAAGCGCCGGTAGAAACCCGCTAAGCCGAGAAAGGCTCGGACCATGGTGACCGTAGTAGGAGTAGGCCACTCCCGAATAGCACGAACTTTAGATTCGTCTACTCGGAGTCCGTCCTTAGACACGACATAGCCAAGAAAGATAGTGGTGTCCGAGCAAAAGACGCATTTGTCAAAGTTGACATACAATTGCTCTTGTCTAAGGCACTCGAGCACTTGGCGAAGGTGCCCGATGTGATCCTCCAAAGACGTACTAAACACCAAAATATCATCAAAATAAACAACAACGAATGTACCCAAGAATCGGCGCAAGACGTGGTTCATGAGGCGCATGAAGGTGGACGGGGCGTTGGAGAGGCCAAAAGGCATGACAAGCCATTCATAGAGTCCATACTTCGTTTTGAACGCCGTCTTCCATTCGTCACCTTCGGCCATCCGGATTTGGTGGTAACCGCTCCGGAGATCAATTTTGGAGAAGATAGTGGCGCCATGAAGCTCATCCAGCATGTCATCAAGGCGCGGGATCGGGTGGCGATATTTGACGGTGATTTGGTTGATGGCACGACAATCAACACACATCCGCCATGATCCATCTTTCTTTGGTACTAAGATTACCGGGACGGCACATGGTGATAAGGATTCACGCACATGTCCCCGGTCTAGGAGCTCTTGCACTTGTCGTTGTAGCTCCTTTGTCTCTTCCGGACTGGCTCGGTAGGCGGCACGGTTTGGCAAAGAGGCACCGGGCACAAAGTCAATTTGATGTTCAATCCCTCGAATAGGTGGCAAGCCGGGTGGGAGGTCTTTGGGCATAATATCCTGAAATTCAGACAACAACAAAGACACCTCGTGTGGCACATTACTTGGGTCATGAGAAGTAGATAAACAAAACGGGACAAGTAAAAAGCATGGGAACTTGCCTTCCATGACCGGTTGCAAATCATGCCGGCGAGCTAAGAGTATCCGTGGCTCACACCGTCCTTGAATTACGGGATCCGAAGATGATAAAGGTGCGCCCGAAGAAACGATGCGACCTTTACTACCTTTGGATTCGGTAGCATGGACAAGAGGGGCGGTGTTGCGGGATTTGGAAGTACTAGCACCTACAACATCGGGACTCCGGGGGTCCGATGTTGCCGGTGCTTTAGCGGACTCATCAATAGTTTGTTGCCTCTTCCTTTCCGCATAGTCAACCAAAATTTCGTGCGGAGTCATAGGCAAAAGTGTGACTCGTTTTCCATTATATTGGAACATGTACCGATTAAGATAACCATCATGATATGTGCGGCGATCGAATTGCCATGGTCGTCCTAATAGGACATGTGTGGCGTCCATCTTGATAACATCACAAAGGACCTTATCAACATAGGCGCCAATAGAAAACGGCACCCAAGCTTGTTGTGTGACGGTGTCACATGCCGTATCGGAAATCCATTGGAGTCCGTACGGCGTTGGGTGGGGGGTCGTAGGCAACTTGAAGTGTTTTACCACCCGTTCGTTGACAATATTGCAACAAGAACCCCCGTCAACGATGAGAGAAAGACTCGTATTATTAACCAAGCAACGAGAGTGGAAGAGATTCTCGCGTTGATCAATAGGGATATGCTCTTTAACAGCCAAAATACGACGAGAAACAAGAGCGAATTTACCGGGTTGTGCTGGGCCGCAAGCAATCTCGTCATCACAGGGTTCCATGCCAACAAGTGGGTCGGTGTCATGGTCATCCTCAATAATGATATCACCTTCATATTGACCATCGTCGTCCTCAAAATATGTTGGGTCGGCAAACAAGACCCGTTTGGTGTTCGGGCAACCACGTTGTACGTGGCCAAAACCGCTACACTTGTAACACACGGGCTCCCTTGGGCGAGCCGCCGGTGAGGGTCCTTGTTGACCTCGAGAGGGAGGCGTCGGTGCCGGGCCACGGTTTGGTGCCTTCTCGGTACCCGTTTGCCTATTGGAAGAACCCGTCCGTTGGGTCCCTTTGGAGGCGTCGGTATCTGTAGGACTAGACGCATCTCGAGAACGTGTGTTAGAAGGATAAAGATATGGACTCGAGGAAGAGGGATACCTAGAATACCGCGGTGTTTCGAGTTGTTGCTTATATAACTTCATGGCGGCATGACATAATGCTCCCAAATCCTTGAATGGGACAATCTCGAGCGGCCGCCGGATGGAAGCATTAAGCCCACTCATGAACTTGGTGCGGAGGGCGGAGGGGGAGGCCGAGACGCCGGCCTTAATGTGCATGTCCTCAAGTTTAGCCAAGTAAGCCACCGGAGTGAGGTTGCCTTGCTTGAACTCGGCAATTTGCAACCGCATGTCATTCTTAAAGTCCTCGGGTACGTACTTCTTGGTCATGCAATAGAGCAATTGCTCAAATGTCTCAATTGGTGCCCATCCTCGCCTCTCTCGGGTGAACTCATACCGGTTCCACCAAGACTTTGCATCTCCTTCAAAGTATAGAGTTGCCGCCTCGATTTTCTCGGATTCCTCCTCATAATGACAATGTTTTAATGCTCGTTTCATATCCTGCGCCCAATCAAGAAAAACACACGGATCATATTCACCATGAAAGGTAGGGAACTTAACCTTACCTTCCCTACGAGCTCGGTAGGGGTCCGGGCGGGGCGGTGGAATGTAGGCATCATCGGCACGGGCTCGCCGGTGGCCGCCATGATGACGTTGGCGCCCATGAACGGGTGGTGCCGGCCTAGGTGGATTTGGGGGAGGCAACCATTCTTCACCCCGGTCTTGGTTCTCATAGGGGTCTATGACGGGTGGGTGCCACGGACGGTTGTGTGCTACCCGTTCTAAATCGGATTCATCACCGGAGAACTCATTGAAGTTGTGTTGCTCATCGTATTCATCAAAGTCAAGGGTCCTCGGTTGCCGGATTGACCGTTGGTGACGGTGTTCGGACCGATCATGCTCACGACCATGATTGGTGGTTGAGTTGGGACGGTACCGGGGCTCTTCCCGGGTTTGTCGGTCGGTGTGGGGCGCACTAGGTGGAGGAGGAGAAGGAACATACCGTTGATGTTGATGCTCATAATATTGGTGCCGATGTTCCGTATCGACTATGGGCAAGTTATCATGTCGCGGGTCGGGGAATTCCTCCTCGTCTTCATGGGACTCATTTCCGTCAAGAGGTAAAGGATGGGTGCGTTCAATGACAGACGCAAGCCGGGTAACGTTTGATGGGCCGGCTCCCAAAAGTCCCTTGCCTTTCCGTTGTGCATTGGAAGTAGAAGCATTGACCACGTTCTCATTCGGATAAGTTGGGGTGGGACGGTGAGCATTCTGAAGGGACTTAAGAGCTTCTAGCTCTTTTTTCAAGGCAATGTTTTCTCGGGTCAAGGCATCAAACTTTTGTTGTGCCTTCAAGGCTTCCAATTCTCGCCTTATGGAGTCATTTTCGAGGGACAACGAAGCAGTTTCTTGAGCCAAGGGTTCACTGAACTCTTGCGGACCAGAATCCTGAGAAGTTTCCATTTCAACGTTAGTCATTGCTCCAAATCAGCACACAAGTTCAAGCAATCAAGTGAGCAAGGTGACAAGTTAGGTCAACTTTACCCAAGTTCAAGTGCGTTATCGGGTTCTACTTTGGGGAAGGCCGTTTGGCGGTTAGGCAAGGAAGGCAAATCCAACAAAATTGAACCAATTACACACAAAAAACAAGTGATATTTTGCAAACGTATGTGAGAAAATGGAGAGATAGAAGATGGACGGATTGTTCACTCGGCAAGCTTTGCTTGCTTTCGGTCTTTGACCGTTTTGTAAAATCCGATTTTTCGGATGGACCGGTTTGCCGGACGTCTTTTCACTTTGTGTGTTTCGTTTCTTTGAAACGTTTTGAGCAACACTTTCTTTTTTTTTTTTTTTTTTTTTGAACACAAATCCGTATTGATGAAGAGTTTTTTTGCTTTTCTTGGAATATCAAATGCGAGATATCCGAACTTTTCGTTAACAAAAATATCCCAAGAGATTTGGTGAAATTAATTAACAAAATTGTCGGATTAGGTCGGTTTAAGAAAAAAAAGACGGGTTTGATAAATGGTTTGAAGGCAAACCAAATATCTCCTATTTTTGTGCTTTTTGTTTTGAGTTAAACACGGAAAAGAAAAAAAATTCAGGAAAAATGGATGAACATGATGAAGAACATGATGAACAACATGAAGATCATGAAGAACAAATGAAGAACATCATGAGCAAACGAAGAACATCATGAACAAAAAAAAGGCTAAATAGGTTTGAGATAATAACGCACAAAAAAACAAGAGTAAAGAGAACTTAGCTTTGATCCCTTGCTCTGATACCAATTTGATGCGTCCTTGGAGGTAACCAAGGATAACTCCGGATCTAGATCAAGCAAAACTCCAACTACTCCTTGATTCTTTGTGCAACGTTGTATCGTTTCGGATCCAAAGGGGCGGAAGCGATGAAGAAACTAGGGTTACTTCGATCTAGAGAGATCGAAGGAACCTTTTTGTGTGGAGCGAAGGTTGATTCTTAAAAAAGAATCCTCGAATATGGATTTCTTGAATCAAAGACGAGATTCAAGGAAGAAGTTTGAGGGTTAGAAGAGAGGTTTTGATGCCCAAGCTAAGTGGAGGAAATTCTTCTCAAAACTTAGTAATATTGAACATGAAAAATAAGTGAGGCAAGATATCTCTTATATAGAGAAACTTGCCTACCTATGGGCCAACGGGCCAAACAAGAATACATGAAGAAAAAGCCCAAAAGGGGAAAACCTAAAAGCATCCAAGCAAACCCTAAACGAATAAGGTCAAAAAGGGAATATTCCTATATGGAATATCCCTTTATTACATAAAAAGGAAAACATGAAAATATAGTCCGAAGATAAGCTAGCTTCATGCCATGGAGTCGGAAAGACGGGACATGCCGCTAACGGAACCGGTAGCCTATGCCATGGTGGTGTAGAGACAAGGCACGCCGGTAATGGGACCAAGTGAAGAAGTAACGCGGGTGATGATGGAGCCGGTGGCTCGAGCAATGGCCTTAGCTCGGGATCGGGTGATCGGTCCATCTGAGCGAACTCTAAGAGCCTCGTCCTCTTCGTCCACGGTCAACGTAAAAGGGGCATCCAAGGGCGCATCAAGGGCCATGAGAGCAATTATTTGCAATCAATTGAATAGAAAGAAATTATAGGTTTGGGGAAGTCAATCATGACGATGAGTAACTCGGCACCATTCACATAGCCGGGTGTTTGTGTCTTGCCAAAGTCGGATTGAGCGATATTCCTAGCAGATTATGGTATGTGCGCTAAGGGTTTGAGGCATCTCTTGCAAATTTGAGAAACGCCAATCTCCTAGGCTTCGGTTTTTGTGCACCTCTATCCATAACTCCAAAAGTAAAGTCGAAAAATGAAAAGAAGAGAGCGAAGCTCTAAGTTGAAGTGTTGCGGGAACCGCATAAGAAGAAGAAGGTAGTTGTCCACTTTCCAGGATTTATGCACCACTTCCCCTTAAAGTTTTCCCTTCCCTTCCATACTCTAGACCTTTTCTTTGAAAGCCCTTAAGATCAAAAGAATGTTATATGACTTGGTGATCTAGATTGAAGTTCTTATGATTGATTTTGATAAAGTTTGAAGGTTATGATGCTTGTTTAGAGGTTAAATTGATTCATGAACTCTCTTTACTTTTTACTCTTTGATTGAGTGTGTGAAAGTTTGATGAACGATTGAAGCAAGGTTTGAGAATGATCTATTCTTTAGAAATCACATTCACCAAAAGAAGGTACACATATTTCATCCTAACTCTTGTTTTAAAAGCTTTTTGAAAGACCTTGCTTAGGGACAAGCAAGTGTTAAGTATGGGGTTATTTGTTAGCATGAAATATTGTGATATTTTAGGCACATTTTCTAATCGTATTTGATTCATATTGATAGTCTTTGATTGATCTTTGCGCATATATGAGCTAGTATTGCCTATATTGTCGATATGGATGTCTACACTAGTTCTATGTTGATTATAGGTGATTCGGAGCTATTTCCGAACGAAATCGAGCAAAGGAGAGTTGAGTTGATATGTCCATAGATCGAGGACACTTTTTGGAAGCAAATTGGAGTATTAGATTGAGGAATGCACGAATGAAGGCAAGAATCACGCTCTCACCCTAAATTACGGCCGTGGATTTTGAGTCAGAATTCGATGTTCATTCCAGGGGATATTACGGCCGTGGAACTAACCGTAATTGTTTCCACGCCCTAGAATTACGGTCGTGGAATCTTCCACGACCGTGATTTTGGCGAATCTTTTCGCCACATCTCGAAGCCATGATCTTTTGAAGATCGGGCCGGGCCGACACTTTGCCCTACGTTATAAAAAGACGGAAGAAAGGAGATTCCGTCATCACCGCTTAATCTTCGCTTACGTCCTCGTACAGGCTCGCTTACAATCGACGTTTAGCAACGCATAAACCCTCGTTTTGAGGTAATTGGGAGATCTCATTGGAGATCGAAGTTCTTGGAAGATTTTGCAAGAAGATCGCTCTTCTTGTTTAGGTTTGATTTGGAAACGGATTGACATCCCGTTTCTCTTCTTTCCTAAGGTTGTGATTGTTTACGCCGTTTTGAATCTTTTGATAAACACTTGTTCTTGATTGTGATCTTGAGATTCATTTGAAATTATTGATAGTTCTTGAAAGTTTACATCTTTTATCTTCTAATTCTTGAATTAATATCAACATGACTGTTATTGGCTAAAAACCCTTAACAATTCTAAGGTGAAGGGTTGATAGTTGTGGCATAGGTGATGATAGATCGATCGCAAACAGATCAGACCCTGAGAGTTAGAGAGAATCGTCGACAACCTAAAATTACGGGTTGTTCTTGAGTTCCACGACCGTGGAATCTCAAGATCTAACCGTAATTTCCTTCTAGTTTACGAGCTTGCTTTTACCTTAATATAAAGTTAATGATTGGCTTTAGCTTAGTTTAGACTTGTCTTTTCTAGGTGGTAGTGAAGCCTCAACAACCTCTACCTCGATTGTGAGCCTCAACAACCTCAATCGGATAAGTTAGTCTTGATCTTTAGATTATAAGTTTGGGTATTTGATGCTAATCCTCGTCTTTAGAATCTTTCTATATTGAGCCTCAACAACCTGTATAGGGAGTGTCTTATAGGTGAGTTACATAAGGTTTTTGGAACCTCAACCGTACGATTACCTTACATTAGTATACCTTTGCATATCTCAACTATGTCTTTATATCATTAAGTATATCTTGAATCGATTGCCACAGCTGGATACTTGGATCTTTAGGATTGTTGTTTTCCCAATATTTGCAAAACTCCCATATTCACTTGCTTGATAACCTGAAATCGAGTTCGTTCCACCCAAATCCCTGTGTTCGATACTCTGGAATTCTTGCTTAACTACGTCGATCTGTACACTGCGGGTTCGCTTGCTTGATTCTAGTTTTATAAATTTAAAACTTATTTGCACACACCTCTAGGGGCGAACATCCATCCCGTGATAAGCAGCAATGTGGGTGACTAGACCTCCGCAGCAAATGTCTCCCTTCGCCTTGGCCTTGATCCTGTGCAGGTCCTCTGCCAAGATCAAGCCAAAGTCTGGGAAACCCCCCGTGACCATACAGTAAAGGCTGAAGAACTCGCCTTGTCGGATCTTCTGGGGTGTCTCAGTACGCGCCAGAAGTGTCTCGTTGAATATCCTGTGGGCTAATCTGAAGGCTATGTGGAAGATGACCTTCTCCCTGGAATCTCCAGGGCGCCATCTGTCTGCATGCTCAGTAATATGGGCAATCTGCCCCCAGAACTCCCTAGCTACAGATCGGGAGGAGAAGTCTGTGGCGGTGGGCTCAGAAAAGCCGAAAATCTCTCTCCAAACCTCTAAGGGAACTATGAAGTTCCGGTTCATCAACCGGTACTTCACAGACTGGTCTGTGGGGAGGTAGGAGAAGGAGCTAACGAACTCTAAGGTCGGCTCCAAGTAGGCTGGGGCTCGGATCTCAGTAAACTGATCCAGCCCA
Source organism: Fagopyrum esculentum (assembly GCA_033239045.1). Taxonomy (NCBI): domain Eukaryota; kingdom Viridiplantae; phylum Streptophyta; class Magnoliopsida; order Caryophyllales; family Polygonaceae; genus Fagopyrum; species Fagopyrum esculentum. The sequence continues at coordinate 140,116,756 of BSUD01000007.1, read as the reverse complement.
ACAGTGGAAATCATCCTCCTAAGGTCTCCATCTAACCCTAGGCAATCGAAAGCTGACACGTCCAGAAAACGTGGTGCAATAACTGGACGGCTAGCTATACGCTCATAATCTACCCGGCATCTCTCGTGGATCACCGGGCGGTAAGGTCGGGAGGAAGAAGAAGAAGGAGGGGAAGGTGAGGATCTATCTCTGAGGGCTAGGCGACGATCGGAACTCATTTTCTCTCAAACACTGTCAGATCACCTCGGTCGCTGACAACCCTCAAGAATCACCTCGGTCGAGATGCAGTTTGACTGGACCGAGGCGCAACAGTTTACGATTCCAATTCTCAGAAATCCAGTTCTTTTCCCCCAAAAATCACTACAATTGCTTCCTATGGGGTACTTAAGCCTTTTCTCAGCAGAATCAAGGGCAACCAAAGCCCAAATCGAAGCGAATGAACGAGTTAGGGTTTCAACTGTTTTTACCTCGTTTCGGTCGATTCGTTCGATTTCTTCGCAGATCTGTAGTTGCAATAGGATCCTCTACCCTTCAATCGCGGTTTGGAAGCGGAAATCTTCGAAAACGAGCAAAAACTGAGGAGGCGAGGTGGGAAGGGCGCCGCGGTCGAGTTGAATAAGGTAAAAAGTGAAAAAATAAATTTTCCCCCTTTTTATATTGTTCCTGGATCTGCTGTCACCTCGGTCGAGATGGTCTCGACTGGACCGAGGTGGTACGGACCGAGGTGGTTCTGCAGAAACCCTAGTCGCCTCGGTTGCTCAAGAATCAACTCGGTCGAGGTGCTCTGACAGTAACCGAGGTGCTTCTGTCTTCTCAAAATCTCATTCTTTTGTCCTTCCAGTTATGCTCCTTCCTTATATGTCTCCTGTTATCTGTCTAGGACGCCAAAAACAAAGCAAAGCAAAGCAAAAACAAAAACTATCTAAACTAGACTAGAAAACGGGAAAAGAAAGCAATACCTTGGGTTGCCTCCCAAGAAGCGCTTGGTTTAAGGTCGCTAGCTGGACCATGATGTATCTCAAATGGGGTATTTTGGTGCAACCTCCTCAACCGGCGTTTCCGGTTGGTACTTCTTAAGTCTATGACCGTTGACCTTGAACCTTCCGCTAGTTTTGCCCCATATCTCAACTGCACCATGAGGGAAAACATGTTTCACAACATAAGGTCCGGTCCATCTAGATTTCAACTTACCTGGAAAAAGGCGGAGGCGGGAGTTGAAGAGTAGAACTAAGTCTCCTTCGTTAAGCTCTTTTGGGACGATACGCTTGCCATGCCATCTCTTCGTCCTTTCCTTGTAGATTTTGGCATTCTCATAAGCGTTCAAACGCAGCTCCTCCAGCTCGTTGAGTTCCAATAGTCGCTTCTCACCAGCCTCTTTGATGTCGAAATTCAACCATTTGATCGCCCAATACGCCTTGTGTTCCAATTCAACGGGCAAATGGCAAGACTTCCCATATACCAAATTATAAGGGGTGGTACCTATGGGAGTCTTGAATGCGGTCCTGTACGCCCAAAGAGCATCGTCCAATTTCATGGACCAATCCTTCCTCGTTCTAGAGACGGTCTTCTCCAAAATTGCTTTGATTTCTCTATTCGAGATCTCGACCTGTCCACTAGTTTGAGGGTGATAAGCAGTTGATACCTTGTGGGTTACCCCATACTTCGATAGAAGTGCCTTGAACTTCCGGTTGATGAAATGCGTTCCTCCATCGCTAATGATGATGCGTGGAGTTCCAAATCGTGGAAAGATAGTTCTATTCAAGAACTTCACAACCACTTTGGCGTCGTTAGTGGGAGAAGCAATGGCTTCAACCCATCTAGAGACGTAATCAACCGCAAGGAGAATGTAGAGGTTTCCTCCGGAGGGTGGGAAAGGTCCCATGAAGTCAATCCCCCATACATCAAAGATTTCCACTTCTTGGATGTTATTAAGTGGCATCTCGTTCCTTCTTGATAAATTTCCTGTTCTTTGGCATGCATCACAAGAGACAACAAATGCTTGTACATCTTTAAATAATGTGGGCCAAAAGAAACCGGAACGCAATACCTTAGCGCATGTTTTATCGGTGCTAGCATGTCCTCCACAAGGGAGTGAATGGCAATGCCGTATAACGCTATTAACCTCATCTTCCGGAATGCATCTTCGAAGCATCCCATCCGGTCCGCGCTTGAATAGCAGGGGCTCATCCCAGTAGTAATGTTGTACTTCCTTGAAGAATCTCTTCTTTTGAGAGTATGTCAATCCGGGCGGTATCTTCTGGCAAACAAGATAATTCACAATATCAGCATACCAAGGACCTTTATTATCAAAAAGTTGGTGGATGGAATGTTCCACCAACAGTGGATGAAAGTCAGAGGAGGGAGTAAGAAATTTGTTATTCTCGGCAATCTCAGTTGACATCATCTCGCCATCGATATCGGTCGAGGCACACAGGCGTTGACCGAGGTGTTCTTCAGTTGCCTCGCTCAGTCCAGTAAGTGCCTCGGTCGAGGTACTGCTACTGGAACCGAAACTGGAGATCTCTGTCTCCTGGATTAGCTTCTCAGTTTTAGCTCCTGGATCCTCTTCCAGTGCCTTCAAGCTCCATATATCTGCATCACAAGAAGCATCTATACCTTCCTCCATTAAACTGAAGCTTATAACTCTTTCGAGTGGATCGTTAACAAGGATAGAGCTCACCAATTCTCTTGATTCTTCTTCATCGTAGATGTTGAAGATATCATCAGTTAGCTGCTCCCCTTTCATGGCTGCAAGTAGTGCGAACTCCACCTCATCGCCACCAACGTTGAATTTCAACTTGGCGTTCTTGCAATCCACGTTGCAACCCGAAGTTGCTAGGAATGGCCTCCCGAGAATAATAGGAACAGGATCATCTGCGGGAATGTCAAGTACAACAAAATCTATAGGTAGATAAAAATTACCTAACTTGACCGGAACGTCCTCCAAGATGCCCACGGGATGGGTAATGGAGTGATCCGCCATATAAAGTCGAATCTTGACCGGCTTGGGCTCTCCAAGACCGATCTTTACGCATAGCTCCAACGGGATGATGCTCACGCTGGCTCCTAGATCACAAAGGGCTTCACAAGTGATATCCCCAACTTGAATGGGAATGCAAAATGAGCCGGGATCTCTCAACTTAGGAGGCATCTTCTCCTTCATGATTTGTATGAGCTCCGAAGATTTAGATGTCATCCTAACTTTACCAACATCTTCCAGCTTCCTCTTCCTTGATAAGATTTCTTTTAAGAACTTCCCATAGGCGGGCATACCTAAAATAGCATCAAGGAAAGGAATATTAATATGTAGCTTATTCATCAAGTCAAGGAACTTACCAAAGTGCTTGTCTAGATGAGCTCTGGCTCTGGACTGAGGGAATGGAAGTGGTGGTTTGTATGCAGGAGGTGGAATATAAGTTTCAGTCGTCCCTCCTGCTTTCTGTTGCTCCACCTCGGTTGGCATCTCGGTCGAGGTGTTCTTCGACTAGATCTGGACCGAGGTGCTCTGCGTCGAACGAGGTACTGGATCTGCAGTTTTAAATCCACTCCTTGTCGTTATGGCCATGCACTGGCCCTTAGGGTTGCTTTCTGTCTTTGCTGGAAGCTTCCCTGGATCTCTTGGCGCTTCATTCGCCCTACTAGCAAGTTGTTGTTCGAAGGACTTTTGGGCCCTCGAAAATGAAGTCATAGAATTCTCCATAGCGCTAAGCTTGATCAAGATAGCCTCCAGAACTGCGTCTTTCTTTTCCGGTTGAGACAAACTTGATCCTTGCCCTTGGCTCTTTAATGGAGTAGAAGAAGAAGAAGGGGAAGAGAGGAAAGGGTTAGAGGAATTATTAGAGTTGGAGTTAGAATAGTTGTTACTAGGATTCTGGTTGCTTTGATTGTTCGTCCTCCAATTGTTGCTATTGGATCCTCTATTGTTGTTGTTGTAGTTGTTGTTTCGGGGACCGTTGTTGTTGTTACGGTACCCGTTGTTGTTGTTGTTCCTTTGCCCTTGCTCTTCCCTCTTGGTTTGAGCAACCAAGAGTTCCTTCAATTGTTTCACGTCATTCTTCAAAGACGTGAGTTGATTGTTGTTGGATTGAGTCTCTTGAAAGTTGACTCTTTTAACTCCACCTTCAGCTCCTTGGTGGGTATATTTCTCCATGTGCAAGGCTTGCTTCTCAATGAAGTCCCAAGCCTCATCAATCGCCATGTCCATGAAGGTACCGGCGGAGAGTAGTTGGAGATTGAACTGGGTGTTTCCGTCCAGTCCTTTGAAGTAGATCTCCAACAACTCGATCTTTGGAATCCCATGATGTGGGCAATCCAAAAGGATGTCCTTGAACCGCTCCCAAGATTTGGACAAGCTCTCCTTGTCCTTCATAATGAAAGCATTGATCTTCCCTCTCATTTCAGCGGTCTTTGAGGGGGGAAAGAATTTGGTCAAGAATTTCGTAGTCATCTCCTCCCATGTGCTAATTTTTCCTGGAGGAAGAGATTGATATCAAGTAAGAGCTCTATCTTTTAAAGAAAAGTAAAAAGGTCTTAGCTTGTAATTGTTATTTTTAATTCTGGAAGGTCGCAAGGTTTCCATCAAGATCTTGTAGTTTTGAAGATGTTGATGTGGCGACTCCTTCTCTAGCCCTCCGAATTGGCATTGGCGAATCATGGATAGAACTTGCGGTCGAAGTTCGTAGTCATGGTCTGCTGGATCTCCTAGGTTCACTCCTGGACGCCTCAGTTGTTGATTAGGGTCCATCCTTTGACCTAGGGTTTGTGGGATTCCTGCAAGAAGAACATCTCGGACTGGCCTCCGAGGTGGAAGTACATCGGCCGGGGCGTCAGGTACTGGAACCTGCCTCGGTCGAGGGTCAGCTACTGGATCCTGCATCGGTCGAGGATCAACAGGGGGATCTTCCCTCGGTCGAAGTAGAATCTGGTTTCGTATGACTGCTATCTCCGCTTCGATTGCTACAGTCTTGGTGCGATTCTCTTCTTTCTCTTGCCTTAGTTCTTCCTTGCTGAGGCGTAGCAGTTCTAGCGCCTCTTTCAATTCGGCCGCAAGATCGCGGTTGTCTTGTTGGGCCATCTTCGCTTCTCTTAAGCGTCGCTTGTATGTCTTTTCTGGTTCGGGATCGTAAGGAACGATTTCCTTTCCAGTGCGGGTTATTCGCATATACCTAAGAAAGATCCTGCAAAAGTCACTCAAGTAGAGTGGTTAGATGACACGGGGGAAGCGCCCCAAGAGCAAACCGTACCGGCTCGGTCTAGACCAAGTCCCCGGCAACGGCGCCAAAAACTTGTTCGCTCCAAACGGTGTGTGCAAGCTTTAAATTTATAACCCTAGACTTAAGCTTAAAACAAGGATGCGAACCCGCAATGTACGGGTCAATCATAGTAAAAAGCAAGAAATTCCAGGGGTCGATCACAGGGACTCGGTGAAACAAAGTCAATAACGGTAAGCTTCGTGAATACTAACCACAAGAGCAATTAACACAATCAAAGATGAATAAGAAGTCAATAAAGCAAACATGCAATTCTAGGGATTAAAGCTTCTAGTTGTGGTTCCAACTCAAGATCTAAAGATAAGCGGACAAAGCTGAGATTTTTGCGTGGGGAAGGTGTTACTAAAGTGGAGTAGATCACCGGGTAAGTCTCACTACTCACTAATCCAAAACCATAACTCCTATTACCGGGTAAGTCTCAAGGAATCAAGATAAGAACTATAACCTCAAACTAACACACCATCTAAGGGAATAGAATCAACCTTTACCGGGTAAGTCTCAGGCTAACTCACAAAGATGGAATGGAAGCACACTCAAACCCCAATAAAGGATAAACCTTTATTACCTACACTTATGATCCTTTGTACACAAACTAAGGAATTACCGGGTAAGTCTCATCCTAAGCTTGCTTTGAACCAGGAAAGGTGTAATAAGAATAGGATTTAGCAAACTCTAACACTTAACTCTCAGTTTAGGATCAGATAAGTCACCTCGGTCAGAAGAATTCCACCCCGGCCGAGATGTTCATCGACTGAACGAGATGCTTATGGTTAAGGTTAAAGACTCAAACTTTCAGGGTCCTACTGGAATCTAAGATTATTCTATCATTGTTTTTCCCACAACCTTCAGCTAATCACCCTAGAATCACACAAGGAAATTAGCCACTCATCATCATTATGAAAGTATTAAATATATGGGAAGAAGGTGAATATTTGAACAAGAAGAATTTAATGAAAAAGGCTTCAATAACTGAATCAAATATCACAACAAAAGCATTCCTTGGATAGCAATCCAACAAGACAAGACAACAAGTGAGGGAATTAAAGACAATCTTACAAAACCCTCCAAAAAGCTATAAAAGCTATAGACTTCAATCTTCCTTCAACCTTCAACCTTCAAAAAGGTTCTTCGAGACTCCCAACTGGAGTATGGCTGCTGCGTGCTAAGCGGGCTATGCGGTGTTTCCAACTGTATGCGGATGCCGGATTTGTGGAAAATCTAACCCTTTTTATAGGAAAATAACTCTCCAAAGATAAAATATCTTAGAAAGATCTTTTCCCATAAATATAGGTAAAATATAAGATCTTCTTCCTTCCAGGAGCCAAGCCCAAAAATATAAGATCACCTTCCAAAGATAAAAGATCTCAGCCAAGAATAAAATATTCTCGCCGCGTCCTAGGTGTTCGCCTCGGTCGAGTCGGCGTCTCTGGATCACCTCGGTCGAGATGAATCTCTGGTCAACCGAGGTGAGTCATAACTGAATGTGAAATCTCTCAAAACTGGTTCAAAGTAAATCTTTAATCCATGGCTATGCTCCCTAGATGGTTCCTTATGCTCCTCAATGTAGCTCCAAATGACTCATGACTCCTTTTGCTCCTTTTTGATGCAAAACGTGCCATTTTACCTACAATTACAGCAAAACTAGGTGTAGACCTCGATTCCCGCAAAGGTAGATGAAATGGTAATATAATCACATATTATACATGCTAACATGCAGATTATTGAAGATAAAACGTCCAAACAAACCTCAAAATATAGACTATAATTCGTGCTATCATCAGGACAGTTCAATCGCTCAGATTCCGGTGAATTTGATGTTGTACATGCGTAGCCTGCGTCGTTGTGATTCCAAATCTTCTTTCAGATCGTCAATCGGGTTAGTAACGAATAAGTTATGAATTTATTCGTTTTCCGCACTACGATTTGGACTAAATTGACCTTAGACTTTTCAAAATGGATAATTAGAAATTACATTATGATCGTTATATTATTCTGGTGTTTATGGGTTGTTTGTTTGATGAAATCTGATGACATGTGGATTTAGAAATGGCCTACGGGCAAAACATTATTCTGATGAAATTTAATTAATTAATTAATTAATTAAAGGTTGATTAATTAAATTAGGATTAAATTTGAGATTGAGGAATAGTGATTAGATGCATGCTAGGTGTCATAATGAGTTGAGGATCATGATGATGTTATGGATATCGGTTATGGCTTTAAAGTTTAGTATGTGTACGAGTATGATGAGATGTTATGTTGAGGATATGCCTTAGGCATTTATGAATGTGTTGAGGATCTGAGGTTTAGATTTGAGATATAGGCTGGTTGTGGTTAGTGAGACGAGTCTCCTAACCTTTGTAGTATGTGATTGTGTGTGCCTTGCTATTGCAGGCGTTGATTACTTCCCCAAGGGGAAGCTGTGACGTGGTACAGGTTACGAGTATATCAGGTAAGTCCATATGACTTACTTAACGTGTAGTTATGGACTGTATGATTGTGATGGTTGTGTGTGTTCATATGATTGTGCATTCATAACTTAAACTGGACTAGGATGACCATTTATTACATTATTTGGCCCAAGTGTATTATAACGGGCGGTAACCACCGGTCTCCGCCTGCTGGTTAGGAGGAGGTGCCTGGAAGCCAGTAACACAGGGGGGACGAGTGACGATCACCCCCAATGCAAACCCCTGTGTTAACGGGGAAAAGGACGAGGTTCTTTAGGTTCTTCGTGTTACAAAAGAAGTTGAATTATTAATGGAATAACGTAATGAAAGATAATAAATGAATGTGTGTGGCATTGCATGTATGAGATGTTGATGTGTGGTTGTGCTATTACTTTCATGCTTTTCATTGTTGTAGCTAACGGTTTCATACCGTTTTGTAAATGATTTGCAGGTTAGGAAGACTGCAGGGTGAGACAAATGGTGTGACCAGCCGAGGACTTCTGTACATTAGGATGCGCGGGATATTAACCCTTCTACAAACGTCCCGTACACTGCGGGTTTCCTAGGTAGTTAGGATTTAGTTCGAGTTATAAATTTAAAACCCATTTGCGCATCACAATCTTAGCGTAACAAGTTTTTGGCGCCGTTGTCGGGGACTAGGTCTAGATTGAGTCTATTTTGTGATTGTTTCTAGTGTAGATCTTTCTTGTTGCTTTTGATCTCTTTTTGGTTTGTGTCTTTGCTTTTCAGGACATCTATTACTCTTTAGGTGTATGCGAAGATCTCGTGGCAAGGATTTAGCTCCATTCGATCCCGAACCGGAGAAAACCCTTCGATCTAGATCCAAGAACATCCGAAAAGAGAAAGAGATGGCCGGAAGAAACCTCCAAGCTGAGTTGGATGAAGCCTTAGAGCAAATAAGGCTAAGAGATGAGCTCTTGGAGGAAGAAAGGAGACTTGCCAATGAGAGGCAAGAGGAAACTAGGAGGGAGATTGAGGAGATTAGGCAAGCCCTTGTTCAAGGAGAGCTTAATCGCCGACAACCTCCACCTCCTCCACCACAACCGCAGTCGGCGGCTAATGTTAGGGTTGTGCCCATTGCCATTGAAGAGCCACAAACCCTAGGGAGACGTATGGATCCGGCACAAAGAGCACACCGTCCGGGTGTGAACTTAGGAGATCTCGCAGCCCACAACTATGAGCTCCGCCCTCAAGTTCTACAAATGATCCGGCATAATCAATTTGGAGGGATGGAAGGAGAGTCTCCTCATCAATATTTGATGAATTATGAGATCTTGATGGAGACTCTTAGACCGCCAAGATTGGAGAGCAACAACCATAAGCTTAGGGCTTTTTCCTTCTCTCTTAAGGATAAAGCCTTAGCTTGGTATCAATCTATTCCACAAGGGCGAGTTGGTACTTGGGAGGAGATGACAACCGAGTTTTTGACTAAGTTCTTCCCACCTTCCAAGACTACCGAGTTAAGAGGGAAGATCAATGCCTTCGTGATGAAGGATAGAGAGAGTTTATTCAAGTCTTGGGAGAGGTTCAAAGATCTTCTCCTTGATTGTCCACACCATGGCATACCAAAAATTGAGCTATTGGAGATCTACTTCAAAGGACTTGATGAAGATAGCCAATTCAAGCTCCAATCTCTTTCCGGTGGGACATTTATGGAGAAGCATGTAGATGAAGCTTGAGAGTTTGTGGAGAAGCAAGCTCTAGTGATTGAGAAGTACTCCCATAGGAAGAGTGAAGGAAGAAAAGCGGGAGCGTATGAGGTGAGTGAAGTCACCATGAGCAATTTCAAGCTTGACGCCATCAACAACGAGTTGAAGTCCTTGAGGGAGTTGTGTGCTACAACTTTGAAGAACCAAGCAACTCCTCAAGTGCTTCCACAAGCCAACTTGTCTTCCAAGGAGGAGAATGTAAATTATATGGGAAGGGGCAACTTCAACAATTACCAAGGCCCAAGGAGTTTCAACAACAACCGGCAATTCAACAATTACCGGCCCAACCACAACCATCCCGGATTTTCTTACTCTAACCCGGATGGAGCCTTGAACCCTTCCTCCTCCACAAGCACAACACCACCATCAAGAGTTTCACAAGAACCTCCACCCGGATTTACTCAACCTCTAAAGGATAGAACCGAAATAATGTTTGAGCAATTGCTTGGAAGGTTGAGTGGTCTTGAGAGCACGGTAACTTCAATTTCTAAGGCTCAAAAGGTTTTGGAAGCACAAGTGTTCCAAAAAGCGGGTGAAGCCCATAGAGACCCGGGAAAGCTTCCCGGGAGAACCGAAGACAACCCAAGAGGCCAAGTGTTGGCTATTACAACGAGGAGCGGGTTGAGTATGAAAGATCATTTGCCCAAATACAATGCTAAGGGAAAGCAAGTAGTGGTAGAAGAGGGAAAGTTGCAAGAAGATGGAGGAAAGAGCAAGGATGTAGAGCCAACTTATGTGGCACCGCCTCCATACAAGCCACCACTACCGTTCCCACAATCAAGAGCAAGAGCTCGTTTGGACAATCACTTTGGTAAGTTCCTTGAACTAATGTCCAAATTACATATTAACATTCCGTTCATGGATGCCATTTTAGGAATGCCGGCATATGGCAAGTTTTTGAAGGAAATACTCTCCAACAAAAGGAAGTTGGAGGAGTATGGGGAGATAAGAATGACCAAGAGATCCTCGGAATTGATCCAAACAATGAAGGAGGAGATGCCTCCCAAGCTAAGAGATCCGGGCTCTTTTTGTGTCCCAATAGGAGTGGGGGATGTGAAGTACGAGGCCCTTTGTGATCTTGGAGCGAGTGTAAGCATCATACCGCTTGCACTTTGCAACAAGGTTGGGCTAGGAGAGCCGAAACCGGTCAAGATGACCCTCTACATGGCGGACCGCTCTATCACTCATCCGGTTGGGATCTTAGAAGACATCCCGGTGCAACTAGGGGGATTCTATGTGCCAATTGATTTTGTGGTCTTGGACATTCTGGCGGATTATCCGGTTCCCATCATCTTAGGAAGACCCTTCCTAGCCACCTCCGGATGCCTAGTGGATTGCAAGAATGGAACTCTCTCCTTCAACATTGGAGAAGAGAACATCAAGTTCAAGTTGTCCACAATGACGAAAGGGCCAGCCCTTGATGAGGATCTCTTCAACATAGTCGAGCAAGAGGAATCTAGGGAAATTGTGAGCTCGATCTTGATCAAAGATCCCTTGGAGAAGGTTCTTACCTTAAGTATGATGGAGGAAGGTGTTGAGGAGGCTTGCAATGAAGAGATCAAGGCCTTGGAAGCATTGGAAGAGGAGCCAAGAGTTGGACTTGAAAGCCACGAAGAGGTGTTGAACAGCTGCAAGTTCCACGGTCGAGATCTATGTTCCACGGCCGTCAAACTTTCTGGACAACTCCGGGCTTAGCAAGAACCACGGCCGTGGAAGTTGAGCAAGCCGTGATTCCAGCCGTGGTTTTCCCTGGACCAGTCCTTAATGATGATCAAGCTTTTAGGAGCCATGAGGAGTCTTCATTTGCTTTGGATTCATCTCATCCAACATTATTTGGATCATCTTCAACCGATAAAGGTCCTCCCCAACTTGAACTTAAACCCCTCCCCTCTCATTTGAAGTATGCATTTCTTGGTGAAAACTCTACATATCCTGTGATTGTTAATGCATGCTTGAGTGATGATGAACTTGCTAAGTTGTTGCATGAACTAAGGTTGCGTAGGAAAGCCATTGGCTATACTATTGATGATTTGGTTGGCATTAAGCCTTCTTTGTGCATGCATAAGATAATGATGGAAGATAACCACAAACCCTCTATTGAACATCAAAGGAGATTGAATCCTATAATGAAAGAGGTAGTCAAAAAGGAAATCATTAAGTTGCTAGATGCGGGAATTATCTACCCTATCTCGGATAGTAAGTGGGTTAGTCCCGTTCATGTAGTTCCTAAGAAGGGTGGGATGACCGCAGTAACTAATGAGAACAATGAACTAATCCCGACTAGGACGGTTACGGGGTGGAGGATGTGCATTGATTATAGGAAATTGAACATGGCCTCTAGGAAAGATCACTTCCCTCTCCCTTTCATTGACCAAATGCTAGAAAGGTTAGCTCAACACTCTCATTTTTGCTATCTAGATGGCTATAGTGGATTCTTCCAAATCCCTATCCACCCCGATGACCAAGAGAAAACAACCTTTACATGTCCATGGGGTACTTTTGCATATAGGAGAATGCCATTTGGGTTGTGTAATGCACCCGCCACCTTCCAAAGGTGTATGATGGCTATCTTTTCGGAATACATAGAAAATATCATGGAAGTGTTTATGGATGATTTCTCTGTTTATGGTTCTTCCTTTGATAATTGCTTGGCTAACTTGTCATTAGTATTGCAAAGATGTGAGGAGACAAATCTTGTCTTGAATTGGGAAAAATGCCACTTCATGGTAAGTGAAGGCATTGTGTTAGGATACTTGGTGTCCAACCGTGGCATTGAGGTTGATAGGGCCAAAATTGAAACGATAGAGAAGTTGCCGCCACCTACCTCGGTGAAGGGGGTAAGGAGTTTCTTAGGGCATGCCGGTTTTTACCGGAGGTTTATCCAAGATTTCTCTAAAATTTCTAAGCCTCTCACTAACCTACTAATGAAGGATGTTGATTTTGTCTTTTCCAAGGATTGTCTTGAAGCTTTTTGTAGATTGAAAAACGCCTTGATCTCCGCACCTATCATGCAACCTCCGGATTAGAGTCTACCATTTGAGATCATGTGCGATGCAAGCGATGTAGCCGTAGGGGCTGTCTTGGGGCAAAGGAAAGAAGGGCGCACTCATGCTATTTATTATGCTAGCAAGACGCTAGATGATGCCCAACTCAATTATGCTACCACCGAGAAGGAGTTGCTAGCGGTGGTGTATGCATTTGAGAAGTTCTGCTCATACCTTGTTGGAGCGAAGGTCATAGTTTATACGGATCATGCGGCGATCCGTTATCTACTTACAAAGAAGGATGCCAAACCAAGGTTGATTCGGTGGATCCTTCTTCTTCAAGAGTTTGATTTGGAAATACGAGATAAGAAGGGATCCGAAAACTCCGTGGCAGATCACCTTAGTAGATTGCCTCCATTAGAGCTTGGAAGAGATGACATTCCAATTGATGACTCATTCCGAGATGAGCAATTGCAAATGGTGGAGGAATGCTTGTTCCAAGTGTCTAGAGGAAATGAGCCATGGTATGCCGACATTGTGAATTACTTAGTGTGTGAGGAAGTGTCTTCCGGATTGACATATGCACAAAGAAAGAAGTTCTTCAACGATGTGAGGCATTACTATTGGAGTGAGCCACTCTTGTTCAAGAAAGGCCCGGATGGGATGTTTAGAAGATGCATACCGGAAGATGAAGTGGAGAGTGTGCTCCGGCATTGTCACTCCTTACCATGTGGAGGCCATGCTAGCTCACACAAGACGTGTGCAAAGGTATTGCAATCCGGTTTTTATTGGCCTAACTTGTTCAAAGATGTGCAAGGTTTTATAGCGGCATGTGATGCTTGCCAAAGGACGGGCAACATCTCAAGAAGGAATGAAATGCCCTTGAACAACATCCAAGAAGTGGAGATTTTTGATGTGTGGGGTGTGGACTTCATGGGACCATTCCCTTCTTCATGTGGCAATCTCTTCATCCTATTGGCGGTGGATTATGTGTCAAGATGGGTGGAGGCAATCGCCTCTCCTACAAATGATGCCAAGGTGGTAGTGCGGTTCTTCAACCGGGTGATCTTCCCTAGGTTTGGAACACCAAGGGTGATCATTAGTGATGGAGGAAAGCACTTCACGAATAGGAACTTTGGAGCGCTTTTGGCTAAGTATGGGGTGACTCATAAGGTGGCAACACCTTACCATCCCCAAACTAGTGGCCAAGTGGAGATCTCCAACCGGGAGATCAAGGCCATCCTTGAGAAGACGGTGTCTAGGACTAGAAAGGATTGGGCTATGAAGCTCAATGACGCATTCAAGACACCGATTGGCACCACTCCTTACAAGTTGGTCTATGGAAAGTCTTGCCACCTACTGGTGGAAATGGAGCATAGAGCTTATTGGGCCATTAAGTGGCTAAATTTTGATCTCAAGGCGGCGGGAGAAAAGAGATTGCTTGAATTGAATGCCCTCGAGGAGATCCGGTTGGACGCTTATGAGAATGCCCGGATCTACAAGGAGAGAACCAAAAGATGGCATGACAAGAGGATCATCCCCAAGGAGTTGAGTGAAGGAGATCTTGTCCTTCTCTTCAACTCAAGGCTAAGGCTCTTTCCCGGAAAGCTCAAATCAAGATGGACCGGGCCATATGTGGTGAAGAAGATCTTTTCCCATGGAGCCATTGAGATAGGAGGGGAACATTGTGGGAAATTTAAGGTGAATGGGCACCGGTTGAAGAAATATATTCCGGGAGCTCCGGTGGAAATAATCGCCCCACTTCACCTTGAGTAGACGCCCCCGAGTTTGGTCAAGCTAATGACCTTAAAGAAGCGCTTGGTGGGAGGCAACCCATTGGTAACATTTTCCCTTTTTCTTTTTGTTTTCATTTTTAGATTTTTCTATCTTTGTGTGTGTTTTGTCTACTTTGTGTGTGTGCTAGAACATTAGTGGCATTAGAAGCCTTGCTTGACATAAGAATGATGATAATGAACCCCTCATCAATTATGGGTGGAGCGGACGCGGAATTTGGACGGCTAGCGGTGCCTAGCGCGGGTCCCGAAGCTTTGATGGATGCTTAGAGCTCTCTACCATGGTTGATAGGATCATCTAACATCAATTCACTATTGAGCAATCCCAAATACCATAACAAACCATTTTTACATTGTGAGAACCTTCTTTCACTCTCTTTACGTGTATACCACATTGGGGACAATGTGTTTCTAAGTATGGGGTGGGGTTTGCATGATCCTTTGCATGATGAGCATCTAGGATAGTTTAAAATCTTCACATGTCTTGCATTGTACATACTAAAATCGAAAATACCATAAAAATCAGAAAATTTTAAAAAAAAAATTTGTGCTTTCTAGGCTTGGATATGACCCTAATGATGAATCTTGTCTTGTGAATTGGCTATGGATGGCCTCATGTGTTAGGATTAATGAACACATATGTGGACTTGAAGTACTTCTCTTAAAATTCTATGAATGATTTGTGACCATGATGTTTGCCTAGAAAGGATTGAGTAGTGAAGATCGAAATTACATGATAGTTCTTGCATACCATCTAGGAATGAATGAGGCAATTCAATTTTTCTCTACTTCTCATCTTAATCATGATTGTTTGATCACCTCAATTGAGATAAATTTGACCTCTTTTAACCCATCCGGGAATAGGAGCATGCTAGTGTGTTGATGTGTGCAAAAAGCAAGTGTGGGGTGAAGTTGTTGATGAAAAGAATATCATGCATAAAATGCTGAATTTGTTGTGAAAGTGTAGCCAAAAAAATATAGGCTTGGGGACATTGGCTTAAATGACAAGTAACTCGGTACACTTCACATAATCGGGTGTTGGTGCCTTGCCAAAGTCAAATGAACCAATAGTCCTAATGAGCTTTGGTATGTGTGCCCGGTGTGGATACACCTCGAAAACTAAGAAAAAGTCCGAGGACGGCTAATCACCATGGTTTCGGCTTTTGTACACCAATGCCATTGTCTCAAAAATAAGTCAAAGAAAAAGAAAAGAAAGAAAAGATAGAGGAAAATATACACTTGAGGGAAGTTGATCGAGGACAAGGATGTGGAGTTAGTTCCGCTCCCGGATTAGCATCACATAACCTAGAAATCCCCACCCAATCACTACATTTCTTGGCCCATTTATCTCACAAGACCTTATGACCTATTTGCATGTTTGTAAGACTTAGTAGTTTAGATTGGATGTACTCTTGATCTTCTTGACTTCTTCATCTTTACATTTCATGCATACTTTTGAGTTAAGTACAATTGTCTTTCCATGTCTTCATTTGTTTGAATGCATGATTGCTTGTCCTTGCCATGAACATGACTTTAAAGGTGATCCAATAGTAGAAGCACAAACCCAAAAAGATTTTGCCATTTTTCTGCATACATAAATCATGTCATCTCTTAATCTATAGTTGGGAATTTGCTCGGGGACGAGCAAACCTTAAGTATGGGGTATTTTGATAACACGATTTATGACTAGGTTTTAGCGGAACATTTAGATAAATTTCTCACTCATTCATGCATGGTCTAGCACTAGTTCACGACGTTTTGCACTGAATTCATGTATTTTGCCGAGATAGACGTCTACACGGACTTGTGCGCGTTTTATAGGTATTTCGGGAGATTTAGGAGCTAAAACGATGCGTTTGAGGATCGTTCATCTAGATGACACACCCTCGGACTCATTAGGACACAAGCTAAAGGCTAAGGAGGACTCATGGAGCCTTGCCAACACAAGCCATGCACCAAATCACAGCTTAATGATCCAAGGCGAAGTTTCTGCACAGAATCACGGTTCTCTGACACTCCACGGCCGTGGAATCACCCGTGGATTTTGCCAGATTCTTGTGACAGCTGTGCCACGACTCTCATGGCCAGCTCATGCAAGTTTGTTATAAAAGTGGTCCTTCATGGGCTGTGAAGAGGAGGCTGGGGAGCAGCTCGTCCATTATCCATTTTCTCTCTAACAAAAATATTCTCTCAACAAGAAGTTTTTCTAGGAAGGAAAGTGTCAAAGAGAAGAAGAAGAGCTCCATTGAAGGGGAGAAGAAGAACACGCACACCATTGCCACACTTTGATAGATTTTTGTAGTGAAGAGTTCCGGATTCTATTTCTAGAGTTGTATGAGTCATTTGAACCTTCTTTTGGAAAGATTGTGAGTTATTCTAATTCTATTTTCAGCTTGGTTTGTTTTAAGTTCACTTGTTCATCTCTTTTCCTTCATTATCTTGCAATGGATGTTATGATTTTATGTTTGTTTGTTTCGATTTCTATTATGAACGTTGTAGGCTAAATTGATGTGGTTCTAGGGTAAGGAAAGGATGGTTATGGCTAGGGCTATGATAGGACGGACTTAGATTTACCTTTGGATGACTTGTGTGTATGAACATAGCTGCTGATAGAAATCACGGGTAGTTCTTGTCTGACCACGGCCGTGGTTTAGGTAGAACAAACCGTGATTTTCTCTGGTTCGATGGATCTTGTCTTAGATCTATAGGATGTTGAAATCCTAAGTGTTTGTTGAGTTTAATCTACCCTAGGGTCACCTAGTGTTAGTAACTAAGTGTTAGGAGAGACTTAACCGGTAATCCTTACTCTTAGATTCCAAAGATAACAACCCTTAGGTAGTGGTGAGCCTAATAAGCTGCCATTGGATTAAGTGTGCTAGGATAGTTGTTTAGGACTTCCCTTTCCAAGACTTACCCGGTAAGGATAGGTTAGATCCCTAGCTAATAATCCGGTTTGTTTAGAATTCCTATCCCTAGGATCTTAGAGACTTAATCGGTGATGAGATCTTAGGAGTGGACTAGTTGGACCATGAGACCTACCCGGTAATTGATCCCAATCTAGAAACGCTTAATCCCAACATATCATAGTTAATCCAAGAAATGAATAGATAGCTTGAGTCCTATGCCATAACCGGAACTTCCAACCCCTAGAATCCGTCTTTTCTTTCCTTGATCATAATCTTGTTTAGCTTGTTTATTTGCGTTGATTCTTAGTTTAGTTTGATTGTTTACTTTGCATGAGTTGTGATCTTTGATTGATCACCAAAAAACCAACTAAAAACATTTGAGATTTTCATTTCTTTATTTCTTCTTTTCTTTCAACCTAGATCCATACTAAACTCAATCATAAATCGAATCAATTTCACCTTAGTCTTTGTGTTCGACCTCGGAATACTAACCCTTCTACAAACGTCCCGTACACTGCGGGTTTCGCTAGGTAGTTAGGATTTAGTTCGAGTTATAAATTTAAAACCCATTTGCGCATCACAATCTTAGCGTAACATATACCTTCTTTAGTACATCCGTATACGAATAAGAGGTACCACGAATTAGTAGATTAGGATAAGGTGTTGCTGACCTGGAGATGAGCTCATCCACTACCAGTGTTGTAGCGGAGGTGAGAGGACTTTTCCATGGACCTTGTGATGGGATTGAGACTCAATAAGAGTTTTGGTGTTATCCAGATTGTTAATAACCGATTGACGAAGTCGACACGTTCCATCTCTACAGAGAGACGTGGCCAATGAATGAAGTAACAAAGGAGTACACTAGACAGATGGTGGGACTCCATAAGTGTACCGAGGACGATCGACTATGATTGTAGTAGACGGTTTACTTTGAGGTTTTGATAGCAGATTCAGACTGCTTGGGGAACGTGTCCACATATCATGATTGAGTTTTACCTCAGACAGACGGTCAGTCTGAGAGAACCCTCCAGACCGTAGAGGACATGTTGTGAGCTTGTGGGATGGATTGAGAACAGGGACGATCTATTTATCTCCCACTCGTTGAGTTCTTATACCACCACCGTTGGTATGCATCTATAGGGATGGCCCCTATGAGGTGTTGTGTAGACATAGGTGTCATACACCTTTATGTTGGGAGGAGCCTAGCAGTACCAGTGGGATAGCGCCAGAACAGATTCAGGATGATATGGCTCGAGTAACGCTGATTAGAGAGAGGAGGTTGGCTGCACAGAGTCGCCAAAAGTTGTATACAGATAGGAGGCGTCGACCTCTAGAGTTCAGGGTAGGAGCTCATGTCTGGTTGAGAGTAACTCTGACGCGAGGCGTCAGACGTTATGGCATAAAGGGGAAGCTGAGTCTCCGATATGTCAGTCCTTTCGAGATACTAGATAGAGTTGGGAGTGCAGTGCACAAATTGGCTTTGCCACCGAAGTTAGAGGGTGTTCACCCTATGTTTCATGTGTCTCAGCTGAGGGAGCACATACCCGACTTGAGGCACATTGTGAGTTATGATGATCTAGTGGTTGAGCCGGACCACACTTTTGCAGAACAACCTTTTGCAGTTCTAGAAAGAGAGGTGTGAGACGCCTGCATTTGAAGGATATTCCTATGATGAGGACACAGTGGTCGAGACGAGGACCGAATGAGGCTACCTGGGTGACAGAGGATAGTATACAAAGGAACTATCCAGAGTTCTATGCGGAGTTAGAGGCACCCGTAGGATCCACGAGTAAATCTTAGTGCCTTTTTGGTGAGTGCTTGTATGTTATGTGCTTATGTGATATGATGTGTTTTCGTGCTAGCTTTGATATGTGCATCTGATCTGTTAGATCTTGTTTGCTAGCACGATATAGGTATAGCTAGAGATGGTTTTTTCCTCCATGCTATTGTAATATGTTTAGGATTAGCTGGAGATGGTTCTTTCCTCCATGCTATTATTGATGGACATAGTGTGAGTGGAGACGGTTTTCCTCCACATAGTTGTGTTACGAGTACGATTGATTGGAGACGGCTTTCCTACATGCCTTGTGATGTGGTTAGTAGTTGGCTAGAGATGATTTTTCCTTTATGCCTTTGGATAGCGTTATGATCTTGTTGTTGGAGTTGGTGATTCCTCCGTGATGTGTTTTGAGGTTATAGAGTGTTATAGGTTGATACGTTTGAACGGAGATGTGATACCTCCGATAGAGAGAGTGTCTATACATCGGCGTATGGGTCCGAGAGAATTTGGGAATTGTTCAAGTTTCGGGACGAAACTTTTTTTTAAGGGGTGTGTGATGTAATAGCTAGGATTTCCGAATTCTAATTAATGTTAATTAACTTAATCAGTGATAGTAATTGACATATAACTCGCGAAGATTGCGTAAGTGATGAGCATAAGTCCCACCGTTATGTTCCTGGCGTAATTTTGGGCTTATGGTGAAATTTTCACTTTTTCTCCTAGGTAATTATTTTTACCCTCCGGTATTATTTGGAACATTTGGGAGCTCCAATTAATAAAAATGCAGTTGAGAGAAATGATCAGGACATCGGACATGTCCTAGATATGAAATAACATGGAAATGCAAAACGGCCAAAAGAGTCGCTATTTCGTTTCTTAACAGCTAAGAAAGACGGCTTATGAATACACGTTTTCCGAGACAATTGTGAAATAATTTTCCCTAAAATATTCAAGATTTGTTGTTCCAATTTCGAGAAGTTTGGAGAAGGGGGTTCAACCCGCCATTGGATCGGTTAAAGGATAATTATCGACTTCGCTAAAGGATAATTATCGACTTCACTATAAATAGCGGAAAATCGTTTATTAATTCATTTCCTTTCACGTTTCTTCGTAAAAACTCTGATTTCTCTCAAACTTCAAACTCAGATATACTCTCCGTTTCTAATCCAATTTCAATTCGGTTTGAGTTTCTAGATTCCTCTCTTCATTCTCTTCATATCGGTACCAAGTTTCTGCATTTCCGAGCAGATAAAGACCTGGTCGAGCATATATGTCACCGGGACAGTTCCGTCGCTCAGATTCCGGTGAATTTGATGTTGTACATGCGTAGCATGCATCGTTGTGATTCCGAATCTTCTTTTAGATCGTCAATCGGGTTAGTAACGAATAAGTTATGAATTTATTCGTTTTCCGTACTACGATTTGGCCTAAATTGATCTTAGGCTTTTCAAAATAGATAATTAGAAATTCCATTATGATCGTTATATTATTCTGGTGTTTATGGGTTGTTTGTTTGATGAAATCTGATGACATGTGGGTTTAGAAATGGCCCGCGGGCAAAACGTTATTATGGTGAAATTTAATTAATTAATTAAAGGTTAATTAATTAAATTAGGATTAAATTTGAGATTGAGGAATACTGATTAGATGCATGTTAGGTGTCAGAATGAGTTGAGGATCATGATGATGTTATGGACATCGGTTATGGCTTTAAGGTTTAGTATGTGTACGAGTATGGTGAGATGTTATGTTGAGGATATGCCTTAGGCATTTATGAATGTGTTGAGGATTTGAGGTATAGATTTGAGATATAGGCTGGTTGTGGTTAGTGAGACGAGTCTCCTAACCTTTGCTGTATGTGATTGTGTGTGCCTTGCTATTGTAGGCGTTGATTACTGCCCCAAGGGGAAGTTGTGAGGTGGTACAGGTTACGAGTATATCAAGTAAGTTCATACGACTTACTTAGCGTGCAGTTGTGGACTGTATGATTGTGATGATTGTGTGTGTTCATATGATTATGCATTTATAACCTAAACCGGACTAGGATGACCATTTATTACATTATTTGGAACAAGTGTATTATAACGGGCGGTAACCACCGGTCTCTGCCTGCTGGTTAGGAGGAGGTGCCTGGAAGCCAGTAACACAGGGGGGGACGAGTGACGATCACCTCCAATACAAACCCCTGTGTTAACGGGGAAAGGGACGAGGTTCTTTAGGTTCTTCGTGTTACAAAAGAAGTTGAATTAGTAATGGAATAACGTAATGAAAGATAATAAATGAATGTGTGTGGCATTGCATGTATGAGATGTTGATGTGTGGTTGTGCTATTACCTTCATGCTTTTCATTGATGTAGTTAACGGTTTCATACCGTGTTGTAGATGATCTGCAGGTTAGGAAGACTGCAGGGTGAGACAAATGGTGTGACCAGCCGAGGACTTCTGTACATTAGGATGCGCGGGATATGGGATCTTTTGTATCAGATGTGGTGGTTTGATGTTTTGTACTCGGCTCTGAGTTTGTAAACTCTTTTGATGTATCTTATACAACTTTTATGTATTTGGTTTTAATCTACATGTGTCTTGTTGTAAGATTCAGTGAACTTGTTGTCAGGCTAGGGTCAGGATCCATTGTGAGATCCTAGCCCAATGTGACACTCCAAGTCCCGTGGATTTGGGGTGTTACACCTTACGAATATCACTAATCATAATGATAATGTAAAAAAACTATCAAAGGAGTTAATTAGGCCTTTAATTCTATATTTAGAACTGATTTCATATATTTTTTTGATTAAGGGAAAATGAGTCAAAGAAATTTATCAATTAATTAAGACTATAATTGATGCGTAAAAAACTGTCAAAATAATTTTATTTTGTCCTTAACGTGGGTATATAATGCGTAAAAAACTGTTTGGAAGGAATTTATTATGCAATTAAGGATATATACGTATTAAAATGCTGCACAAAATTAGCTTATGAATATCACCAATCATAATGGTAATGTAAAAAACTATCAAATGAGTTAATTAGGCCTTTAACTCTATATTTAGAGTTGATTTCATATATTTTATTAAGGGGAAATGGGTCAAAGGAATTTATATGCTAACTAAGACTATAATTAATGCGTAAAAAACTGTCAAAAGAGTTGTATTATGTCCTTAATGTAGGTATTTAATGCGTAAAAACTGTTTAGAAGGAATTTATTATATAATTAAATCTATATACATTATTATATATATATATATATATATATATATATATATATATTTTATATCGATTTTTAAATTTGTGAAAAAATCTATAGAGAATAAATGAAGGCTTGATGTGGTATGGCTACCATAGAAACATATCTGCTATGTAAGTCAAGGCTTGATGTGGTATGACTACCATGGAAACATATTTGTTATGTAATTCAAGGCTTGCTTTGGTATGTAATTTTTACTATTTGCATCAATCAATGATATTTTATTTAAAAATATTATTGAGCTATATAGAAAATTTTTATATAAAAAAGGTCTTAGACCCTTTTTTCTATCAATTACAGTTGAGTAACTATTTTATGAATTTATAAAAATGAAGTATTTGACAAAAGATATTGCAAAATTTCGACAGGGTAAAGAAACCAAACTTTTGTTTGCTACCATTGTTGAATAATTGTCTTAAATTTGATGATACATAAGTACATGTTCTTTGCATACTATGGTTTACTTGCAGAGACAAGGTGATATAAACACTCTCATGTTGTTTCTTAGTCTAATGTGTCACTTGCTACCAATGTTGTTTGTATTTGTCACTGGAAAATATGTAACTACAAGTGAAAGTTTAACTTAAACTCTGAACTTGTCAATAGTAAGTAGCATCATGATGCTAATCGCCTACTTCCCGTAACTGATTTTCGAACTATGGACTCATGACACGGACCGAGTTCCGGAAGGTTCCTGAAGCACGGAGACCACCCCGGCATTGTCTTGACAAGGCCGGAATATTCTAGATCTCTCGGGAATTCTCTAAGCTTGCCAAGGCTTGTAGAGAATGTTCCGGATTTGTATAGAAACTTGAAGGCTTCTCCCAACAAGAAGGATCCGGATCCCTCTAGGATTGTGTAAATCTGGATCCTTCCTAGCTAAGGAGGTGGACAAGGCTATAAATAGGGAGGCCTCCCCTCATTTGGAAACCATCCAAGCAAAGCACACTTGTAATAGTTCTCTCAAAGTAATCAAGTTCTCTTGTTCACAAAAGCTCTAAGCTTCTTAGTCATCGCTAGCAAGCGCTTCCGCAACCAAGTCCCTTGAGTTTAAGGCTTGACTTAGTCATTTGACAAGGCCAACGACTAAGAGCCGCACGGTTGTGAGTTCGAGAATACTCAGCCCGTGTCAAGTGGTATCAAGGCCAATTTCGTTCCAAGGAGAAGCGATGGCTGACGTAGGTGTGTCCGGGATCGTCGACCCAAACGCCCAAGGAAAGAAGGGCAAGAAGGCTCCCAGGGACCCGTCAAGGGAACCATCAAAAGACATGATGGGGAACTTTGAAGCTCGCTTGGAGAAGATGGAGCTCAAGTACGGCGAGATGGTGGACACCGTCGAGGACGTCAAGGAGGATATGGACGCCCTCAAGGACGGGTTACAAGGTGTCGTGAATGAGGCCCAAGGACTTTTGTCCAAGCGGAACGATGCATTGGAGGCATTGGTGGCGCAAATGCTCGAGGAGATCGAGGCGCTCAAGAAAGAGGTCGTAGCATGCAGGGCAGCCGTCGGGGCGGGCATGTTGGCGACCGCTCCCGTGCAAAAGATGGACGCACCAAAGCCTAAGGAGTTCAAGGGGAGCCAGACGGCGAAGGACGTTGAGAACTTTTTATGGGGCATGGACCAATATTTCCGTGTGGTGGGAATCACGGATGAGGAACGTAAGGTGAGCACCGCATCTCTATATCTTAGTGATATTGCTTTGCTCTGGTGGAGGCGTAGGACATGTGAAAGGACCGGAGGGGCCCAAATTACTACTTGGGCCGAGTTTGAGGCAGAATTGAAGAGGCAGTTCTACCCGACCTACGCCAATGACGAAGCTCGAGCTAGACTTCGTCGACTCACTCAACGTGGCACCGTTCGTGAGTATGTTAAAGAGTTCTCGGAGGTCATGCTGCAAATCTCCAACATGGGTGAGGAGGAGGCCCTCTTCACTTTCATGGACGGACTTAAGCCTTGGGCTAAACAGGAGCTGCAACGCCGGAACATCCAAACTCTAACCGAGGCAATGACGGTGGCCGACTCATTGATCGAGTTCAAAAGCCAAGAAAGACCCGGATCCTCCCGAGACAAGGGTAAAAGTAGGGGAGACCAAGGCAGGGGCCGGTCACAGCAGAAGAAGAGTGACGATGATTCCTCAAAAGACTCATCCAAGCCCAAGGAGCGTTACACCAAGTGAGAGAAGGGCAAGCAACCCATGGAGAGGAAGCCGATGCGATGCTACCTTTGTGACGGTGAGCATCGAATGAGAGATTGTCCCACCAAGAGCAAACTCAATGCCATGATGGAACTTGAGGACCCTCCCGAGGAAGAGAGATTGAAACTCGGGGCCATGATGCTTAGTTCGGTCAAGACTAAACGGTTCACCAACAAGAAGGGGTTGATGTTTGTAGACACCGTAGTAGGAGGAACCAAACTAAACGCGTTGGTGGACACCGGGGCATCTGATGTCTTTATGTCAGAAGGGACGGCCAAGAAACTCGGGATAGAGGTCACCAAGAACAACGGGTGGATCAAAACGGTGAACTCAAAGGAGGTCCCGACCATGGGGGTGGCACGAGGAATAGACATGACGTTGGGAGATTGGTCTGGGAAGACCACCATCGAGGTAATACCGCTTGACGACTATGACTTGGTTATTGGCTTAGCCTTCCTCGATCGTATAAATGCTCTACTCGTGCCGTTTGCCAACTGCATATGTATCTTGGACCCCCAACAACGTTGTATTGTGCCGGTCTATCGAGAAAAGGGAGTGAACGCCAAGATAGTCTCGGCAATCCAACTTTCAAAGGGACTAAAACATGAGGAACCCACGTTCCTAGCGGCGCTCAAGCTAGAAGATGAACCCAAGGAGGAAGATCCAACACCCCCAGAAGTAAGCCAAGTGTTGGAGGAGTTCAAAGACGTCATGCCCCCCGAGTTACCCAAGAAGTTGCCACCAAAGAGAGAGGTCGACCACAAGATCGAACTCATGACCGATGCTCGACCACCCGCCCGAGCACCATACCGCATGTCTCCACCGGAGTTAGAGGAATTACGGAGACAACTTAAAGAGTTGCTAGAAGCCGGTACATCCGACCCTCGAAGGCACCATATGGAGCACCCGTGCTATTCCAAAGAAAGCACGACGGAAGCCTTAGAATGTGCATCGATTACCGGGCGCTCAATAAGCTCACCATAAAAAACAAGTACCCGATTCCGCTCATTGTAGATCTTTTCGATAGGCTTGGGGAGGCACGGTGGTTTACCAAGCTAGACATAAGATCGGGCTACTATCAAGTAAGGATCGCGGAGGGCGATGAGGAGAAGACCGCGTGCGTCACAAGATATGGGTCATACGAGTTCTTAGTCATGCCGTTTGGACTAACAAACGCACCGGCTACGTTTTGCACGCTAATGAACAAGGTACTTCATCCCTTCCTTGCTCATTTCGTAGTTGTATACTTGGACGACATTGTCATCTATAGCCGAAGTCTAAAGGAGCATAAGGAGCATCTTCGACAAGTCTTCCAAGTACTACGGGAGCACAAGTTGTACGTCAAGAAGGAGAAATGTGCCTTCGCCCAAAGGGAAGTGCCGTTCTTGGGGCATATTGTCGGCAAGGGAAGGATTCGCATGGACCCGGCCAAGGTCAAAGCGATTGCCGATTGGGAGCCGCCGACAAAGGTAACCGAACTTCGCTCATTCTTGGGACTAGCCAACTATTACCGGTGCTTCATTCATGGTTACTCCCACATTACTACGCCTCTCACAAACATGCTCAAGAAAGGATCATCTTGGGTTTGGAGTATGGAGAGTCAAGAGGCGTTTGAAAAGCTGAAGAAGGCCATGACCGAGGAACCTGTGCTTGCATTGCCTGACTACGGGAAGCCGTTCAAAGTCCATACCGATGCCTCAAACTTTGCCATTGGAGGAGTATTGATGCAAGAGGGGCATCCGGTCGCCTACGAGAATCGAAAGCTGAACGACACCGAGCGGTGTTACACCGTCCAAGAAAAGGAGATGACCGCCATCGTCCACTGCCTAAGGACTTGGCGTCACTACCTCTTAGGGTCAAAATTCGTGGTCAAGACAGACAACGTGGCGACAAGTTACTTCCTCACCCAGAAGAAGTTGACGCCCAAGCAAGCCAGATGGCAAGACTTCCTTGCGGAGTTTGATTATGAGTTGGAGTACAAACCGGGCAAAGCTAATGTGGTGGCCGACGCCTTAAGTCGCAAAGCCGAGTTAGCCGCTATAAGTCGACCACAAGGGGCCATAGAGGACAAGATCAAGATTGGACTTGACCACGATCCGACTGCCAAGAACCTGAAGGAGCTCATCAAGGAAGGCAAGACAAGGAGGTTATGGGTTGAAGGTGGACTGATCTACACAAAGGGGCAACGGTTATACGTGCCCCACTACGGGGGACTAAGGAAGGAAGTCATGCACGAATTCCACGACTCCAAATGGGTGGGCCACCCAGGAGTACATCGCACCCTAGCACTCATGGAAGAACGCTACTATTGGCCACAGATGCGGGACGACGTGGAGACCTACGTCCGGACATGTCTTGTGTGCCAACAAGACAAGGTCGAACAAAGACAACCGGCGGGGCTACTTGAGTCATTACCAATACCGGAGCATCCTTGGCAAAGCGTAAGCATGGATTTCATCGTCGGATTCCCCAAGTCAGAAGGCTATGGAAGTATCATGGTTGTCGTGGATAGATTTTCCAAGTATGCCACCTTCATACCCGCAACCAAGGAATGCCCGGCCGAAGAGGCGGCCAAGCTATTCATGAAGAACGTGGTCAAGTACTGGGGCTTGCCACAATCGATCATCAGTGACAGGGACGGACGGTTCACGGGCAAGTTTTGGACAGAGTTATTCAAGATGCTCGGATCCGACCTCAAGTTCACCACCGCCTTCCATCCTTAGACGGACGGACAAACTGAGAGGGCCAACTGTTTGCTCGAAATATACCTACGGCACTATGTGAGCGCCTCACAGAAGGATTGGCCCAAGCTCCTCGACGTTGCTCAATTCTCCTACAACTTGCAACGGAGCGAGTCGACAGGTAAGAGTCCGTTTGAGATAGTCATGGGATTTCAACCATGCACACCGAGTACCATCTTCACGGGCTACAAAGGACCGACACCCGCGGCGTACAAGTTCGCCAAAAGTTGGCAAGAAGAGTTGGACTTGACACAAGCATGTCTTGTTAAAGCCAACAAGCGGACAAAGAAGTGGGCGGACCAACACCGGAGGGACGTGCAATATCAAGTCGGAGACTTAGTCATGGTCAAGCTTCACTTTATCATGCGGCATACGGGACTACACAAAGCCTTAATCCGGCGATATGAGGGACCTTTCAAAGTTCTTAAGAGGATTGGCCGGACTGCTTATAAGTTAGAGTTGCCGCCCAAGTTCAAGATACATCCGGTCTTCCACGTGAGCATGCTTAAGCCATACCACGAAGACAAGGAAGACCAAGGAAGGGGACAAGCACAACGGGCACCAATGGGGATCAAGACCTCATTTGACAAACAAGTCCAAGAGATCGTGTCCGACCGCGTGCAACGGGAACGGTATCGACGACCAAAATTAGAGTATTTGGTCCGATGGAAGGATTTGCCCGACACCGAGATGTCGTGGGAACCAGCTGAATCTCTATGGCAATTCAAGGACAAGGTCGAGGCATACGAGGCAACCGCAACGAGGACGTCGCGAGATTCAGTGGGGGAGAATGACACGGACCGAGTTCCGGAAGGTTCCTGAAGCACGGAGACCACCCCGACATTGTCTTGACAAGGCCGGAATATTCTAGATCTCTCGGGAATTCTCTAAGCTTGCCAAGGCTTGTAGAGAATGTTCCGGATTTGTATAGAAACTTGAAGGCTTCTCCCAACAAGAAGGATCCGGATCCCTCTAGGATTGTGTAAGTCCGGATCCTTCCTAGCTAAGGAGGTGGACAAGGCTATAAATAGGGAGGCCTCCTGATGCGTCCTTGGAGGTAACCAAGGATAACTCCGGATCTAGATCAAGCAAAACTCCAACTACTCCTTGATTCTTTGTGCAATGTTGTATCGTTTCGGATCCAAAGGGGCGGAAGCGATGAAGAAACTAGGGTTACTTCGATCTAGAGAGATCGAAGGAACCTTTTTGTGTGGAGCGAAGGTTGATTCTTAAAAAGAATCCTCGAATATGGATTTCTTGAATCAAAGACGAGATTCAAGGAAGAAGTTTGAGGGTTAGAAGAGAGGTTTTGATGCCCAAGCTAAGTGGAGGAAATTCTTCTCAAAACTTAGTAATATTGAACATGGAAAATAAGTGAGGCAAGATATCTCTTATATAGAGAAACTTGCCTACCTATGGGCCAACGGGCCAAACAAAAATACATGAAGAAAAAGCCCAAAAGGGGAAAACCTAAAAGCATCCAAGCAAACCCTAAACGGATAAGGTCAAAAAGGGAATATTCCTATATGGAATATCCCTTTATTACATAAAAAGGAAAACATGAAAATATAGTCCGAAGATAAGCTAGCTTCATGCCATGGGGTCGGAAAGACGGGACATGCCGCTAACGGAACCGGTAGCCTATGTCATGGTGGTGTAGAGACAAGGCATGCCGGTAATGGGACCAAGTGAAGAAGTAATGCGGGTGATGATGGAGCCGGTGGCTCGAGCAATGGCCTTAGCTCGGGATTGGGTGATCGGTCCATCTGAGCGAACTCTAAGAGCCTCGTCCTCTTCGTCTATGGTCAACGTAAAAGGGGCATCCAAGGGCGCATCAGTCCCCCCATCTTGGCTGTGAAACGTCCCCGTTTCACCATCGTCAAAGAGGGGCTCAACATAAGGGGCAAGGTCCTTGACGTTGAACGTTGGGTGTACTCCGTAGGAATCCGGAAGCTCTAACTTGTATGCATTTGGACCATGACGGGCTAAGATGCGGAATGGGCCATCACCACGGTCCGAGAGCTTGCTCATGCGGCGAGTAGGAAAACGCTCCTTCCGTAGGTGGAGCCAAACAAGATCACCGGGCTCAAAAGAGACGTCGCGGCGGCCCTTGTTGCATTGTCCGGCAAGCTGGGCGGCACGACATTCGAGTTGTGTCCTAGTCCGCTCATGAAGCTCAATGATTCGGGCGGCTCGGTTTCCGGCGATGATGTGTTCTCCATCCTTGAGCGGGCGGGGAGTGAAATCCAATGGTGTGTGTGGATTGAGGCCGTAGACAACTTCAAATGGGGACAATTTAGTTGCCGTGTGCCTAGACCTGTTATACGAAAACTCGACAACAGAAAGTAAGTCCTCCCACCTACGTGGGTTGGTCCTAGTGGTGGCTCTAAGTAGAGCACCAAGAGTCCGATTGGTCACCTCCGTTTGACCATCGGTTTGGGGGTGATAACTACTTGAAAACAACAAGTTGGTTCCAAGTTTTCCCCACAACGTTCTCCAAAAATGACTTACTAATTTCACGTCCCGATCACTAACGATGGAACGTGGTATCCCATGTAAACGCACCACATTGTCAAAGAACAAGGTGGCAACTTCACTAGCATTTAGGGTGCTTTTACATGCGATGAAATGAGCCATTTTGGAGAAACGATCGACTACCACGAAAATGGAGTCTTTGCCTCGTTTTGACATAGGCAACCCGACCACAAAGTCCATGGATAGATCCTCCCAAGGTCCCATTGGTATAGGCAAAGGAGAATACATCCCATCCGGACCTTGGCGCGACTTGACATGATGACATGTGATGCAACCCTTGCAAAACCGTGTCACATGCATACGCATCCGAGGCCAAAAGAAATGCTCTTGGAGAGCGGAAAGGGTCTTGGTAGCACCGAAATGACCACGGCCCTCATGAGCTTCCTTGACTAACAAATGGCGTATAGATGAGCGCGGAATACAAAGTTTTCCCGCTCGAAAAAGATAGCCATCGTTAATAAAGAAAGACTCGTGCTCTCGGAGGTCGAGGCATTGTGCCCATATGTCCTTGAAGTCAAGATCCGTGGCATATAACTCTTTGATAAGAGCAAAGCCATGTATCTTGGCATCCATATACACAAGGAGGGCATAGCGGCGAGAAAGGGCATCGGCTACCACATTCTCTTTGCCTTTCTTATGCCGAATGACATAAGGAAAGGTCTCTAAAAACTCTACCCAACTAGCATGGCGCCGACTGAGATTTGTTTGACTCTTGAGATACGAAAGAGCCGCATGATCCGAATGAATCACGAACTCCTTCGGCCACAAGTAATGTTGCCATGTCTTAAGACAACGAACTAGAGCATATAGTTCCTTGTCATATGTATGGTAGTTGAGCGAAGGACCGAACAATTTTTCACTGAAGTAGGCAATTGGACGATTCTCTTGTAAGAGAACGCCTCCAATGCCCACATTTGATGCATCACACTCCACCTCGAAGGTTTTTGAAAAGTTTGGGAGTTGGAGTAATGGTGCATTACAAAGACGGTCTTTGAGCGCATCAAACGCTCGAGCATGGATATCACGCCACTCAAACGTGACACCCTTGGTAGTGAGCTCATGGAGCGGTGCTGCTACCGTGCTAAAGTCCTTGACAAAGCGCCGGTAGAAACCCGCTAAGCCGAGAAAGGCTCGGACCAAGGTGACCGTAGTAGGAGTAGGCCACTCCCGAATAGCACGAACTTTAGATTCGTCTACTCGGAGTCCGTCCTTAGACACGACATAGCCAAGAAAGATAGTGGTGTTCGAGCAAAAGACGCATTTGTCAAAGTTGACATACAATTGCTCTTGTCTAAGGCACTCGAGCACTTGGCGAAGGTGCCCGATGTGATCCTCTAAAGACGTACTAAACACCAAAATATCATCAAAATAAACAACAACGAATTTACCTAAGAATCGGCGCAAGACGTGGTTCATGAGGCGCATGAAGGTGGACGGGGCGTTGGAGAGGCCAAAAGGCATGACAAGCCATTCATAGAGTCCATACTTCGTTTTGAACACCGTCTTCCATTCGTCACCTTCGGCCATCCGGATTTGGTGGTAACCGCTCCGGAGATCAATTTTGGAGAAGATAGTGGCGCCATGAAGCTCATCCAACATGTCATCAAGGCGCGGGATCGGGTGGCGATATTTGACGGTGATTTGGTTGATGGCACGACAATCAACACACATCCGCCATGATCCATCTTTCTTTGGTACTAAGATTACCGGGACGGCACATGGTGATAAGGATTCACGCACATGTCCCCGGTCTAGGAGCTCTTGCACTTGACGTTGTAGCTCCTTTGTCTCTTCCGGACTGGCTCGGTAAGCGGCACGGTTTGGCAAAGAGGCACCGGGCACAAAGTCAATTTGATGTTCAATCCCTCGGATAGGTGGCAAGCCGGGTGGGAGGTCTTTGGGCATAATATCCTGAAATTCGGACAACAACAAAGACACCTCGTGTGGCACATTACTTGGGTCATGAGAAGTAGATAAACAAAACGGAACAAGTAAAAAGCATGGGAACTTGCCTTCCATGACCGGTTGCAAATCATGCCGGCGAGCTAAGAGTATCCGTGGCTCACACCGTCCTTGAATTACGGGATCCGAAGATGATAAAGGTGCGCCCGAAGAAACGATGCGACCTTTACTACCTTTGGTTTCGGTAGCATGGACAAGAGGGGCGGTGTTGCGGGATTTGGAAGTACTAGCACCTACAACATCGGGACTCCGGGGGTCCGATTTTGCCGGTGCTTTAGCGGACTCATCAATAGTTTGTTGCCTCTTCCGTTCCGCATAGTCAACCAAAATTTCGTGCGGAGTCATAGGCAAAAGTGTGACTCGTTTTCCATTATATTGGAACATGTACCGATTAAGATAACCATCATGATATGTGCGGCGATCGAATTGCCATGGTCGTCCTAATAGGACATGTGTGGCGTCCATCTTGATAACATCACAAAGGACCTTATCAACATAGGCGCCAATAGAAAACGGCACCCAAGCTTGTTGTGTGACGGTGTCACATGCCGTATCGGAAATCCATTGGAGTCCGTAAGGCGTTGGGTGGGGGGTCGTAGGCAACTTGAAGTATTTTACCACCCGTTCGTTGACAATATTGCAACAAGAACCCCCGTCAACGATGAGAGAAAGACTCGTATTATTAACCAAGCAACGAGAGTGGAAGAGATTCTCGCGTTGATCAATAGGAATATGCTCTTTAACGTCCAAAATACGACGAGAAACAAGAGCGAATTTACCGGGTTGTGCTGGGCCGCAAGCAATCTCGTCATCACAGGGTTCCATGCCAACAAGTGGGTCGGTGTCATGGTCATCCTCAATAATGATATCACCTTCATATTGACCATCGTCGTCCTCGAAATATGTTGGGTCGGCAAACAAGACCCGTTTGGTGTTTGGGCAATCACGTTGTACGTGGCCAAAACCGCTACACTTGTAACACACGGGCTCCCTTGGGCGAGCCGCCGGTGAGGGTCCTTGTTGACCTCGAGAGGGAGGCGCCGGTGCCGGGCCACGGTTTGGTGCCTTCTCGGTACCCGTTTGCCTATTGGAAGGACCCGTCCGTTGGGTCCCTTTAGAGGCGTCGGTATTTGTAGGACTAGGCGCATCTCGAGAACGTGTGTTAGATGGATAAAGATATGGACTCGAGGAAGAGGGATACCTAGAATACCGCGGTGTTTCGAGTTGTTGCTTATATAACTTCATGGCGGCATGACATAATGCTCCCAAATCCTTGAATGGGACAATCTCGAGCGGCCGCCGGATGGAAGCATTAAGCCCACTCATGAACTTGGTGCGGAGGGCGGAGGGGGAGGCCGAGACGCCGGCCTTAATGTGCATGTCCTCAAGTTTAGCCAAGTAAGCCACCGGAGTGAGGTTGCCTTGCTTGAACTCGGCAATTTGCAACCGCATATCATTCTTAAAGTCCTCGGGTACGTACTTCTTGGTCATGCAATAGAGCAATTGCTCAAACGTCTCAATTGGTGCCCATCCTCGCCTCTCTCGGGTGAACTCATACCGGTTCCACCAAGACTTCGCATCGCCTTCAAAGTATAGAGTTGCCACCTCGATTTTCTCGGATTCCTCCTCATAATGACAATGTTTTAATGCTCGTTTCATATCCTGCGCCCAATCAAGAAAAACACACGGATCATATTCACCATGAAAGGTAGGGAACTTAACCTTACCTTCCCTACGAGCTCGGTAGGGGTCCGGGCGGGGCGGTGGAATGTAGGCATCATCGGCACGGGCTCGCCGGTGGCCGCCATGATGACGTTGGCGCCCATGAACGGGTGGGGCCGGCCTAGGTGGATTTGGGGGAGGCAACCATTCTTCACCCCGGTCTTGATTCTCATAGGGGTCTATGATGGGTGGGTGCCACGGACGGTTATGTGCTACCCGTTCTAAATCGGATTCATCACCGGAGAACTCATTGAAGTTGTGTTGCTCATCGTATTCATCAAAGTCAAGGGTCCTCGGTTGCCGGATTGACCGTTGGTGACGGTGTTCGGACCGATCATGCTCACGACCATGATTGGTGGTTGAGTTGGGACGGTACCGGGGCTCTTCCCAGGTTTGTCGGTCGGTGCGGGGCACACTAGGTGGAGCTGGAGAAGGAACATACCGTTGATGTTGATGCTCATAATATTGGTGCCGATGTTCCGTATCGACTATGGGCAAGTTATCTTGACGCGGGTCGGGGAATTCCTCCTCTTCTTCATGGGACTCATTTCCGTCAAGAGGTAAAGGATGGGTGCGTTCAATGATAGACGCAAGCCGGGTAACGTTTGATGGGCCGGCTCCCAAAAGTCCCTTGCCTTTCCGTTGTGCATCGGAAGTGGAAGCATTGACCACGTTCTCATTCGGATAAGTTGGGGTGGGATGGTGAGCATTCTGAAGGGACTTAAGAGCTTCTAGCTCTTTTTTCAAGGCAATGTTTTCTCGGGTCAAGGCATCAAACTTTTGTTGTGCCTTCAAGGCTTCCAATTCTCGCCTTATGGAGTCATTTTCGAGGGACAACGAAGCAGTTTCTTGAGCCAAGGGTTCACTGAACTCTTGCGGACCAGAATCCTGAGAAGTTTCCATTTCAACGTTAGTCATTGCTCCAAATCAGCACACAAGTTCAAGCAATCAAGTGAGCAAGGTGACAAGTTAGGTCAACTTTACCCAAGTTCAAGTGCGTTATCGGGTTCTACTTTGGGGAAGGCCGTTTGGCGGTTAGGCAAGGAAGGCAAATCCAACAAAATTGAACCAATTACACACAAAAAACAAGTGATATTTTGCAAACGTATGTGAGAAAATGGAGAGATAGAAGATGGACGGATTGTTCACTCGGCAAGCTTTGCTTGCTTTCGGTCTTTGACCGTTTTGTAAAATCCGATTTTTCGGATGGACCGGTTTGCCGGACGTCTTTTCACTTTGTGTGTTTCGTTTCTTTGAAACGTTTTGAGCAACACTTTCTTTTGTTTTTTTTTTTGTTTTTTGAACACAAATCCGTATTGATGAAGAGTTGTTTTGCTTTTCTTGGAATATCAAATGCGAGATATCCGAACTTTTCGTTAACAAAAATATCCCAAGAGATTTGGTGAAATTAATTAACAAAATTGTCGGATTAGGTCGGTTTAAGAAAAAGACGGGTTTGATAAATGGTTTGAAGGTAAACCAAATATCTCCTATTTTTGTTCTTTTTGTTTTGAGTTAAACACGGAAAAGAAAAAAAATTCAGGAAAAATGGATGAACATGATGAAGAACATGATGAACAACATGAAGATCATGAAGAACAAATGAAGAACATCATGAGCAAACGAAGAACATCATGAACAAAAAAAGGCTAAATAGGTTTAAGATAATAACGCACAAAAACAAGAGTAAAGAGAACTTAGCTTTGATCCCTTGCTCTCATACCAATTTGATGCGTCCTTGGAGGTAACCAAGGATAACTCCGGATCTAGATCAAGCAAAACTCCAACTACTCCTTGATTCTTTGTGCAACGTTGTATCGTTTCGGATCCAAAGGGGCGGAAGCGATGAAGAAACTAGGGTTACTTCGATCTAGAGAGATCGAAGGAACCTTTTTGTGTGGAGCGAAGGTTGATTCTTAAAAAGAATCCTCGAATATGGATTTCTTGAATCAAAGACGAGATTCAAGGAAGAAGTTTGAGGGTTAGAAGAGAGGTTTTGATGCCCAAGCTAAGTGGAGGAAATTCTTCTCAAAACTTAGTAATATTGAACATGGAAAATAAGTGAGGCAAGATATCTCTTATATAGAGAAACTTGCCTACCTATGGGCCAACGGGCCAAACAAAAATACATGAAGAAAAAGCCCAAAAGGGGAAAACCTAAAAGCATCCAAGCAAACCCTAAACGGATAAGGTCAAAAAGGGAATATTTCTATATGGAATATCCCTTTATTACATAAAAAGGAAAACATGAAAATATAGTCCGAAGATAAGCTAGCTTCATGCCATGGGGTCGGAAAGACGGGACATGCCGCTAACGGAACCGGTAGCCTATGCCATGGTGGTGTAGAGACAAGGCAAGCCGGTAATGGGACCAAGTGAAGAAGTAATGCGGGTGATGATGGAGCCGGTGGCTCGAGCAATGGCCTTAGCTCGGGATCGGGTGATCGGTCCATCTGAGCGAACTCTAAGAGCCTCGTCCTCTTCGTCTATGGTCAACGTAAAAGGGGCATCCAAGGGCGCATCACCTCCCCTCATTTGGAAACCATCCAAGCAAAGCACACTTGTAATAGTTCTCTCAAAGTAATCAAGTTCTCTTGTTCACAAAAGCTATAAGCTTCTTAGCCATCGCTAGCAAGCGCTTCCGCAACCAAGTCCCTCGAGTTTAAGGCTTGACTTAGTCATTTGACAAGGCCAACGACTAAGAGCCGCACGGTTGTGAGTTCGAGAATACTCAGCCCGTGTCACTCACATACAGTTGTTTGAAGCCGAGGAGGTAAATTACAACATAAACACAATAGTAGTATAGTTCATTACAAGATGAAAACAATAGTGAACTGAAAATTTTGAATTTAAACAAGAATCTAATGATGAAGGTGTTGCTTCTGAAGAAGCTGTGATCGCTTTCTGGAGTGACTTTGCTTGGCTGATAGGCACGACTGCTAAATCCTTTTTTAAATTGCTTAAGGTTCTAAGAACAAGTTTCTAGTTGCATTGTTTACGATTATTCAGAATTGTTAGCCGAACAAGCTCGTACCACCATTATCTTCATTAGATTCCTCATCAGCATCTTCCTTTTTCTCCTCAACAGGAGCAAAAGCAGCAACAAAGCCACCAACATCCACAACAGCAGCTGCAACAAACCTGTTTGGGTCAACAAGGTACTCCTTAACCTTGACAGTTTGTGGGAGCGAGTACTCAGTAACAACAACAATGGACAAGACGTTCTTGTAGGCGTTGATGAACATGTGTGGTGCCGTTGCAATGGTCGAGTAGGATATGGCAAGAGATAGAGAAGTAACCATAAAGACACCAAGAGCAAATATGTTGATAAGGTCTTCTTCAGTAAGGTCCAGAACCTCGGGCTGAAAAGTGGTTTTAGAAGATCTCACCTTGTCACCCTTCTTGAAGTAGTTTATATATGAAATCAATTTGATGAGTTAAAAACATATGAATTAAATATAGGAGTTATAACCGTAGAAATTAAACACAGGAGTTACAAAAGTTAAAAATTTATTCGATAGATTTAATTGAGTAATAATGGGACAAAATAAAAGGTTAAAATGTAGACATTTAGTGATCTCAAAAGCTGAAAATATAGTATAGTAATATTACTCAATAAATTGAAATAAAATATTTAACAATTACAACATAAATTACAGCTATTTCTATTCGCAACTGATTTTACTCGACGATCGAAAAAACAAGTCACGACATGTTTGGTAAGTAGATAAATATAAGTTCTATAATAAGATAATTATGATATTATTTTGTTTACTAATTTAAAATATGACAATTATATATATAATTTTTTCTAAAAAAATTTAATTCTAAAAAAATATTATGTGACATAATATAAATTAGGATGAACACGTTAAAATAAACGCTTTGACTTTAATATATAATATAGATATATAGAATACAGATATTGATATTTATTGACGTATATAGTATCTGCAAAGACTTACAATGTGATTTCCAAATAGATAAAATTGTTAAGTAGACTGCAACGCATCGTTTAACGAACCCAACGAGTTAAATTAAGAACTTTGTAGCGATCCATGCGGCTTCAATCTAAGCCGTTCAAACGAAACTGATAGTACACGTTAGCCCAATCAAGAACCGTTTGATTAGAAGTTGAAAGGGCAAACGCCTTCTACATAAGCCTAATTCGATTAACCCTAACCAGTTAACACACTGTCGCAAGGAGGGGGAGATAAAGAAAACTCGAAGCGAAATTACTTGTTCAACAGAACAGAGAGGTTAGCATCGTCCATTTAATTTCTTCTCTATACTCTTAGCTGTCTTTCTTTCTTCTTTGTCTTTGATTGGTTTAGGATTTTTCTCCACCGGTATCCTTGCGAAATTGAAATTAGGGTTTTGAACAAGATATGTTTAATTGCTTGCATGTTTCGGATGGTTTTGAATTAGGGTTACGATTAGTTTGTGGTTTGATGGTTGTAATTGACGAAATCGTTCACAATTTGTGATATAGATGGCTCGTACAAAACAGACAGCCCGTAAGTCGACTGGTGGGAAGGCTCCTAGGAAGCAATTGGCCACCAAGGTTATTATTAACTACATAAGTTTTTCAGAGATTTGAGTTTAAATTATTATTAGTTTGTGGTTTAAAGTTACTTGTTTGTTCAGGCCGCTCGTAAGTCAGCCCCCACTACTGGGGGAGTCAAGAAGCCGCACAGATACCGCCCTGGAACTGTTGCACTTCGGTGAGTATGACCTCATAAATGGGTTGATTTTGATTCTTAATACAACCGAGGTCTGTGTTAATGGTTTGTGTTTTACAGTGAGATCCGCAAGTACCAGAAGAGCACTGAGCTCCTGATAAGGAAGCTTCCGTTCCAGAGGCTGGTTCGTGAGATTGCTCAGGACTTCAAGACCGATCTGCGTTTCCAGAGCCATGCTGTTCTTGCACTTCAGGAGGCTGCTGAGGCTTACCTTGTAGGTCTCTTTGAGGACACCAACCTCTGCGCTATCCATGCCAAACGTGTGACCATCATGCCCAAGGACATTCAGCTTGCTAGGAGGATCAGGGGTGAACGCGCTTAATCATGCTGACTTATATGGTTTCTAGACAATGCTGGCTTTAGTTCATTTTGTTGGTCAAGATACTTGGATGGAATCTGTTTTGCTTTTGGTTACTCTGATGAGTTGGAGTAGATTGTGTATATACTAAATTCTGGGATGTTCTTTTTTTTTTTACATTTTCACTTTGAATGCTCAAAATTGGAAAGCTCTCTAAACATAGAAGAAGCTTGCAGTTGATCCTTGGCCAGTCCTGATTTTATTAGAAGTTGATTTTGTTTGAGGTTTGCATACAAACTTATCTTTGATCCCAGAAAACAGTCTAAACATAGGAGAAACTTGCAGCCCAATTATAGCTTGTTTTGCATGACATGCCCTGATCACCAGCGAATATTAGTAGCCCTTGATGTCAATGCACCTGGGTTGGATGTTGATACCGGCATCTGCCATTCCAACCCAGAGACAAGTATCCCTGTTCTCATTCTCCTTATTTGTGCAAGCATTATTACATTGCATGAATTTGAACCGTGGGCCCAAGCTGCTTAAACTGGCCCAAATATAGACGGCAATGTAGTCTCCCTGCGAGGCCCAAATTCTGACGAGAGGTAGGTTAAGTTGTCATCTTCTCAAGCTGCCACATGATTAATTTCGATTGAATTGGTGTCACCTTTCGCTTCGCCTTCTGCATCGTTTAAATTCGATGGGATGTGTTACGGTCTCTTCTCAGTCGTTTGCATTTTCGCTTCCTCCCGCTCGAAGCTTTCCCAAGGTCCTTCATGTCGCCGATGTGCTTCATCCCTCAGTGATATGAATTACGGGTGATCTAGATCGAGGAGAAACTTCAACTACTTCTTCTTGCGGAAGCGTTTGGTTGATCCTTCAAAAGGATGAAGGCTTGGATCAAAGACTAGGTCCAATATATAATATTTAGAGGGTGGAAGAAGAAGTGAAGCCTAAACTAAGTAAGATGTTTTCCTTCTTAATACTTAGTATTCAACTTAGACATTCTTTATAAATGAGCCAAGTCATCCTTATATCGTGGATGGAGGCCATACAAAGAGTTCAAACATAAATGACGGAATTTAAGTCGGAATTAAGTTCCGAATATGAAAAGCCTAAAAATGAAAGGTCGGAATTTAATTCATGAAATTAAGTTTCGGAATTAAAGTTACGAATATAAAAAGACTTATTATTAAATAGCCGAAATAATAATTACTGTCAAAATGTGTGTTCCTTCCGGAAACACGGATGGCGTATCACTCAGGTTAGGGCTCACTCTTCTTCTCTACTGTGATTTCACATTCTTTATCTTCTACATCTTGTAGATGGGCTTCGTTCACTCCGTTTCCCTTCGATTCTGATTCATCGGCGAGTTAGGGCATAAACGCTACCCACGCTCCAGCCACTGACGACGTGTTGTACCCCGCTCAAGAATGTGATAACCACTCAGAAGGACTGCCTATGCAACATCTTCAACGACCCTTCGATCCTCAATGTCACCGACGCTCTCACTTTCCCTACTCGCAGTAACATCACCTCTGCCTCCTCCAACTTATGCTTTGTACAATTTGCCATTATTTAGGTTTAGTTTACTATTTACACTCTCCTAATTTCTCATAAACGATACGATTCTTTCCAGTTTGATGCGCATAGTCCGTCTGTACCTTTTCTGCTACCTAATTTCAATTCCTTTGCTTCCTACTTACAAAACAAGTTCTGGTTTCAATAGTTTCACGCTCATAGGCCCATGGACCATGGGCTTTCAAACACTTTCTTGGAATCACTATGTTAATCATCTCGAATGTGTTTATTATAATTTAATTGAAGTGATTATTTAAAGAAACTCTAGGTGAGCAAGGGCTTGGAAATATAGATCTTACTACTACTCTGGTTCCACAACTTGGTTTACTCCCAAACCTGCAGGTACTATATAAAATTAGTGAATGATATAGTGGTTAAGATAGCTAAGAATGATTATTTGTGCTCTTGCAGTTTTTCCCACTATTTTGTGGGACTGAGCATGTTTGTACAGAGATATATCTTATAAACAACTTATTATGAACCGATCAACAACTACACATATAATTTGATTTGACAAACAACATTATTACACTACTAAATATATCAGTCTTAGTCCGTCTGGCTGGCTTATTTGCGAATTTGTAAATCCTCCTCGACGTTGTCAAG
This sequence comes from Fagopyrum esculentum, assembly GCA_033239045.1. Classification (NCBI taxonomy): domain Eukaryota; kingdom Viridiplantae; phylum Streptophyta; class Magnoliopsida; order Caryophyllales; family Polygonaceae; genus Fagopyrum; species Fagopyrum esculentum. Next base: position 140,076,217 of record BSUD01000007.1, on the reverse strand, counting down.
GTAATCCTTCCGATTCATGTTTTTTCATCTTCGTTGGTGGTTGCTACATGAAAATTTTGAGGTTTGCATCTACCATCTACGTATTTAAGTACTACCTAATATTTTGAGGTTAGCATCTGTCATAGAGTAGGCCCATGTATATATCCTCATTGAATACTCACTTAATTTTGACTATATAAACACATTCCAGTTGCACATGATTTTGTACACTTGCTTCCAGTTGCACATGATTTTGTACACTTGATAAATAATTGTTTTTAGGCAATCCCTAATTATTATTTGCACAGATTGTTAGAGAAGGTGAACAATGGAAAAACTGAGTTCTTCCTATTATATTTTTTGTAGTTTATGATACAGGTTAAACCTGTCCTCATGTTGATGAAATTTTGGATAGGCCCTGATCAAAATTTGATTGTCTTTGAGGACTCTGACTATTTCATGCGGAAGTAGCAAATCGTATTCTTTTTTTTTTGTAGTTATAATAGTGTATGTTTGTTGTTGGTATGTAGGTCAGTAGAAAAAAGAGTGATTTAGTAGCAAACTAGCAACATTTTATGTTGGCTTTGCTTTTCATGTTTTGTTGGCCTTCTCTTGAGGACATTATATAACCACAAATAATTTGTCATCCCTCTTTTTACCATCAGTAGATTTCTTCTAAAACTCTTTCCGGATGGAGATGACGAGCTCAGCGTATTTGATGATCTCGATTAGCTTTCCTATAGGTGATGAACTTTCCCTTAGGAGGCGGAGCCGTGGGAGGCAAGACACCCTTTTGAAAGAGGCTTAGCCTTTGTTGGTATGTGTCTGGAATCTGAAGACAGAAGCAGGGCAACAGTTGGCTCCGTGGCTTGAAGAATACTAACTCAATCACACTCTGTAATAAATACAAGTCAACAAGTGTAACAAGTCGTATAAATCGAACATAAGGTTAAGGTTATTTGAAAGTTTTGATATTTTAGGAGTTTATTTTGTATTCAACAAAAATGCAGAATGTACATTTTATCTACAACTCTATAAGCTCATGCAAACTTAGAAGAACCTCTTTTTGTCTAAAGTGGATGCCTCAGTTCCTATTCGATTCCTACACTAGAATTTTCCCTCAAGAAAGTGAATGAAAGTGGTTCGGTTCATTGTTTTTTTGAATGTTCAGTTTAACTCGGTGTTCATTTTTTGCTTTCGGTTGCATATAGTCTTACTGACATTGTTTTTGACTAATTTGTGCATAATTGTATTCCCGACTCGATTTGAATTGACGTACGTAGTCGATTCGCACGCGCCCTACGCCTAGTATATATAAAAGCTATGATGTACGGACACGGATATGGATACGGGAAACAGACACGGCGAGAAACGGGGAAGCGGCAATCCTCAAAATATAGGAAACGGGGACACGGCGAGTAAAATAATTAATATATTATTTTAAAGATATTGAAATATCGAAATACTATATGATAATGAGATACATATATATGAAAAAAATCAATGATATATGAGTTGATAAAAATATTAACATGATGATAAAACAATCGAAACAAAAGCTTAGAAATAAATATTTCCAGTCTTACAAAAAATAGAAATAAACATATTTAATTTTATAATCTGAAATAATCATACTTAGTATCAAAATTGAAGAATAAATAATTCATTTGCAAATCAACAATAACCGAACAACATGATCAACAATGGAAAATAACAATAAATATTTGTGAATTATAAAAAGTGAAAGAATTAGAATAACATAGTCAACATTCAACAAATAAAAATTACAAAATAAATTAATAATCAAAGATTCAAAATTAATTTATAAAATCATAAGAAAAACGGAGAGAAGAGTCGGCCGGCGGAACAACATTTCAACATTAGAGCCGGAGAAGAAGATCGGTATCCTACTTCCGACAACCACAATCTCGCAGGTGGTCATGTGGAGCTAGGTTTAGTCGGAAAAAATGGGAAAGAAGTAAAAATATTACGGTATATAAGTTTTTATTTCGTTGATCATGTCTTGACCGGACACAATCCGCGTCCTCGCCGTGTCCTAGACGTGTCCTACCTTGGAAACGTGTCTTGACCGTGTCCGAGCCGTGTCCGGTTGTGTCCCCGTTTCCGACACGGCAGGACACGGGACACGCCGCCTTCTAGAAGTGTCCGTGCATCATAGTATAAAAGTAGAAGAACTCTTAGGAATAGTCAAAATTTTTACCCTCTTTGTGTGATAAAATTAGAACAATACCAACCCATTCTCTTTACTCCATCTTTTGACATGTCACTTGTCTTCTTCAGCGATCCCACCATCTCCCTTACCAATACCATTCATCCCAATCTCTTCGTTCATTTCTTTCACCGGCTCATTTGCCGTCTTCCTTCCCATTTTAGATTCAATGTTGGCACTCAGATTCGCTTCCATAATTGGCCATTCGTTCTCCCACTAATACGTCGATAACCACCATGACAACACCGGGTTCTCCCTAGTGTCTCTTGCAGTTGGAAAATGGTATGAACACATCGGTTTTATTTTCAAGTTCGTTACTCCATGACATATATAGTTACCTAATGTATAGTTGATCGCTTTTTAACATTGTTGTATTGGAAACTCTTAATATATTACATTGACACGTTCTAGGTGTTCGATGATTTGTCTAAAAGAATATAGAACTAGAGAGACAATTAATCTAACTGTTTTGTACGATTTGATATTTTTGGTATAGTGACTTTAAAACTTGATCATAAACTGTACAATAGGCTTTGTAAAACATTGTTTAGTCATTGACTTTTGTTGGCAAAAGTTTGGTTGCTTATGATGCTTAAGTAGTTTTCTTGTTTCCGAGTCTTTTTCTCCATACAAACTTAAAAAAAAAATTTTATCGTGCTTTTAGGTCACTCAGAAGAGTTGTAGGATTGAGATAAATGCCCTGATATGCTATTTTGATGCTTTCTTCAACAAACATGTTCGAAGGCATCCAAGTAACTCTTTTCTTCCTTTTTTGAATGCTTGAGGCGGCCATTTTTTTCTTTCATAAACATGCTCAATGGAGGATTCCTTACTTTGCAGGTTTCTTGCTTCACTTGTACTTCCAAGTTGGCAACTTTTTGATTTTCGATACAATAATATTTTGCAACGGTGTAATCACACTCCTCCTGACAATACATTAGTCCTCCAAAGCTTCTTAGCTTAAAACAGGAGATTAGGGATTATGGAATACAACTGCTTGTTAGTTTTGTAGTTCTCGCATGAGTTGCATAAAAATAATTATGGTCCAGACGTCAACCACTTTTTATCGTTTCTCTGCATGTTGCTTTGTTTTGCTTGTTGTCACGATTCTGGTGAGAATCTGGACGCTCTATCTTGTGTGCAATAATCTAGGTGCTCTATCTTGTTTTGTTCCTTTTCTTATATATATCTAAGTCATTTTTTTAGAATGCCTTGATACATTTTTTGTATGGTAAGACAGTGTTATCTGAGGGAAACAAATCTATTGCTCATTAATTGCCTACATCAAGTTATTCGTCTATTTGCATCGCGGCGACTGAAACACAAGGTCATAATTAGTTCTACTTATATATTGTTCTTCTGGTGCCTTGTTGGTTTTGCAGAATTGCTCGAGACAAGTAATGACAGACTCAAAGGGTCAAAATGGTTAGACGCATTTTGTATTTTCCCATTTGAATCCACGGCCAAAGTTCTTATTTTAAGGTTGTTTCTTTTTCCCCTAAAGGTAACATGCTTATTTTACTAACCAAGATTATCATCTTCATTTCATAATCACGTGTCTTACTCTTCGACCTTATCAACTTCTTGTTTCGTTTCAATTATTTCACACTTTGATTTATAGTGTATAGCCAAGTATGTTTTGTGATATGATACTTGATTACAAGTATTATATTTGATTACAAGTATTATGGCAGTAGGCTGCAAAAGACTAAAAATGTTTTATTCCCCTGATTTGAATAATGGGCGATTAAAATAGTTTATATTTCCATCCGATTCTTTTGCATGACTTCTATCATGAGTTGACATTAATTTGCATAGTTGCAAATTCATCCATATTCGTACAAGCTTTATGGTGACTATTAAAATGTAACTATCTTTTGCAAATCGTTTTCAAGTTTTGTGCCAATAATTTTATATAACTTAATGTTTTTTTTGGTCATACGTTTAATCTTGGTAGTTCTTCTATATAAAGCTTCAGGAAATACATTCAATTGAGATATAGATGAGAACCAGAAATACAAATCCGTACACAATGAGGAGTTTGATCATATGCATTATAGTATTTCCTCGAACGCTGCAGTTTTTATTGATGATTGTCGGGTAGTTTCTCGGGTCTTCAATCAATTTGATGTCATCATTGAAGTCACACAGTTTGAGTGTTAATTACTCTCTAATCTTTGATTTCTATGGTGTATGAATTTTTCTATATGACTTTTGAGGGTTGCCAAAAGAAATTTATTATTCATTGCATGGTCAATTACTCAATTCAATTTTCTAATTGAGAACCTGATTCAGAGCATATATGACACTAACAAGGTTCTTTCTTGTTGCCTTGACACCCTCATTCTCTCTGCTTTTCATGTAGGCCACATGATTCCTCGCGAATCAGTCCTAACGAAAAAGATTAAGAACGAGCTTGATCGTATTTACTATGAAATTCAGGCTCTTGACCCAACTGAGATGGATGACGAATTGCTTAGGGACCACGTGATTTGAGCCATATATGACATCTGAAAACGATAGGGTGTTTCCATTGGCTTGTATGATGTCATCTTATCTTCTTTTATAATATGAGGTATTATTAAGATCCTCCCTTTGGACATCCTATGTGCCTGATGTGATTGTTTTCGGAATTCTCTTTGTTTGATGTGATAGTTTTCGGAGTTTGTTTGTTTCCGGCTTGATTTGTTTCTATACAAGTAGAAGTTCTAAAACAGGTAAAAGTTCACAATAAACATGTCTTTTTTTAAATCTTTCTTTTTGCCATTGAAACTAGTTTGTATCATGGGAAAATTTTCTTCTTTAAACTTAAGGTTTACATAAATGATTTAGGATGCACCGTATCTATTTGACAAAATGTGTAAGCGAACAGGACAATTTGAATTGGAAGTAATTACTTTTTGTAAGCAACCCATGTTAGGTATACGCTTGGTTAAGGCCTAAAAGTAGGATATAACTAGTTGTGAAAATTGATTAAATTTAGCATCGATTGGTTATAACTTTTCCTTTTATTCAAAGCTTTAAGAGTGAGACTCTCGTTCTTGCTTAAGGAATGAGTATAATATGCTTATTCGTGTTTTCACCTTTTAATGTCACATTGACACGCAACTCGATGAATTCGTTAAATGTTCAATAGCTTGTTCGGGTTATGGACAAGTCATGACAGAAGTGGAGGTTGTTTACTTTCTTTGACAAAGAGTAAAGGTGAGTACATAGGGTCTAATGATTTACAAGGTGAAGCTACACGTTCTTGTTTTCTTTTAGGAAAAACAATTCTCTCTATTTCTTGAACTCATGTTGGCAGTTGAAGATTGTGCATACATGGTTCACAGGCGGAGTCTAAGGTTGTTATCTAGGCTACTGCTATGAAAGCTACTACCTTCTCTGATTTCCAATCAACTTTGGCGTTATTTTGTGCAAGATCTATTTGATCAGTTAAGAGTACTAAATGAATTTGCCTGATTGAAGATGGTAATTCCTTCCTAAAGGCGTAGTGTTCCAAGTTTCTCGTTGTTTTTTATACTATGAGTTGGCTTTCCTTGGTTGCTTTCTCATACTTGATACAAGATTTTACACATCATTGTAAAGTTTAATCTTGATCTTACACCAGGTTCAAGTTCAGTAGAAAGTAGTATCAATGAATTTTTTTTAATATGAATAATTTAAGATGCACCCTATCTATTTGTCAAAATGTCTAAGCGAACAAGACAATTTGAATTGGAAGTAATTACTTTTTGTAAGAAAACCATGTTAGGCATACGTTTGGCTAAGGCCTAAAAGTAGGATATAACTAGTTGTGAAAATTGATTAAATTTGGCATCGATTGGTTATAACTTTTATTTTTTATTCAAAGCTTTAAGAGTGAAACTATCGTTCTTGCTTGAAGAATGAGTATAATATGCTTATTCGTGTTTTCTCCTTTTAGTGTCACTTTGACATGCAACTCGATGAATTCGTTAAATGTTCAATAGCTTGTTCAGCTTATGGAAAATCCATGACAGAAGTGGAGGTTGTTTACTTGCTTTGGCAAAGAGTAAAGGTGAGCACATAGGGTCTAATAATTTACAAGGTGATGCTACATGTTCTAGTTTTCTCTTAGGAAAAACAATTCTCTCTATTACTTGAACTCGTGTTGGCAGTTGAAGATTGTGCATACTGGGTTCACAGGCGGAGTCTAAGGTTGTTATCAAGGCTGCTGCCATGAAAGCTACTACCTTCTCTGCTTTTCCAATCAACTTTGGCATTATTTTGTGCAAGATCTATTTGATCAATAAAGAGTACTAAATGAATTTGTCTGGTTTGAAGATGGTAATTCTTTCCTAAAGGTGTAGTGTTCCAATTTTCTCGTTGTTTTTTATACTAATGAGGTGGCTTTCCTTGGCTGCTTTCTCATACTTGATAAAAGATTTTACACATCATCGTAAAGTTTTATCTTGATCTTACACCAGATTCAGGTTCAGTAGAAAGTAGTATCAATGTAATTATTTCTCATATTCGATATATTTTTTTACACATCATCTTAAAACCTAACCGCTATCTTACACCAAGGGTGCATGTTCAGTAGAAAGTAGTGTCGATGTAATTCTTTTACTGTAATTTCTCCTACAAAATCTGCTCTATCAGAATTTCAGTTATGTATTATATGCTCTTAGGTATTTAGAAGCGAAGAAAGTAAAAGTAGGTTTGTTACAATATTTTTGTACTAATAAATTAATTTTACTACAATTCATTTAGTTGATTGGTATTGACATTAAAAAAATAGAGAATGGACTTTCACAAAGAATAATATAGTTCTGCTTTTTCTTCTTTATTTTCTTTTCAGCTATTCTCTTGTTGTGGATCAAAAAGCGTGTTGTCCCAGCTGAGCACACCATAACAAGGACCACTTGAGAAAGCACCGACATTCTCGACAAGTTTAGGGTTAGCTGCAAATTAAAGTAATGAACGGTTTCTTGTAACATAATACAACCAAGCAAACCCCTTTACGAATTCATCCTAATACATGATAGAACTGTAGAATATAGCAGTCTCGGTTCCACGACCGTAGCTACCTCTTCGTTTCCTAGAAAACTCAAAATAATTTATTTCTAATGTCGAGACTTGTACCGTCGTGTTCTTGACTCTCCACGACATACCACATACTTATTCATGAAGACACAGACGGATCTAGGATCAAATTATTAGGTAGGTTACGACAAGGTGTGTATATATATTTTTTTTTTTTATATTTAGAGTTGAAAAAGTCATTTATGTTAAAATTATCTATAGAATAATATATTACTTAGATATTAAAACAGATTTATATATATATAAATGGGCTAATTAGGTAACTAGGCCTTTTTAAGAATAGGATTAGTAAGTAAGCCTTTTTAGGTTTTTAGTTTAGTAAATATACCCCCCAATTTTTTTTAACCGTGAAAATCCTAAAAGGCGTTCATTGCAAAACTGCGAGCCGCCGCTTCCCCATCTCTTCAGCTACACATCAACCAGAGACCGCTTATACCGTTTCTCCTTCACCTTCTCAGGCCTCAAATCCACCATTACCGATCTCGGCAAAGGTGCCCATGTCCACTGCTGGTCACCCACACAGCCCAAAACTACGAAGCCAAACCTCCTTCTCATCCATGGCTTCGGTGCCAACGCCATGTGGCAGTGGGACACATATCTTCCCCTGCTAGGCCCCTATTTCAACCTCTACATCCCCGATCTCCTCTTCTTCAGAGACTCCTACACCACCCGACCCGAAAGATCGGAGCTTTTCCAGGCCCAAACCCTCATGGCTTTAATGGAGAGAGGGTTCGGGGTTAAGAAGATGAGCTTGGCTGGGATAAGCTATGGTGAGTTTGTGGGTTACAGCTTGGCTGCTCACTTTCCCCGAGGCTGATAGAAATATAAAACAATAAGAATAGAAAATTTCATCGTTTATGGCCTCTTACTTATTGCTAGAACACCATCCATGCCAATAGTTGGTATAAAATTGTTAATTTGAACTACTGACTGAATTGTTTGCATCTTCAGTCATCTGAACTCTCATGCTCGATATAACCTGTTTAATCTCAATATATTCAGTTTGTTCTTCTTCCAAAAAATTTAGCAGCATGCAGGATGCAGAATATACAAGAAGTTGGTATAGAATTGTTAATCGGGTCAAGTAGCCTTCAAATATTGGTTGGATTATTTACCAATAGTTGTTATGATGGATATGTTTCTACAGTGGTACTGGCTGGTGAAGAGACAACTACTCGTTGGCATCAAATATGATGGTAATTTCCTCTTTCTCATAGCAGTAGACATGTTCGAAAGGGAACCGTCTTAAACTCTGGGTTTGACTTTTCAGGGCATCCACAATTTTCTTTTTTTATATAATTAAATATCAGCAGCAATTAGTATGTGATGCTTGATCATAAAAGTCTGTAGAAAGTATGCCTATTGAATAGTAAACAGAACGGTATTCATTTGGGTTGGGAATTGCATAGTTTATCTGCTAAACAAGAAAATAATATGATAATTGGAAAGCAGGAACATGCATGACTATGTATTTAAATATTTCTAGATAATGTTTCCCTTCTTTTGCTTTGATCTAAAGGGAGATAGATGAAACTATATGGTTATTGTTTTGTGAATGGATCTATTGGTTTCAGCCTTTCTGAGGTTGCTTTACTTCTAAATTTGTTCACAGGGGATAGCAGTTTGAATGTTGTTGCAATCAAGGCCAGTATTCATATTTCATATGATCATCGGATGTTGGTTGAAAATCTGACTACACAGCTGATTTAAAGTTTTTGGCACAGTAATAAATTCTACGCTGAGTTAATTTTGTCTTAGCTATGCTAATAATTTCAGTGGTTTTGTGTTGCTCTGGCGTGTGTTTGGAGGAAAAGGATATGGAGAAGTCTTTCCCCTTCTCTCAATTTTTGGGGACTAGATTCATTTCTGGTATATAATAGTCTTCTAGTTATGGTATTTACTTTATGGTATCTAATTTATGGTATTTAATTTCTGGTATATAATTTCTGGTATCTAATTTTCGTATGAAATTTTTGGTATATAACTTCTGGTATGAAATTTCTGGTATGAGAAATTCCGGTATGAAATTTACTTAACTTGAAAATTTCTGGTATCAAATTTCTGCTATTTAATTTATGGTATTTAATTTCTGGTATATAATTTATGGTATTTAATTTATGGTATATAATTTCTGGTATCAAATTTATGGTATTTAATTTCTGATATTTAATTTATGGTATCTAATTTTTGTATGAAATTTCTGGTATGAAAATAATTTCTGGTATGATAATTTCTGGTATGATAATTTCTGGTATGATAATTTCTGGTATGATAACTTCTGGTATGATAATTTCTGGTATGATAATTTCTGGTATGAAATTTCTGGTATGAGAAATTCCGGTATGAGAAATTCAATCCAGAAAATAAAAAATAAAATAAAAAATAAAAAAAAGACAAGAAAAATAATAAAAGAAAAAAAATTAAGTAATTAAAATTAAAAATATATACTTATATAACAAATAACAAATATTATTTATTCTTTCTTTCTAAATGGAAGGGTTAATATTTTTTACCTACTATTAAATGAAAGTGGTAAAAAAATTTGGGTACATTTTCTTAAACAAAAACTCAAAAAAGCCTAGTATGTCAAATTCTCCCTATATAAATTAGTTAAAAAATCTTAATTGAAATAATGTTGTTTTTTCATAAACAATAACATATTTTTGACAAAGTATTAATTTTGTATTTGAGTTATTCAATAAATTGCTTTCAAATAAAAAACATAAGAAGAAAAAAATATATAACTTTTACACTATTCATTGGGATAAGTAAAAACAAAATAATTTATTAAAAAATGTAATTGAAGCCGGGGACATCTGAAAGAAGAAAAAAAACATTTTTAAGATGAAGGAAAAAGTGAAAAAAAATCTCTGTGGTTTCTACTTCTTAGTCAAACTCTAACACCACTTTGCTACCATAGATTTGGTGTAATTTCTTTCAATTTTTTGTTATTAAAATGGGGTGGGCTGTAGTAAACCTCAGCCCACCCCTATATCCGTGCCTGCATGAAGATCGAGGGGGGGGGGGGGG
>BSUD01000007.1:140028616-140065811 GCA_033239045.1 Fagopyrum esculentum | reverse complement strand
GGTTATTTTCTTCATCAACACAATTACTGGGTGAAATACAGTTTGTGTAAAATATATATGGTATAGGTCCCCATATACTTCTTCAACACACAAATCATGTAGCTTTCTCGAGACATAGAACTTTTGGGTGCTAGCTCCCAATGAGGGTAATAATACCTCATCTCCCTTATCTTTCAGGATCTCAACCTGCGAGACAAAGATAAAAAGAAAACAAAGATCAAACGTAACAAGATACTTAGAATAACAACTATCAAATACAACCAAACTATTTGTAGTCCCCGACAACAATGCCAAAATTTTGATCGTGGAAGTTTTACCGAATGGTAACAACAAACTCCCCCGTAGGATAACGGGATCAAATGTAATATATTCAAGTATCGAATTCATATGAATCGTGTCTGTTTGGATATATATATATATATATATATATATATATATATATATATATATATATATATATATATATATATATAATAGAAATTATGCTAAGTAAAAAGGGAAAGAAAGAAGGGAAAAAGGAAAATTTGTGTTTGAAAAGGATTAAGAGAACAAGAAAGCAATGATGATAGTTATCTTGAATAAGGAGGGAGATGATCTAAGGAAACAAGATTCCCCACTATAATGACTTAAAGTAACATACACATATAAAAATCATGAACGTTGATACATGAATATTGCATGTAACCATCTAAAAATAACATTTGGCATCGACAAACAAAGACCGTGCTCTCCAACTCGCGTAGCTCTCAATTCAGCGGTTCGGCGAGTATAGAAAAATCCATTAAAACTTAGAAATCCGGAAAAGACCAAAAACAACCTTCTCTTTAGTCTCTTCAGTTAGAAAAAAGGTACAAAAACCGGTACTTTCTACAATAGTTAGAAATCCTCGAGGCAGTGATAAAGCGCTACTCTCAAAACCAAGTTCTTTTCAATAATTCCAATAAAACGCCCTTCACTTGTGGCTCTTCAATTGTTTTATCTAAACCATTTATAAACACCACTTATTTCGAAGGTAAGCACTTGTTGAATCCATAAGAGACATTAGAAACTCGATCATGAGTATGAAAGAAAAATTCAACAGGATGGAAATCACTATTGAAGTGCTTGGTAGAGGACATAAGATGTTGGAAACTCAGGTTGTCCAACTCAGCCAACAACTCGAGAAAACTCAAGAAAAACTCTATGCAACCACAGAATCCAATCCTAGAGGAGTTTGTGCTATCACACTAAGAAGCGAAAAAGAAATTGTTGATCTCGTAGCCACTGAGACGTCTATGAAGAACACTACTGAGGATAAAACTACTCATGCGGAGGTAACTATTTCTACACTTACTAAACTATATAGAACTTCTCTTCCTTTTCCTCAAGCTCATAACAAGAGGAACTTAGATGATGATTTTGAAAAAATTTTGGAGCGCATGAACAAGCTCTACATGAAGCTTCCAGTTGTTGAGGCATTGAAACAAATGCCCGCGTACTCAAAGTTTATGAAAGAATTTCTATCCAACAAGAAGTTGATAAATTATGAAGACTCAGTTGACATCAGCAAGGAGTGCAGCGCCATGCTCAAGACAAAGATGTCACCAAAGAAGGAAGATTCATGAAGCTTTTGCATCTCATTGACCTTCGGTGGAAAAAAATCTTGTATATGTGATTTAAAAGCTATTGTGAGTGTTATCTCACTAAAAATGTGTAAAAATTTAGAACTAGGAGAACTTCCCCGCGGTGAAATTCACCTTGACTTTGACCGACAAGTCTGTTTACTAGACCAGATAGCATGCTTGGGAACATTGTTGTAAGGATTGATAAGCATGAGATGCTTGTAGACTTTGTGGTTGTTGATGTTGATGCAGGTACTAACGCCCTTGTGATCGTAGGACAACCCTTCCGTTCTACTGTTAGAGCTCCCATCGACATCCGAGAGGGATTCATCATCTTTCGATTTGATGAAGAAATAATGAAGTTTCTCTTCCGAACTTCCATAATGTTCCCTACTTGGATGATGATATTTGTGATATAACTAATGTTGGTCAGAATGATGATTGTATGATCATTGAGGACAACCCCTCTTTAAATGTTTTTTCCTTGCAGGAGACCCCACAAATTATTGTCACGGAATTAATGACGAGAGAGGTGCTAAGAGGGCAAATGGAAATGAGAACAACAATTTATGAGCTCAAAGAAACTGTGAAAAATCTTGTGGAAAGTAACTCCAACATGGAACAAGAAATTGGCAAACTTCATGGTAGTCATGAATTCTTGGAAATTCAAGCTACAGAGTTAAAAGACACCCATCAAGAGCTTATTGGCCACCTAAAACACATGGATATTATGCTGGAAGATGCTATTGAGAAACTGGATGCCGAAGAACAAGGGCTGAATTTCAATATCTCAGATGAATCAATTGGAAAAGGCCGCAAGCAAAAACCACCACCCTACACCAACGTACGGCCAGCCCACGGGCAAGCTTACGACCATAGGAAGACCGTTACATTTTCGACGGATGATTCTTATAAAATTAATTCGAAAAGTCGTAGACAAAGTTTTATTCAAACCACCGGCTTCTGGTCACCATATGCCCACTTACGGGAAGACCCACAGTCGTAGAGCCCGCCATAATGTCCGTATATTGTGTTGATTCCAAAACCAACAAGCCAAACCACCGTACACCCTCCATATGGTCATATGGTGGCCGTATCACCCCTCTAGAATGCTCAATCCGAGATTCCGTGCATAACACTCCAATCAAAAGACAAAGTAAGTCTCTTCCCAACCCTTCCTCACCTACACCATCACTTCCTTCCTACACCACCCACACAGCCAAGAAAACTTCTCTTCCCCCACACCATTAATCACTTCTGACCACCAACCTTCCAGCTGTCCAAACCAAAGCCCTTATCTCCCCCACACTTTCTTCCACCACCAAACGTCCCATTTCACCTTCACCTCAAGAACATCGCTCTACCCGCCCCGATGTCACAAGAGACTCGTGTTTGTCCCACATTCTGCTGATGCACACATTGCCTACAATTCTATCCCCGTGGTGAAGGATTCTCTCCGTAGTAATCCACATGGTTCAAGCTAATGACAGAAAACAAGCGCTTCATGGGAGGTAACTTATGCATTTCCTTTTTGTTCTTTTTTAATTTTGCAATGTTCTTATGTTATTTTCCTTTTATTAGGATGACGGCTACTGTATATGTTTTAAGTAGGGACAATCGAAGATTCTAGGGATACACACAGTGGACTTCAAAAAGCATCCACAACATTCCACCTTCTACCACATCCCCTCCTTACCACCATATGCATTGCATTTCTTTGCGAGTTTCTTATTCTCTTTACTTTGTTTTTCACATCGAGGATGATGTGTAGTATAAGTATGGGGCCATTTACTCACATTCGCATTTCATGTTTTCTTTTCTTGTCACATGTTTATTATTATGCATTTTCCTTTTCTTGAGTCTTCTACTTTTCCGCACGCATTCATAAACACAAAACCACAAAAAATATTGCATTTAGCGTAGATTGAGTCGATTATCATCATTCTTACTTCTAGAAATTAGAATATGTCATGCTATTACACTTGACTTGCCAACTATGCTTTGGATTACTACTTCTTGCTATTATTTATGTACATGAGTTTTTGGATGATTATTGATGATTAATTTGCCCAAAAATAACCCTTGTGAGAACTCTAGCCTATGAACGTGCATTTTCATGTGTTTTTTTTTCCTGTCTTTCTTACTATCTGAGATCTCCAAAACGTTTAGTTTTTTCTATAACTTTTGATTGACTCTCTTTCAAAATCACATGTTCATTTGATTCTATATGTTTGATATTTAAATGATTGAAGCCGTCTTTGATAAGCATATGTGACATTTTCCACCTTTATATACGTTTCCTTTCTAATAGCCATTTCTTACCTTTGTTTGTCCTTTTTTGGTGCCCCTAAAAAATGTCTATTGGTTGTGAATAGCATCATTTGACCCTATCCTGGGTAGATGGAAGAAGAAAATAAAGAAATCAATTATGAGATGTTCCCATGAAGTGAAAGTGAATTCAAGAAAAAAAATGCACGAGTTCGGAAGCATATTGCCATTATTGAAGATATTTTCATGTTTGGTGGAGAGGACAACAAGTTCCCACCAAATATGCAACAACAAAAATATAATGAATAGTTCAAAAGTGAACAAAAGCTTATTCCTGAAAGGAAAATCAAGTGCTATAAAGATCAAAGTGTTATAGTTCATGAAGTACAAATTATGAAGAAAAAGTGTGAAGTGACAATTCCTTGAAGGTGTTTTGAGTTATAAAGATTCGATACTCGGATACTATTTTCCATTTTGACCTACTCTTTTGGCCTACCAACATCACTTTTCCATGTTTCATATCCCCGTTATACCTTTATAAAAAGATATCATGATATTTATCTTCATTTTAGTTTCACTTAACAGGTGGTGGAGTTTGAGAATGCCTTAAACTTATCGTAAGATCTATCTATGTCTTTTGAGTTTGAGTGTTTATTGATATATCCATAAACACATCTTGTGAAATTGAGAGCAAACACATTACCTTTGAGTGGTTTGGATGACTATGATTCTTTAATTATTCTCTTACAATGCTTAATGTTATGTTGATGTTATGATGATATGATTTGATTTGTTTGTTTTCCTCTTAATTGAGGCAATCATTTGTTCTTACACACAGTATGCATATGACATGATCTTACTCGAGGACGAGCAAGATTTAAGTATGGAATATTTGATGAGTGTCAAATGTAACTCTTTTTAGACCTTAGATTCAGGCATATCTTACCTATTTTACTCTCCCGTGCATCTCTATTTGTATAAAAAGCGTTCATTTTTTGTATTTCGGTATCTGCCTTGGTTTTTATGTGTTTCAAGCAATTACAACATCAATTGTGCTAGAATTACATCCTCTCAGAAGTCAGAGTTGAAGTGAAGACTTTACATGACCGAGGAACTGCAACATGAAGTCCTTTGAATATACCTTTAAAGTGAAGATCCGCGATTTGAAGCTTCAGATGAGCGAAACCATCAGGCGATACGGCCGTAGAGTAGCCTTAGGGTGACCGTTTCATATACGAAGATTTTGTCAGAGTCCGGCTTCAAACCCCAACCCGAGACGCTCTCTACCACCAAACCTACAACCGTAGGGATGTTGTATCACTTGCCGCCGAAAAGATTATCAAATATCTTCGATTGTAACTTTTGAAAGGAAATATTTTGTGTAACCCTAGACTCCGAGAATTCTATCGATATATTCATATGTCATCCTTAGAGTTAGATTCGTTGATTCATCCCGAATTAGACATCACATAAATTTCTCCTTACCCTAGCCGTCAAGTAGTTGTTTGCTTTGCTTTGAAGGTTCGTCTTACTAGAACCAGAAATTGTGGGTTTATGTCTATCTTGATTTTATATATTGTTTTTGTCGTATAGTTGATCATGTCTAGCTAAACTCCCTCATGATCAAAGGATTGGATGATCCATATAATGGTTTAATTTATTATATGCATATATATGTATTTATGAATTGAGATTGTGATGTTGCTTCTTTTCAAAGCGCGTTCCTACCTTTAATTTACCTTCGAAAGAAGTGGTATTTATAAATGGTTTAGATAAAACAATTGAAGAGCCACAAGTGAAAGGTGTTTTATTGGATTTATTGAAAAAAACTTGGTTTTGTGAGTACTAGTTTATCAAAGCTTTGAGGATTTCTAACTATTGTATAAAGTTCCGATCTTTGTACCTTTTTGCTAATTGAAGAGTCAAAAGCGAAGCTTGTTCTTGGTCTTTTTTAGATTTCTAAGTGTTTAATAGGTTTTCATCTACTTGTCAAACCGTTGGATTTTGAGATATGCGAGTCAGAAAGCACGGTCATTGTTTGTCTATGCCAAAGGCTATTTTAAATGGTTACATGCATTTATTACCAAGATTATCGCCCGTTATTTCGATCTTTTTTATTTTTAATCTGAGAGTCTTTTATAAACTGATTTAAGAGCATAAACTTCATATACGATGGATTTGAAGCCATTGAAATTGTCGAACAATCCATTTTGAACGTAATATAAGATTCCGCAGGTTTTCCTTTCAAAAAAAAAAAAAAAAAAAAAAAAAAGAAGAAGAGAACTCTAGTTGCTATACGATGGATTTGAAGCCTGAACTCTGAAGGTGTGCGGAACTTTGGAAGGCAAAAGAATAAAAGGATGGCCAGAGCATATACTCGGAGGGAGGTTTGCCGCCTTGAGACGCGAAGTGGGTGTGGTCAATAAGCGAGAGACCGCCCAGAAGCTCAAACGAGAAATTCGGCGCTCCTGGTGGTTCTCGTCATCTCGTCACCCCCTTTCACGCTTTTCCATTCTCCCTGGGAAACGAGGAAAATCATCAAAATATGATATGCCCTGTCTAGCACAAAAACACGTTTCCTCTCCTTTCTCTCGTCAAAATGCTCTCTACACTTTTTCTCCGGCGGACAATCTCAATTTCTAACACTTGCACCCTTCTCAAAGGTTCGCTGTTCTTCATTCAATGCAGTTAATTTGATTCGTGTATTTGGAATATCAATTATCGATCGGATTTGCCGTTGATGAAAAATGTGGAAGTTCTGAGATGTATTAACGGGCATCCAGGGTATCGGGATCTCTGTTGACTAGTATGCAGCTCGAAATAAACAGTTGGGTTGTGGGTATATCATGTATGGTGTTGAATGTGGTTGATGGTTGACCGGGTCATTATGTCGAACACCTTGTGTGCGGTGGGAAGCAAGTAATTTGACATGAAAAAAAGAGGAAATGAAAGGGATTATTTGTGAAACATTGACCAATTTTAGCATAGAAGGTGGGGTTTCCCCCAGTTAAAGCTTAAATCCAATCTGTTCGTGAGCATCGTTCACCATATGACTGTACTAATGAACTAACACGTCTAAATCCGTTCCGAGGCTTAGACTATTGGGTTACCTGAATGGTATCAACAAGATTTACATGTAAGTTTTAGATTATCTTATATAACAAGAAATGCCCCCCTCTTTGCACATTATATAACTCAACTGTTTGGCATAAACGGAAGAGGCAAGAAATGCCCCCCTCTTTGCACATTATTTAACTCAACCGTTTGGCATAAACGGAAGGGAATGCATTCATCAGGTTGCGGAGAACAGATGAAGGTCACCATGAGTAAGGCAGTAATTGTATCGGAAGTGGCCTGCTATAGAGTGGACACACAAATCTAGAGTCTGTGCAATTTTTTTACTGGCAAAATTTCATTATAGCATTTGGCAAATAGTTGAGCTGCAGATCCTTTCCCTTCCAAGATTTTGTTATTATCTTGAACGCCCCTTGTAGCTTACCTTATCTAATTTTTCATCTTTTTCCTCAGGTAAGGTTAAGACCTTTTGGTTACATGTAGAACTAGGGGACGGGCATTTGGTTGTTCCAGACAATTTCAGACACTACAGTAGTAAATCTAATAGCACATCCAAATTTGATTTTACTGATTTAACGTAAGTGTGACATTGTTCTGTCCTTTTCTATTCTGCTAACAAATCCTCGGCTGAGGATTTGGATATTTTGTAAATGTAGTTCTCCTCACACATGGTATCCAAAAGCCCGAAAGAAGACTCGAAATGTTACTCTGCATGTTGGCCCCACTAACAGTGGGAAAACGTATCACGCTTTGAAGCAATTGGAGTCAAGTCCAACAGGTACATTGGACGGCTAACTTGATTTGAGACTGTGATATATTTATATCTACTCAACAAGATGGGTTTTTTTAGTGCCTTTTGGCTCTGGTCAGACGTATCTAATATGTATATACAAACTTTGTTGCATAATATGAGCTTAGCTAACACATATATGCTTGTAAAATTGTTTATGTCCTTCTAGGTATCTATTGTGGACCTTTGCGGCTCTTAGCTTGGGAGGTGGCAAATCGATTGAACAAAGCCAATGTTGCATGTGATTTGCTTACGGGTCAGGAGAGGGAGGAGGTTGAAGGTGCCAAACACCAGGCTGTGACAGTTGAGATGGCAGACGTGACTTCTGACTGTCATTGTGCCGTGATTGATGAAATTCAGGTAAACTAGTGGATTCACTTTAGTGCTGAGAGAGAGTTTCCAAAAATTACATATTTAGACCAGCTGTGAGAAGATCATGTGAAATGTAGGATAGGTGATACAACAATTGAAAATTCTTGATATGTCATCTGTTTCTTGAAGAGTAAACAAACCAGTGGATTTATATCCCTTACATCATGAAAATATTGTGAAGAAATTTGCTTGTCTAATTTCATCTGCTGTAGGAGTTCACTTGTAGAATGTCCTGTTTGCAGCTATATATTACATAGAACCTTCCAGATTTGTTAAGGATACATGAGAGATTCCTTCCATTCCAATATCCATGGTGATGTTACATAAACTTGGAAATGCTCGTGTCTATGTGTATGCCTTTGACTGGCTTTTGTTTTTTATCCCTCCTTTTTTCAGATGGTAGGATGTAGGACAAGGGGTTTTTCTTTTACCCGTGCTCTCTTAGGGCTTGCTGCTGATGAAATTCACCTTTGTGGGGATCCAGCTGCTGTTCCCCTTATTCAGGAGATACTGAAAGTTACTAACGATAAAGTGCAGGTAGTATTTAATTTTTATGGGGAAATTGTGCAAATTACTTGCTACAAATGTGTTTATTTTCATATCTTCATTATATCTTGGTTTAAAATTTTGTTCACTAGACATTACCTGAAAGACTTACTCTCACGATAGGTTGCTCATTGCCATTAAAGGGAGAAGACATGAGTTGCTTATTTTCCAGTACCAAAATGCCATGTGAGCAAACAATTATTTTCTTGATAAAGAAAAAAAAATATAGGAGACCTCGTGGTAAAACAAAAGTAGAAAGCAAATGTTTGTTGTCCCTTGCCATAACCCAGAGAAAACATAGCTTTAGCCTGAGGATCAAGAAGTATAATTTATATGGGTCAGTTCTTGCAATACCAAAACATTATTTGGCCAAGCAATCACTTCCCTGAAAAAGACAAAATTTCTATGAAACCTTTTAAGGTTGGTGATACCATGATAGTAAAAACGATATTGTAGCATATGTTCACAGCAGTGGAGGAAATCTCTGTTGCTCCTATTGTTACTGGAGAGGTGTTTCATATATGTTGTAACTTTTATTTGACATAGTAGGTGATGGGATATAGTTTGCGGATGTGCTTTAACTAGATGTACTGTTTGCAGTTCAATTTGAATGTTCTGGGCAAGACAGGCAAAGACTATGTTTGGGATACTTATTAGGTATTAATTACCTTATAAGGTTTAACCAACCTGACATTCCCAAAGTTGGAAACAGGAAAAACATCTTTTGGATTTGGAAACTTTGATATGATTTGAGCTATAGGTCATAAAAAAAAAAAATGGTTATAGTGTAGTTCTGTTAAAATACTTATGCTCAAAAGCATCATTGTACTCCTAGGAGTATGAATTTGTAAAAAAGTAAAGCTTTATAAGCTATAGTTGAATAGTTATTATAAAAGCACAACTTTCTTGAAACTATATAATTTTGACATAATGTCAATGTTTGTGGAAGCTCAATCAATTGGATTTGTATACTGAAAAGCAGGGTTACCAAATTCGTAGTTCGTTGATTTCAAAGTTCACAGTTTGTTGGAGAATTCCATCGGTTGAATTCGCACACTAGAATAGATATTCCCCCCTCCCTTCTCACACACCCACAAATTTATTTATATGTATAAATAGTAATAACAATTGTATGCATAAATTCCCTCTCTCACATATCAATCTGCAAACCTGTTTGTGATGAACTTTTCCCCTCCCCAAGCCCCGTCTTAGTAGGTTTACTGTAAATTCAATGTTTCCGGGAGTCAAGATGTCACGAAAGGTTGGGAATGGTAGGGAATAACAGACAATCATATGTATGCGTTCATCTTTGGAGTTTTAAATTGAATTCACTAGCTTGGGCGAAATCGTTTGCATACACGAATTGCTTTCTAGTTCGAAATTCATAGGGGATGGGAGCAAATTTGGCAACTCTGTGAAAAGCATTTTAACGTGTTCTTGATTCATGAATCACGATGAAACCTTGCTACTACATTGTATCTTTCTGATGCATGCTACCTATTTATTTCTTGGGCTTTTAATGTGGTTCAGTTTTGGTTTCATTTTACTCGCTGCATTCTTCTCCTCAACCTTTTTTCACGTGTATGCCAGTTGCTTCAGTGTTATGTAATTTTACAACATTAGCACTAAGGAAATATAGTTTGGTACCTTAATATTGGATACATATTTACTGATATGTGGTATGTATACAGGCATGGATTTCATTAGTTAAAGATGAACTAGATTTTGTGCACACTATCCTCCAATAGGCTAGATCATTCAAATTGTTTCAAATTTTTCAGTAGTTCCTAGCTGTTTACAAAAATTGTGGAGGGGATTCAAAATTAAGGATATTAAGTGATTACTTCCACTCATCTCTATTCCAAATCCCTCATACAATTTCTTCTCAACTTCGCAAGTCCCAGTAGGTAGTAACCATCATTCAGGGTGTGAAGTGATCATGATTGTATCAGCATGAATCAGAATCCTCATATGCGGGGCATAGAAAAATCTGGTAATATGTATCGCACTGTCTATGAAGATTTAATTTTGACACGTGGCTGGATTTTGCCTGTACCCTTAAATGGGTGTTACCTGTTGTATTTCGGGCGGTGATAAACTAGCTATTAACATTAAAATAAGGTGTTGCTATCACTGTTAGATGCACAAATTTTTTTTTTCCGAAGAAGGCACTTCGTTTGAGTGATAGAACTAGGAACCTGCTTAGGAAGACTGCGCCATTTTCTTTTGCTGTCTAATGTGTTGCAGAATCTGAACTCTGATTTTTCTATAAAATATCATCATTTCCTCTCCTGTGCACACTGCATGCACATCTTAAATTAGGCAGCTGGAGGTTTGAGCTTGTGACACTTGAAGTTTAGTGTAATTGCAGTACAATTTGTTCTTTTGTGACACATGAAATTTAGTGTAATTGCAGTACAATTTGTTCTTATCTTAAAAGAAGGCACTTGACGGCATGCTATTTTCCAAGCTTGTTTGTCAAAAATGATTCGGTTCGGCAGATATATGAAATATAGTGTACGGGATCCGTACTTTAGGATTTAATTCTTTCTTCTCTTATTTTAATATTTTGTTGCTTTCATTAACTTATTTTATATTAATCTTGATATTTTTCGTCACACTACAAACATTACAGGTTAAATACTATGAAAGGCTATCACCTCTTGTACCATTGAAGGTTCCTCTTGGATCATGCTCTAACATAAGAAAAGGAGACTGCATTGTTACCTTTTCACGACGTGAGATTTATAAGTTAAAGGTATAAAACTGCTCTTTGATGTGCTCCCTACTTTTTTGTACCTTCGTGTGACTTTATGTTGCTCAGTGTGTTAGCTCTTGGCCTCTAACATAATGCTTTGTTTTTTCGTCTCCTGAATGATGTGAAAGGCGTTCATATTTAAAGAAGAATTAGTATATTGTCACGCAAATGCAGTGGTGCAAAATTTTCTTTTCTAATTGTTCCTTGTTTAATGCTGCTAGAAAAAAATAGAAAATGGGAGCAAGCATCTTTGCTCTGTTGTTTATGGCTCACTTCCACCAGAGACTCGAACAAGACAGGTAAATATAGTTTACCTACTTCGTGAAAGTTCACCCCCCTCCCTGGATGGGTTGCTCTGATGAAAAATTAGTCTCCTTGTTATTAGTCCTGAAATTTGATGCAATTTCATTGTAACAAAGAAGCTGAACTGTAAAAATAAAAGCTGAAACTAGGCTGCTGGTTTTATCGAGTTCTGGTTTCTTATTTTCCAATTAAGTCAACTCCCTTCCTCCCTCCCAGTCTCACACAATGGAATTGTAGAGTATATACATGTCTTGTGAATCTGCCCCTATCATTGCAGACCTACAAGTTATTAACGTATACTGATGCTTCATAGTCACTACCTTATGCTGACTGCTTTTCTTATTAACACTCATTATACAGCACCTGTTTAGTCTTTTTTGGGCAACTTATTTCTATTCTGTATCCATCTTCTCTATTGCGCCCTCCTACTTTTTTTGTCTTCTCAAGTTAGGTTCTTGTTTATCCAGTAAATATGTTAACTCGGTAGACAAGGTCAGGAAAAATTGGGAATAATAAACCGGCAGTGATCTGTCCTTACTAGGATTTCACAAAGACGTGGATCCCTTATATCACCCTTCTCTAGATTAAGACACGTCATCTTTCGGTTCTGCTTATCAAAGATGCGGTCTACATCATTAAACTAATCATCTTTTGCTTAGGACTACAGGCAACAATGTTTAATGATGCTACTAGTGAGTTTGATGCTCTTGTGGCTAGTGATGCAATTGGGATGGGCCTCAATCTAAACATCTCCAGAATTATCTTTTCCACATTAAAGAAGTTTGATGGAGAATCATTTCGCGAGCTTACTATCTCGGAGATTAAGCAAATAGCAGGTATTGAATGTATTCTGCGACTGTTCTATTCTGAATTTTCTTTTTCGTATTTTGTGTCTTAAAGGTCTTCTAAATTATTTCTTATGATTCATTGAAGTATTTCTGTTAATTTTAATTTGGATCGTGCTTTTTTTCTGGTGTGTCAAGTGGCTACTTACCAGCAGTTGCATTATTGTCTCTTTCTGATTTTGGTGATATATCTGACTTCGAGTAGGTTATGTTTTAGTTAAGTCCCTACCCACTTCCTCAAAGTGAGCTTGTGAGAATTATTTGTTGATTCATTTTTCACGGGGATTGGTTGCTCGTAAGGGAAGCTTTTTTGCTGGATAGGAACATAGATTTGGCTGTAGATAAGACGTCGCTCTCACTTTCCTTCATCTATTTGTTTTTCCTGTTTCGGCTATATTTTGTATTGGATCATGATGCAGGAGAGTATGATTTTTCATGGTTCTAATTTTTGCCACTTATAAAGGTAGGGTTTGATCGTCATCATCGCCTCGCTTTGAGATACTCCTCTAGAAATTTCACTTTTTACTAGTGTCTATTGGAGAGTGACATGATATTACTATTCTACCTGCTTTAGAAATGAAAATGGGCACCATGTCCTTAATTCTAATATATCTTTAGAGACGTACATTGTGCATCAGAGACTCGACTAGGGCCGTGCAAACAGGCTGGACTCGAATTTGTGGTCCGGTGCAGACCGTTATAATAGAATTCACACAAATAAAGGACATTCAACTGTACCGGTCCGTAACGGTCAGGACTGTATCAACCTGTTTTTAAAACTTTAATTTTTTTAAAATGTGTTGATTATATACGGTTCGAGTCAAACCCGGACCGGACCGTAATATTGCGGCCCGGGACCAAACTGTAATATGAAACGGCCTAAACCAGTGCTTACTGTCCGGACCATAATTTCCGGCCCAGTCCGTTTTGCACAGCCCCAGACTCCCAATGTACAACGCAAAAGTCACAAAATAAAACTGAAGTGGCACATTATGAAGAGACATAGGAGTAGCTACTTTCATAAGCTTCGTCTTTTAAGACGGCATCAAAAGTATACATATTTTGTAGTGAGCTTTCTGAAAGCTTTGGGCTAATATAACCTGCAGTCCATAATCGTTTCCTGTATTGGTGGGTTGGACCTTCAACCTTGTATCCACTATCCAGCCTGACAGGCCTGGGATTGATCCTCTATTGACTTTCTAATTTGCAAATGACAGCTATTTGTTAACGGTTAAAGTTTGTTATACAGCTGGCCTTTGGCATATTTACTTATTTCATGATGCCTACTATTTTTATTTGATATACGTTTCCCTTTGTGGAATTTTACTTTTAGGCAGAGCTGGCAGGTTTGGGTCAAAATATCCTACAGGTGAAGTGACATGTCTCCATGGGGAGGATTTACCCTTGCTTCACTCAGCACTCAATTCTCCATCACCAGATCTAGAGGTAATAACTTATTACTCCCAATCTGCAATGAAGGATGTGAGTTTTCTTTGATTTAGGTTGCTTTCCTATTTATCTTTAGCTTCCTATTAGACTACTTTGAATCAGGACTCTATATTGCTTCAAGTGCTCCTTGACATTGATCTAATCTTAATATGCAGCGTGCTGGACTGTTTCCTACTTATGAGCTACTGCATATGTATTCAAAAGCAAAAATGCAAACTGGACTTTACCGGATATTGGTGGGTTATCAATTATCTGCTTCTTACTTTGACCAAAATATTATTCTGCGTGAGCTTAGTGTTTCATTTACATAATCTTGGTAACTATGCCTATATTCCAAAATGAAGCATCTGTTTTGGATTTTGATGATCAATTGTTCTAGGTTCTCAACCTTAATAGTTGCTGCTGAGCCAAATAAGTGTTGGTGAGATAGGAACCTTCCCCCTCCCCCTGCACTCAGTTCTTACCTCTGTTTGACATGACTAACTTGTGATGGATAAATTAGTTTGTTTAACAGGAATTGGCTCTTGTACACGGATACCATCCTAAAAACCTTACAAAATGGGGTTGTGTTCTTTTATGGCATTTTATGTGAATTTCAGACACAAATTACTATAAATTCAAACTGGCCTCTACTTACTTATGCCAATGAAGCATCCAAAATCTTCACACCCATCTTTCATTCTCTTTTATTTATGGACTAAAAAGCTGCACTAAACTGTTGATGAAGAACCTTACTCCATCCATGATACTCTCTCCTCTTCTAAGCCCGTCCACTTAAAATCACACTCGGTAAATGGATTCCTCGTCATTTAGATCACAGTAGTCAACAACTGAACTTTCAAGATAGGGAATAATATGCCAGGTATTTTTTGTCCCTATTCTCTGTTTCCGTTTGTGGCTGGTGATGCTTCAATGTTTGGAAAGATGGCAGTGGAACCTTGCATAGAATTGTTAAAATGATTACCTTCTAGATCCATTTTTTCTGAGGTCTTGTTAGTATTTTTCTGTTACTTCCCGTTTCTTTTGGGACTATGGATAGCAGCATACATAGTAATAATTTGTAATTTGTTTAGTTTTTCTTTTTTTCTGTGCAGGAGCATTTTGTAGAAAATGCCAAACTATCTGAGCAATACTTTATAACGGATTGTGAAGAAATGATGGTATTTCATTCTTTTATCAAATTAGCATTCTCCTGTTTATTCCTGTGCTAATGCATTTGTACCATGAGAGTTGAAGCATTTTGAATACTAACCTACCCACCTTGTTAACAGAAAGTCGCTGCTGTCATTGATGAACTACCACTCGACTTACAGGAAAAGTACATGTTCTGTATCAGGTATAATTTCTGTCCATTTTTATTTGCATCTACCATGTCACGATGCCTAATATTCTTATAACCACTATTAATGGAAAGAAGAAAGTCAAGCATGCGATTGCCTATGTAGACTCCGGAAATTTCCCAGTATAAGATTTTCTGTATGTATTTATGTAATGACAAATTTATGAGTTGGTTATCGTCAAATTGCAGCCCAGTTGATATGAATGATGATATTTCCTCACAGGGACTTGTTCAGGTGAGGATCCTTGCTCTATACTCGAGTTTCTGTATAATCTATTTGTTGTGGCTGCATAACATAATAATGAGATAGGTGTTTTGTTATTGATCAGTTTGCACAAAACTATGCGGAAAAGGGGATGGTTAGGCTAAGGGAAATATTTACACCTGAAATGCTCCAGGTGCCTAAGACCCCTGCTGCACTCCAGGAACTTGAATCCATACATAAGGTAATCTTCTTTGTAACTTCCACTGATGATTCCCTTCAAAATTTTAAATCGCAGTCTACTTATGAATCATTTTAACTTTTGAGGAAAAGAATCGGAAACTTACAAGTCAGAATCATTAGATATTTGGATGGTTATTTTTTTTTCTCTTTTGGTTATGGAAGGTTTTAGAGCTGTATGTTTGGTTAAGCTATCGACTAGAGGATTCATTCCCAGACCGCGAGCTGGCAGCTTCACAGAAGGCTATTTGCAGCATGTAAGGGCCACTTCAATTCGGTAAATGGCTATTTCTTCTTCTTTTAAAGTGTCATTTCACTTAGCTTCATCAGTTCACAGGTTGATTGAAGAATTCTTGGAGAGATACGGATGGCAAAAGCCCCAATCAAGAAGGCTAGCATCCCAGTCGAGAGTTTCCCTGTTATCCCAGCATACACGTGGACGTGTGTAACCCATAAGTTTAGAACCAGAGTCTAAAGAATCGAGCATGTTGGACAAAATTGTGTGTTCTGCCATTATCCTCCGGAAAGATCAAAGAGCAGGTTCACGAAGAAGCAGTTACATCGAGTAATCATGCATGTTGTTTTTA
This sequence comes from Fagopyrum esculentum, assembly GCA_033239045.1. Classification (NCBI taxonomy): domain Eukaryota; kingdom Viridiplantae; phylum Streptophyta; class Magnoliopsida; order Caryophyllales; family Polygonaceae; genus Fagopyrum; species Fagopyrum esculentum. Next base: position 140,049,436 of record BSUD01000007.1, on the reverse strand, counting down.
CAGCTATACACAATTCAGTTCTAAAAGGAGGTGAGAAGAAAGTCATGTCACTGTCAAGTATCTGCTGCTTATAGCCTTATATGCAGTTACAGTTACACTTGTTGAATGCCTCTCAAGTTCGTTTCAATGTTTCAGCAAGACGGCAACTGCCGTATATAATATGTTCATTGTTTTTTTGGGTAATGCAAAGCAATGTAGTGAGCTATAGTGTTCAGCAACTGCAGACACGATTTGTGCATTGCCCTTTAATTCATCTGACTCCATTCAACTCATTATTTCCGTATTTCGATCCAACTTCTCTATTTGTTCCAAAAAAAGCGCGGTGCTGGCTGATGACATCACTCCCAATTTTCTTGCCGTGGACCAGCAAGAAAATTGTAGGAATGTTGTGAAAACCTAGTTTGGAAATGATGGTCATCCGAAACAATGTGTTGTAAGTTGGAATATTTTTTAATAGTTATTTTGGTAAATACCCTCGTGTTGGTGGAAGTGATACTCGCATGAACACACGCATTGTAAATTATAAGTTGTAAGATAAAGGTTGGTAAAATTGTTATGTTGGTGTTGTTTGCATCTACGACGGTTTTCTTTAAGACATTATTACAAAAATGTTGAATGTTTTCCTACTTTCCGTTGTGCTTTTTGTTACAAGATGTAATGGACAAATTTCTCGTCAAACTCTACCTAAAAGGTTTGTGGTTTCTACCCTAGTAACACCTCTAATTAGATAAAACTCTACGTTATTGTTTATTGACAAATGTTCCTTGGTGTCATGGCCTTTACTAACATTGTTATGTGTTACATTCCTAGAAATTCACCTAAATGTCTTCAATGTTCAATTTTAACTTATTGAGAAGTTTGACGGTATGATAAATTATTTTTATCCTTCTCCACCAAAGTACTACTTTTCTCATGATAAATCTTGTTCAACTCAACATGTAGGGGATAAGGTGTAGAATGAGCTTCTTTCAAAATTATTTCAGCGTACATTATCATCTTAGGAAAATGTTAATTTATTAAATACCCACATTGTGGTGGAAGTCCACCGACTTCAAAGAAAATTTTTATTCTCTCATCGTTTTTTGTTCGACAAAAATCGAATTAATCCGAAACATAGACACCAAACTTGAAATGTCCCAAACCCGATTATATCCGAGTAGTTTGACCGAAATTGCTATGAAAATCCAAAGTAACCCATAACTCAAGAGGCTGAACTAACCTGATTGAACCAACCCGAAAACTCAAAATGGCCACTTGAATTGAGTTTGACGAATAAATTGATTTATACTTGTAAAAAAAAGCCATAGCGCTTAACATATACATTTATTGGAAAACAAACATAATGATAAATTGTATTTTAACGACCGAAAAAACCAATTTGACAAAGAAAAAAAGATGACACGCCCCTGAATGTCGATGTCATCCGTACCTCCGGTTTGATACGTTCTTGGCTACCACTACCAAATGAAAGACTTTTCTATTATATTTATTTCAATTATAATTTTCATATTTTATATTTTTAATAATTAAATGAAATTCTTGTGAATATCTTCATTTAAGAAGGCATTGAATGTTTGGGATAATTTTTGAAAGATTTCATCAAATCTCTTCTTTGATGTCTATAATATTTGTCTTTGTTTTTTTTGGTAACGCCTACGGGGCCTGCGGCCTTGCCGTAAGTTTATTACGTAAAAACTGAAGGCAAACAAGTGACAAGCCTGCGGGTTGCCACGCCGCGGGCATCGTTTTTCAAACTAGGAATTAAAGATACGGGGGGATTCTGAACATAAAAATAACCTAGTGGATAGGAAGAAGCAAGTGATGCCATGTGATCGGCAGCAACGTTAGCCTCTCGATAAATATGACGGATTTGGACTTGCTAATTCCTACGAATGAAGCCTTGGCACCTGGATACCAGACTAAACAATGGGTGATAATTCGGGACAGACTGATGCACCAGTTTGACAACCAATTCTGAATTGATCTCAACTATGATCTTACGAAAGGCCTTTTCCCATGCCTGATAGAGACCCATGGTAAGACCCCACAACTCAGCCGACGGAACAGAACAGGACCCGATGTTCATCATAAACCCGCACAGCCACTGACCGTGAGCGTCCCTGAAAATGCCGCCGGCAGACGCGGACCCGGTAGCACCCCGGACCGAACCGTCCGTGTTGAGCTTTATCCAACCCTCAAGGGGGGGCATCCCAGTTGACAAGGGTGAGTACATTCGACTTCTGCATACCTCCAGATCTTAGCGCAGCCCTAGCACGGATAACTCTCCTAACATACGTAACAATTGCGTGAACTCGGTTTGTAGGAGGAGAAGTGCCCCAGAATATCTCCTCGTTTCGCCATTTCCAGAAGTACCAGACCGAAACGGCGAAGCAAAGTTGCCATGGAATGTCTCCCAACACAACAACACTGCAAGAGAGATTAGCTTCGAGCCATGCGTGGATTTCAAGACTAAAAAAACTATTAATAGGGTCGCTTGGCTTTAGAATTGACCAAACAGCGGTAGCAGAAGGACAGTCCCGTAATATATGCAGAATCGTTTCCGAAGATCCAGTGCAACGATGACAGCTGTTATCCATGGTCAGATGACGACGGGCCCGTTCATCATTAGTTAACACCCTACCGTGACACACGAGCCATAGGAAGGTTCTAATACGTTCAAGAACAACCGTAGTCCAAATAGATTTAAAGATATGGCTTAACTGGTCAAGTCGAGTAACGGACTGAACCGAGCTCTTATATGCAGAACCTGCAGTGTAAGCACCATCAGTCGAATGCGTCCAAGACAACAAGTCAGGCTCAGAAGAGGACTCATCAATTGAAATCAAAGACATGTTGAGGAGAGTTTTAGCAGGAAGTGTGGAGCCAATTCTATCCCAATCCCAACCATACCCGCAAATCCAATAAGAATTGACAGAATCCGACAGGGAGCAACCGCTAGGCAGCGTGGCAGCGTCGGAGCATAGAGGAGTATCGATACACCACCGGTCGGACCAAAAGCGAGTGTGCAGACCATTGTGGATCACCCAGCGCACACCAGTTGAAAGAACAAACACTTTAGCCCAGATAAGACCCTTCAAAATATGTGACCCACGTTTGCTGATATTACTGTCCATGAACAATCTAATATCCCTTAACCCGTACTTACCAGAAAGCAGTGACACCCATGGGGCATTCGGATATTGCGTAAACCTCCATGCCAGTTTGCCCAACCCCAAGGCATTTGCGTCCGCACATGTACGAAGACCCAAACCGCCTCTATCAGTAGGGCGACATACCTTCTTCCATGCAACAAGATGAATTCGCTTCGCATTCTCGGTGTCGCCCCATAGAAATGAACAACACAATCGATCAATGTCCTTGCAGACTGAAGATGGCAGTTTAACAACTCTGGAAATATAGGAAGGGAAAGAAGACAACACGGACTTGATAAGTGTTGTACGACCAGCCATACTCAAGAGTCTCCCTTTCCAAGCCGCCAATTTGGCCTTTGTTTTATCGACTAGGAACTCGAACACAGATTTATTCATACGGGATTGTAGAATAGGGAACCCAAGATACTTACCTAAGTCAGCGACAATTGGAAATCCTGAATGATCTTCGATTGCTTGACGCAATGATCGATCCACGTTAGGTGATACGGAAATCTGTGATTTAGAGGAGCTTACTTTGAGGCCAGAAGCGGAGCAAAAGTCCAATGACCGAAAGATATTTACAAGAATCCTTCCTGTAATTATTATGAATATAAATATATAAAAAATATAATTGAAATAAATATAATGGAAAAGTCTCCATTTGGTAGTGGTAGTCAAGGGCATATCAAGCCGGAGGTATGGATGCCATTGGTAACAACTCGAATGATTAAAATCAATGGACTTAAAAGCGCTCTCGACCATTTCGGAGGAAAAACCTCTTCTTCTTTTTTTACAACTTTGGCAAACTACTGTTTGAGAAACCCCTATCAACTCTATCTCATGCCACTAGCACACAACCAAAAAGTTTTCCTCGCCACTAACACCCCACCAAGGGCTCCTCCTCGTCACCATCACTCCTTCAAAGCTTGTCTTTCGCCACCCACCTATAGGAATCAAACCCTTTCTTTAATATTTGCCCTCGTTTATCGTCGTTGGCACCCGAGGAAAACATCCTCCAACGGTCCGTCCAAGCACATATTCTCCTATATCCTCACCATCCAGATGAATCCCAAAGATTACTCTTCTTATCTAAACAATCAAATAAAATTAGATATTTCATTTGTTAGAATTATACTCCGAAATAGTTGTTCGCTTTTTTTTTTCCTTACTTGTTATAGTTCTCTACGACATTTAGTCCGTTTATTAATTTGTTTGTCTCTCGATTCATTAGATAATGGGTCGTTTTCTTTGTAAAAAAAAAAAAAAAAAAATCTTAGAGTGTGCAAGTGGTAAGTGAATATGAAGGGTCTTTACTTTATTCGTAAATTGGTTGAGGTGCCCATGGTTTTGTAAGTTGTACCATTGCGACATATAGAGTGACAACTGACAAGGTGAGTGGAGAGGATAAGATTACTGTCACCTCTTTTAGCATGCTCAAACCCAAATGCTAGTCTTTGCAAGCTCGGTATTACCAAACATGGCTTCTTTGCAATTGGCTATGGTGGGTTGCGGATCCTTTCAAACCCAGAAGCCCCAATTCGTCCTCCCAAAGAGAACTCGTCTCTCCTTTTCCTCTACAATTTCCCCATCTAGGTTCCCCCTCTTCAAAACCTCCGCCGTCGCCTCTGAGACCGGCTCCTCCCAACAGGTTCTTTACATTATTTCTCCCTCATGCTTTTTAGTTTGAATTGTTAAAGAGAATCGATGTAATTGGGAATGGATGGAATATGTAATTACTGTGTTGGATTAGAAATTAGGTAGAATTTTACTGATATAGGTTGTTAGGGCTTCTTCAGGTAGAGGGTGAGGAGAAGAAGAGCAAGTATTACTTTGTGATTGCGAATGCCAAGTTCATGCTGGATGAGGAGGAGCACTTCAAAGAGCTCATGTTCGAGAGGCTTCGCTTGTTCGGAGAGCGTAGCATGGAGCAGGACTTCTGGCTTGTCATCGAACCTAAGTTTCTTGACAAGTTTCCCAACATCACCAAGAGACTCAAGAGGCCGGCTGTGGCTCTAGTCTCCACCAATGGTCCATGGATCACGTGAGGGAGCTATCAATCTACCTCCTTCAAACTTCAACAAAGAAAATTGACATTCCATCTCAATTATCTGTGTTTTGGGTTTTGACAGGTTCATGAAATTGAGGCTGGACCGGGTATTAGCAGAAAGCTACGAAGCCAACAGCCTAGAAGAAGCATTGGCCTCCAACCCTACGAAGATCGAGTTTGAGAAGCCGGACAATTGGGTGGCTCCTTACCCCAAGTACGACTACGGCTGGTGGGAGTCCTTCCTGCCTCCTGCATCTCCAAGCTCTCAACTATAGCACAACTACCAAATGTGGTCTCTGCTCAAGTTTTGCGTTTCAGATGATCATTCAAGAATTGTTCTACTCTACTCTACTCATATCTGCTGTAGGAGCCTTTCAGCTGTTAGACCTGTATTTATATGTTTCTTTCAAATGTTGTTGTGAATTTTGACGAGCAAGAGTATTCAATTTGACCTTAAATCCGAATGCAGATGGATGCTTTGTGAAATAATCCGATATGCTTCTACATCGGATACGAATCGACTTTTTCGATATTCAGATCTGATTGGGTTGAAATGGTAGTATCGACAAACAAAGATTGCAAATTAGTGTGATTTTTTCAAATAAATAAAATTGTTAAGTAGACTGCAACGCATCGTTTAACGAACCCAACGAGTTAAATTAAGAACTTTGTAGCGATCCGTGCGGCTTCAATCTAAGCCGTTCAAACGAAACTGATAGAACACGCTAGCCCAATCAAGAACCGTTCGATTAGAAGTTGAAAGGGCACCACCTTCTACATAAGCCTAATTCGATTAACCCTAACCAGTTAACGCACTGTCGCAAGGAGGTGGAGATAAAGAAAACTTGAAGCGAAATTACTTGTTCAACAGAACAGAGAGGTTAGCATTCTCCATTTAATTTCTTCTTTATACTCTTAGCCGTCTTTCTTTCTTCTTTGTCTTTGATTGGTTTAGGATTTTTCTCCACCGGTATCCTTGCGAAATTGAAATTAGGGTTTTAAACAAGATATGTTAAATTGCTTGCATGTTTCGGATGGTTTTGAATTAGGGTTACGATTAGTTTGTGGTTTGATGATTGTAATTGACGAAATCGTTCACAATTTGTGATATAGATGGCTCGTACTAAACAGACAGCCCGTAAGTCGACTGGTGGGAAGGCTCCTAGGAAGCAATTGGCCACCAAGGTTATTATTAACTACATAAGTTTGTCAGAGATTTGAGTTTAAATTATTATTAGTTTCTGGTTTTAAAGTTACTTGTTTGTTTAGGCCGCTCGTAAGTCAGCCCCCACCACTGGGGGAGTCAAGAAGCCGCACAGATACCGCCCTGGAACTGTTGCACTTCGGTGAGTATAATCTCTTAAATGGGTCAAATTTGATTCTTAATACATCCGAGGTCTGAGCTAATGGTTTGTGTTTTACAGTGAAATCCGCAAGTACCAGAAGAGCACTGAGCTCCTGATAAGGAAGCTTCCGTTCCAGAGGCTGGTTCGTGAGATTGCTCAGGACTTCAAGACCGATCTGCGTTTCCAGAGCCATGCTGTTCTTGCACTTCAGGAGGCTGCTGAGGCTTATCTTGTTGGTCTCTTTGAGGACACCAACCTCTGCGCTATCCATGCCAAACGTGTGACCATCATGCCCAAGGACATTCAGCTTGCTAGGAGGATCAGGGGTGAACGCGCTTAATCATGCTGACTTATATGGTTTCTAGACGATGCTGGTTTTAGTTCATTTTGTTGGTCAAGATACTTGGATGGAATCTGTTTTGCTTTTGGTTACTCTGATGAGTTGGAGTAGATTGTGTATATACTAAAATCTGGGATGCTCATCTTTTGATATTTTCACTTTGAATGTTCAAAGTTGGAAAGCTCTCTAAACATAGAAGAAGCTTGCAGTTGATCCTTGGCCAGTCCTGATTTTATTAGAACTTGATTTTGTTTGAGGTTTGCATACAAAATTATCTTTTATCCCACAAACAGCCTAAACACAGCCTGTGAAGAGGTTGGAAAATGGCCTTCTATTGATCATCAATTGGTTATCTTGGGTTGGATGTTGATACTGGTATCTGCCACTCCAACCCAGAGACAAGTATCCATGAATATGAATAGATTATATGCTAAGCTAAGCTTTCATTCGAATGGTCTTGTATCGATCATCAATTGGTTAACATCTGTTTCAAATAAGGTTAAGGTGCAAACCATTGACATTATAACTTTATGGATGCCTTAAGGCAGTTTGAGGTGGAGATGACCAATTCTGATAATCGTAAGTTAAAAGAGGTTGGAAAGTGAGCTCCAGTTGGCAATGGAAGGGGAGAGTCATGCCCAACGAGCCATAGATGAATTAGCATTGGTCATCAAAGAAGTTGCAGCGGAAAAGTTGGGTTCTGCTGAACTAGAGATTCAGAGTCTCAGAGAAGATACGGGAAAGTTGAAGGCCCTGATGAATAGCAAAGAGGAGGAACATAACATGGCTCTCATTGAAGCAAACAAGGAGAAGAAGACCCTGAATAACACCATTGATTGGGAGTAGAAGGCGAAGAGTCAGTTTCGTGCTTTTTGAAGCGCTGAACGAGGTCGGACAAAAGAGTGAGAAGCTAAGAGAGGAGAGTGAGAAGGTGATAAACGTTTTGGATGACGCTTTGAATGAGTCTGATGTTGCAAGGGCTGAGAACTTGCAGCTCATGACAACATTAAGGACCGCAAGATGTTGTATTCTTCTAATTTCTAACATTGGATGACAGGAGGCGGGAGAGGAAGCAGAGCAGCAAAAGAATGAAGTGACGGAAATTTGGCCCCCAAAGGAAGAACCAAAATCAGAGGGGGCTGAAGAGAAGGACAAAGGTGGCTGCTTAAGAATGAAGGAAAATCGACACATGAACATAAGTGGTCGTTGATTCCCTCCTCCAAAAAGGACATGAAATCATCAAGATCATGCTTCCTTTTCCAGGGCTGACCTCTAAGAAGAGCAAGGAGGAGTGTGTGGATGATATGGAGGTTGAGAGATCGGCCCCTCATAATACTAAAAAGAAGGTCGATCTTTGGAGGTTCGGAAAGGACATCATCACCATCAACCAAACCCAAAATTTACATCACAATCATCAGAACAGCTCAGCTCGGAGAGCTCTCAATGTTGCTTCTTTGTCTTGTGCATATATTTTGCTTTTGAAGTTGAAGTTTACTTACAAAAAGAACACTGAAGCTTAAAACAAAGCCAGTGCAATTCTTGATCAAGCCATCAATCAGAAACCCATCATCTAGGTGATGGCCGCAGAGGCAAGCAACTACACCGGGTTGCAAGATATTGTCACAGGATAATCCGTCACTAAGATGAATAGGGTATACAGAGCCGTAATTTTCACGTTTTCATGGTGTCCTTGCCTCAAATCGTTTAATCTTGCAAACCCAAAAAATATCCAGTAAATTGTGATTGGCTGGGAATGAAAATGGCAGTTTAACTTGATGATACATGAGCAGCATTGGATGGATAAACACGCTACAATGTTGAATATCCTTGTGCATTTCATTGTCGGATAACATAGAAAAACTAACAACCGATTAAAAACTCCAATTTCTAGCATCTTCAAAAAAGACTGAATCATCAACACATGTTCATAAATGAGTATTACACAATGTAATAGCCAAAAACTCATCAATTTCGTCATGCCTTGAAAGCAAATGACAAAAAAGATGTTAAGATGATTCGCTTACGTACTACGCTGGACTTTAATAAAAGGAAATGGACAAGCATATATCATTCATCATCCAGTATCTTCCTCAATTTCTCCATCTCACTGCAAATGATATAGAAAGAAAAAACTCATCATCATCCCAGTGACGGGTGACCAACACAGATACCATAAGGAAATGGGAGAAGAAGCTAATAAAACCTGTGGGAAAATGAAGGGATAAGTTCTTCAACTGCTTGAATCATGATCGAAGCATCGTCCTCATTACTCTTACTGGACGTAGCCTGTTTTCCATCTCCTGTAGATGACTCACCATCCTTCCGTGCAAACCCTTCCAAGACACGCCCAATAAGACGATAGGCCATCAAACTCGCTTCATCACACACTTCCTGGAGACCTACATACTTATTTCTAGACACACCATCATCAATCTTTTCAGCACAATCTTCTTCCTCTACAGGCTTAGCAGACTCAACTTGGCAATGCTTCACATGTGAATCTGCTGTACTTCCAACGCTCGTATCATCCGACTCTTCTTCTTCTTCATAGACAAAGTCATCATCACTGTCAACACAATCCTCCATGTATGCATTAGAATACTCCAAGTCAAGCTCACAGTCAGGAAGAGTATCCCATATGACCTGCTTCAGTTGAGCACTCACATTCAATATGCCCTCCACCATCTCATCCACATCCTTTCCTCGTCCTAAAGCACATTCACTTATAGCATCAATGGTATTCAGTAACTCAACCGGGATTTCATCCAAGTCATTGCATTCAAAGAGAAACTCTGTCAACATTCTCTTAATCGCCTTTCTCAAACCATCATTAACAACCACATATTCACATCCCGGTGCCAACAATTCCTTGAATTCCTTTATCTCCTGCAGCCCAACCTTGTCAACTAACTCGATTGCCTTTATTATCTCATTCTGTAGAGACTCCATTTCCGGACTATTATTACTACAGAAGTTAGGTTCTACGGAACCACCCTGATTGCTGTTCAACTTTATTGATAAGCAAGCAACCTCCATAGCTTTCACTAAAGGCTCTGGTAGCTCATCCAAGCTATCAAGTTTCGACAGCATTGTAAGAGACAAAGACTGTATACGTTTAGCTAAACGAGCTTTAGTCCATCCCGATCTAGGAGGGTTCAAAACAGGCAAACTGGCCTTAACACCAGTAAGTCTTCGATGAATAGCAGACAGCGTCTGTAAAGACATTTCCATGAGTCTATCAAGAACAATCTTGGTTGCATCAGTATGAGACTGCACTGTTGGGCGAATGGTGAGACCAGCATTCATAGTTGAAACTCGTATTGCTCGATTCTTCAGGAAATTATGTCGGTCTCTTAGGATGTTAGATAACTCTGCATAGACCGTAGCACTATAGCATTGTTTGGCTGGCAGATTTTGTTTGATAAATTTCTTCATGCTCCACCTTGTTTTCTCAAATACAGTACCTTTGCTTCCAGCTACTACCTTAGCCAAAAGGTAAAGGCCATTGTTTGTCAAGTCATCTAGAGAACCCAAAATAGTCTCCCGCACCTTATATGGCTCTACGCCGCTAGTCGTAGCAGGCTTCCGAGTTGCTTCATGGCATAATACTCCTAAATCCTTCTTGACATGCTTCTTAACGGTATCGCAAAACAACTGAATAAAATCAAATATTTTCAATCTAGAATGGATGTTACTGGTAAATTTGACAATAAAGCTTGTTGATCGAAATATCTTACATCATCGTCCCTTAAGATGGACTCGGGCAGCATTGGCCTGCAAAAGGGATATTGTAGAACTTAAACGCAGTGCAGAGCTGATAGAAGATGAGTAAACATGAGAACAATAATCTTACTCCTCGTTTAACTTCAATCTCTTCCCACTAGATTCTGCTGCTTCAGGGAAGTTCATCAACCACCTGGATTTGAATATTATATTATTGTAAATGGAAGATCATACCAGGAAATCAAACCAAATCAAAACACGAAAAAAGGAACTCACTCTCGCTTTTGTCGGAGCTCTTCATCTGCATTCTTCATTTGAGTCCAGATGGCCTCTGCATCTTTCTTTGCATCCTCCATATCACCAAACACAAAGAGAGAGATGGGGTTTTGCCACTGCAAAAGTGGAACGTGAAGGGTCTTCAGCTCAGCACTAAAGGTTCATCCAAAGAGTATGTGAAAAGTCGCGGGGTGATTTGAAAAGTGATTAATTACAAAAATATGAGAAATTTGGATAAATTGCGGTTTCTAAATCACAATAATAATATTTTTTCATTTTTCACCATCAAAGACTATCCATATAACGCTAGTGGATGTTAAGTATTTCATTTAAATAAGATATTATTTTTTAATAAACCAAAATTAAAAACTTTATTAAACAAAGAATTGTATTTCAATTAATTTTAACCAAAAAAATAAGAACTTATCTTATTTAACCAAATGTTACCTTTTTATATCATAGTTGGATAAGAAAATCCAAAATAATTTTTTTATTTTTCTATTTTAGAACCGATACATTATATTTATGATATTGCTTTGATTCAGTTTATGTAATATTCTATTTTAAAATTTTATATAATGTAAATAATTTTTAACTTATTTTAATATTTTTTTTTATGCATGGAATGTGTCTCTTGTAGAGATATTCAACTTAACTTCATATTTCTCACACAAAGTATGCAAAATTAATAAATTAATATATAGTTGGTCCATCATCCTATTACGGCATGTTTAATTGTGTACTTGTGTTTAGTTGTGCTGAGATTTTTTGGATTTTAATTGGGCTCCACTTTATTTATTTATTTATTTATCTTTGTTTAGTTAGGGTTTGTAAATTAGATTGTAATTTTGAAATGGATTTTTGGAGCTTCTACATCCAAATTTCTCGGGTTTTAAAGTAAGAATTTCATGAGATTTGAGAATTAGATGTGAAAAATATTTATTCAATTATCCTCTTTTTTTCAACTCCTTTTTTGTTCTCATTATCGTTCAGCAAAATCACCAATGAAGAAGAGATAAAAAAAACACACACACAACACATTCAATTCCAAAATAGAGAAGAAGAAGTAAGTGAATCAAAGTCTTTGTTAGGCTAAAGTTCTTACACATATTCAATGAAGAAGATGACCGAAGTAGAGAAGAAGAAGTAAGCGAATCGGAGTCTTTATCGGGCTAGGGTTCTTCCACGGACCAACGAAGAAGATGACCAAAGTAGAGAAGAAGAAGTAAGCAAATCTGAGTCTTTGTCGGGCTAGGGTCCTCAAGGAATTGTGTCATTTATCCAATGTGCAATTACAGATAATGAGATAACACATTAAATATAGGGATATATATATAATCCGATATCATTAGGGGTCATGACGTTTTGCTAGAAGCTAAACATGATCGATACATTTATATGATAAATGTATTGCTAATGTTATCGGGTCCTACGAGGTCACACCATAACGAGGAGATGAACTGAATTAATTAATGAGAGAATAACCATGTAGGAATATATGGTGGAAAATTAATTATTAAAATACGTATCTTATATTTTAGGTTGGGCTTTTTAATAGTTAAAAAGGCCCAACCCTAATTTTATAAGATTGATCGACCAAGGTGTTCGTCTTCCCTTTCGATCTCTCCTAAAAGCTTCATTTTTTGTTCCAGCAATCGAAGGTTAAGGCGATCATTGTTCTGTCTCGGGTGGACCAACTAGAGAAGTAACACTTGTGACTCTAGATATCCTTGGAAGAGTTTTGAACACGCATCAAAAGGTATGCCTTTTCCCCCTTATATAATCTATTATGCATGCGATCCTTGTTTAGATGTTTAGGAAATTGTTTCCTGAAATTTCGCTTTTACACATCTAAAATTCCTACAGTGGTATCAGAGCCTCTTGAATAAATTGATTAGATCAAATTAAAAAGGTCATGTTTTGATGCATGTATTGATTGTTTTGTTTCAATTACAAAAAGAATTAATTAGGAAAATAGGACTCCTTAAAGTTATCTCTTGTAAACGGTTCGTGCTATTCGTACCCACCATTTCATTCTATTTGTACCCATTTTACGACTACGCATCACGTAGCCGTAAGGAAAGCATAAATCAATCGCCAAAATACAAGAACAAACTTCGCCTACGCAGCGCGTAGGCGTAGACTTCACAACGCTTGCTTGATCGAGAACTACGCTTACGGGATGCGTAGGCGTAGTTCTCGGATCATGTAACCGTTGTGAACTCTACGATTACGCGCTGCGTAGGCGTATTGTGGAGAACTAGCCGTTACCAACGGTAATGTAACCCAAAGATTAGTATAAATATCATGTATTCGACCCATTTCATAAAACCTCATTGTCAAACGTTGTTTCGCAAAAAAAGTCCTTTCGAAAATGAATTCCGACGATGGAGAAGCAAGCTATCATTCCGGCGATGGAGAAGAGGATGACGGTGTTGCTTTCGGCGGTGGTGAAGATGACGTGGAGGGTGACGAGGGCTTGTTCAATCCCGCGATGCTCAGTAGTTACGATCCGTATTCGGGTGTTGAGGTTAGTTTTTTCAATTCGTTTGTTTTGACGTAGTTTAGTGTTATATGTTTTAGTTAGTTTATGTTATATGCTTGACTCGTTAATTAATGAAGTAGTAGACAATTAGTCAATAAGTAGTGTTATTTGACGTTAACTGAAGAATTTACTCGTTAATTAGGTGTCAATTAGTCGTTAATTGAAGAAAATAGTCGTTAATTAATGAATTAGTAGACAATTATTATTTAAGTAGTCGTTAATTAATTTGAGCAATCTCAGAACATATGATATAGTCGTAGTGAATGAAATTTTCGAAATAATTATTGTAGGTTGCCGATATTCCCGATGATTATGACTATACTAGTTTGTTCGTTGACCATCGGATATGGACGGATATGGACTCGTTAGTTGCGTGGGTTCTTGAGAGAGCAGGAAGTAGAAATATGGTTCTCATCAAACTAAAGTCCTACAAGTCGGATGATAAGCGTTTTGGAAAGGTGATATTTGCGTGTGAGCATCACGGAGTCTGCAAGAGTGAGGCGAAGGGCTTGAGGGTATGCAAAACGAAGAAGTTTGATTGTAATTTTCGCTTACACGTTGATGAGGTGCAAAGGGGTCTTTGGGGTGTGAGGAATGTTCACGGAATTCACAATCATCCTCTTCCGAAGAAGTTGGTAGCTCATGCCTTTGCTGGACGGTTGACGAAGGCACAAATGAAACGAGTCCAAATCTACACCCAGGCGGGAATGCCTCCGAGGGAAATTGTTCGTTTGTTAAAGAGTGATTTTGAAGATCCCGAAAAGATGGTCACTTCTAGGAAGCAAGTTTCAAACGCTCGGAATAAAATTAGGTTGGAAGTGATGGGAGATCGAACGGTAATTCAAGAAGCGTTGAAATTCTTGCAAGATAAGGATTATATGTGGGATATTAGGATGGAAACCACTGAAGGAGGAGAGGTAGTGAGCGACTTATTCCTAGCCCATCCAGAGTCGAAGCGTTGGGTTGCCATGTTTCCATACGTTGTCATCATGGATGCTACATACAAGACGAACAGGTTAGTATGTAATTCATTCAGTTTGTTTATATTAAACTTTTTTTTAATTACAAAGTCTCATTCATTAATCATTATATTTTGCAGATATGACATGCCGTTGTTGGAGATCGTCGGATTGACTAGCACACAACAAACTTTTCCCGTTGCGTTTGTGTTAATGAAACGAGAGACGACGGGTCATTACGAGTGGGCTTTGGAACGGATTGCCTTGTTATTCAGTGGAAAGAAGCCGGAAGTGATAGTGACGGACAGAGAATTAGGTCTCATAAAAGCAATGCCTAGAGTCTTCGCAGATGCCAAACATATTTTGTGTGAGTGGCACGTGTATCGAAACATAGAATCAAATAGTTGGTGGAAGTCACATTCGCCATCCATCCAAGCAAAATTCATGAGAGATTGTCATGAGTTGTTTGAATCGACTACTATTGCGGCTTATGAGGCGAGGCTCTTGCATATGAGGGATAGTTGGATGGACAAGTATCATTTGATGGAGTACCTCGAGAAGACATGGTTGGACAAGTACAAGGAAGCTATTGTTCGTTGTTGGACCGATCACTATCTCCATCTCGGATCAAGGACGACAGGAAGGTTAGACAAATACTCATTGCATCTTTTATTGTTTAGTTTACTTGTGATGATTTATTTTATAATTATAAATTATGTTCTAATCTTAGGGCCGAGGGTGCTCATTCGGTGTTGAAGAGAACTCTTAAGTCTACTCGTTGTGGATTTGATACTCTCATCAAGGCCATCCATAGAATGATTGGAGATCAGATTGATGAGATTCAAGGTTGCATAGAAAAGTCGCGTACTCATACTATCGTAGGCATCCAAGAAGACCCTATGTTTACATTTCTTCTTCGAAAGGTGTCGAACAATTGCATGAAGTACTTGATCGAGAATTGCAAACTGGCGCGGCAAGGGACATTTGATGCTACATGTGACGATTGGTATTGGAGGCAATCGTATGGGATCCTGTGCATTCATGAGTTTGCTGCTGCCCTCCGGGAAAACAGACCTATGTTTTTGACTGCAATACATCCTTTTTGGAGACAAGTTACGTGGCATGAGGTCACCAAAGAAGTGGAAGAACCCGAGGCTATTCCTCTGTCGATGGGGGATATTACTTTGACATATTTTATGGCCATGCACAGGGAGGGTAGGTTGCCCCAAGACGTTGTGAACAAGTTTGGCGCTTATATTGCAACCATGTTGAACCCGACGGACTCAGTAGCTCGGGAGCCGAGAATTTCACATCCTTCAGACAAGGGAAGCAAGCAAGGACGAGTGCCATCTGGATTTGAGCATGCTCGAGCTGATAAGGATTCACAGATGAGGAAATCTTCACAAAGTTCTAGAGGAAGAGTTCGAGGACGAGGCCGAGGACGGGGTCGAGGACGAGCAAACACCACAGGCGAGCCTAGTACCATCCCGGAGCCTAGTACCATCCCGGAGTCTGAGCCTAGTACCATCCCGGAGTCTGAGACGGCCGTTCCAAATGAGCCATCTGAACCTGTGGTCCGAGGATTCAACTGGGGTTATCGGAATATCCCAGCATTTATGTTATCTTACGTTGATCGTGTGATAGATGTTCCGGGCGATGGACATTGCGGATATCGATCACTTGGTGCGTTATTGGGTTACCGTCCAGATGAGTACATTCGTGTCCGGAGAGAGATAGCTTGGGAGTTGAGTAGACACATGCATGTATACTCCGGAATACATGGTGATGATGAGATCGAAGAACTGATTGACAACTTCAACTACCTTAACCCCGCACCTTGCGCATCACAGTTCTGGATGGAGGTTCCTACTTGTGCTCTCGCATACGCTACTTTATTTCGGGTGTCCCTTGTCGTCTTCTCTAGATTGGACTCCTACACCTGCTTGCCATTGATTGCCGATTCTGAAGCCGAACAAGAACCTCCAACGGTAGTGCAAGCAATCGCAGTACTCAATGATCATCACTACGTTCCGGTAAGTCCATTTTATTCCCTTGATTTGTGAAACAAGTTTGGTTGTATCAAAACTTGTTTGACTAACATGCTATTGATTTGTAAAACAGGTTTGGTTGCATCAAAACGCTCCATTGCCCCCGATATGTCTTGATTGGATGCGAGGTCACGACGCTTCAGTTGATGGTTTTGCCGACATACATAACCGAAGAATAGCAAGATACGAAAGACTGCTTTAGAGAGAAGAAGATGCGGGTTCTTAGTTTGATGTTGAATTGTGATTTCGAATAGTAGTGTTGAATTGAGTTTTTGATTTGTGATTTGTGATTTGTGATTTCAATATTGAGGTTTGTGATTTGTGATTTGTGATTTCAATATTGAGGTTTTTGATTTGTGAGTTGTGATTAGTGATTTCAATATTGAAGTTTTGATCTGTGATTTCAAATTGAGATTTTGATTTCAAATTTGATTTCAAAACATAAATCACAAGTCAAAGTAATAAAATGAAGCAAGCACGGGACGTTGGAAATAGAAACAAGTCAAAGTAATGATACATGTTCATACATAAAATGAAGCAAGCACGGGACGTAATAAATAGAAACAAGTCAAAGTAATGAAACATGTTCATACATAATAAACAAAATAGAAACAAGTATTTAGTCCTGTCGCTGTGATGCCCTAACAGGAGGTGGCGCCTCTGGTGCCTCGTCTCCTCCTAGAACATCTAGGAGACGTCGAAGAAAATCAGCCTCAGACGGAGGACAACGAGTCAACTGATCTCTAACCATACCTATAGCTATATGTACACGCTGCAGAACATGAAAATAGGTAAGAAACTGAACTAATTCTTAAATAAAATGAACTTTAACGTAACAATTCATATCGTACCCGCTCTGAAAGTACAACAGGTGCAACTGGAGGTGCAGGCGGTGGTGGTGCACCATCTGGAGGTGGCTGTTGTAACACCCCGAATCCGCGGGACTCGGGATGCTACGGGTTGGGACCTCACAATGGGTCCCGACCCTTAGCTTGACAACAATTTCACCGGATCTTGCAACAAGGCACAAATAAAGGCCAAAACCAAAATACATTTTATGCAATGTAAGGAAACCCGAAAGAAAACAAACAACGGACTTCAGCCGACAACAACTCCAAAGACCAAACACCATACATGCGGCATAGAATGATACAATATACAAAACTCCAAACATGACTCTAACCCAAAACCCTTCCTAAAATGTACGGAACCCCGGCTGCCCACTCTTCCGGATCTCTCGGCCGCATTCCTAACCTGCAAGGCAATCTACAACAATCGGTATAAAACCGTTAGCTCATATTCGAAGCATTAGAATTAAGGTGAAGGCACAAACACAAGTCTATCATCATAAACACCCAATACACTCCAAAGCACACAAGTCCGGTTTATTATCTTTATTATTATTAAGTCATATCCCGTTCTAATTCAACTTAGGTTGTGACACGAGAGTCACCGAAACTCGCCTCGGTCCCTACTTACCGGCATGGAATGGTACTGATGCATCTGACCGTCTACCAGCCGGGATAGTCGCCGAGAACCTCCTAGCTCTCGCGGGAGCCAGGCAAGTTGTCACCGCCCGTTATCATACACTTGGGCCAAAATAATATAAAGGTCGGTAATCCTAATTCCGGTTTAGTTGTTATAAATAATAAAGAATAAACACACACCACCAAACACACATCAATGCTAATACAAGGAATACGAGCTAAGTAAGTCCGGAGACTTACCTCGTCCAAAAAATAATCCCGCTAACCACCGCTCTCAACTTCCCGTAGGAAGGCACTCAACGCCTGGTCAAAACAAGGCACACCATCAACATCTCTCTCACATGCTAGAAGTCCTTAGACTTCTAGTCCTAATGATCTCGCAAGATCATAAACCATAACCATGATAGGATAACAATTCCTAATCCTCACAATCTCACAAGGTCATAACCATCACAACGCATGCTAGGATACTCTCGTCCTAGTCTCCACAATCTCAACAAGATCATACAACCATAATCTCAATCCTCATAAGATCAACTAACCACTCAACGCTTTACAATATTCACAAGATAACAACACCTTAAGCCTTAAAACATTTCAAAATCCTCAAACACTCACATAAGGTCCAAAGCCACTACTTGGCATTAACTCTAAGTTATGCTAGATCCATCCTAGCATGATACTACTACTACTACTACTACTAAACATAACTAGATCGAGAAAGATACTCACTCGGGGTCAAAGGTGGAAGTCGATCGACGAATGTTGACTATGGGTCCGTTGGGCCTTTATCGAGTGCTTCCGAACCTATCACCAAAGCTAAGCAAATTTAGCCTATATGCTAAATTTGAACGGAAGATTTAACGTATAAAAATCTAAGGAAAACTCGCTTTCAAAACCAAGGTTAAAACTCGTAAAAACATTTTCCGGGGTTTTATACAATTATATAAACATAGGTCAAAATCCGCAATTAAATCTCTGGCCATAAATATGGAACTCAAGAAACTTAGACCATTTTCCGAAAATAACTTTGGGCCAAAACTATAATTTATTCACAAGGGAAATTTTGTACATTCCCAAAACATAGGGCCAAAACTGCAATTATCAAATAAGGGGCATAAAGTGTAAATAGCACAAATTTAAGGGGGCGAAATAATATATAATAAGGGTTTCTTCAACCCTGAACAAAACGCAGAAGGAGAGGTTGGGAAGGGATCCAGACGGCGGCAAGGGCAGGCGGAGGAAGGAGCGGCGGCGCTAGCGTCCGTCTCCGGTGAGCGAGACGAGGAGGCTGCGGCCCAATCTCTGGACAGAGGCGGGTGTCTCCCCTCGCGAACGAAGAGAACAGAGAAAGACGGGAGAGAAGAGACCAGGGCGGCGCGCAGGCGAAGGAGGCGTGGCTCCGGCAGGCGGCGAGGGGCTGCAAGGAGGCTGCGACGAAGAGAGCTCCTCTGGCGAGCTTCCAGGCGGTGGCGAGGGTTGTACAAGGGCTCCGGCATTGGTTGAATCAGAAGGCGGAGCAGGGCTTCTTCGGCTGGCGTTTTCCCCAGTCGTAGAGTTCAACAGAGGAGAGGTGGGGTGGCAGCCTTCGACCCGACATCACCTCGAGTTGAGAGATGTTGCAGGTTCTGGTGGGCAAGGAGATCGAGAGGGAAGATGGATGGGCAGAGGAAGGCTGAAGAGATTGAAGGGTTGAGGGGCCAAGGGCAGAAGAAAGGAGAGTAGAGGGTAACGTGAGAGAGAGACATTACGTGAGAGAGTGATGAAGGCTGAGTATCAGCTCATTGGTCGGCCAACAGTCCCCCGGTCTCACCGGCTGGGAAGAAAAAGGGGAAAGGAGGAATAAAAAGAAAAGAAAAGAAAAATCAAACAAAGGGGGATGAATAACTCGGTAAGAAAAATAATCGGAACGGGATTTTCGGATCGGAAACTCTTCTCAAAATTTTCCGTAAAATGAAATACGGACAATGTGTATATATATATATATATATATACTCGAAAATATAGTTTATGATATAAGATCATTCTCGAAAAAAAACTTTAAATTACGAAGTACAAATACTTGTAAAATTATTTGAGCTAATAAAAATATCGAGAAAAACCGAAAAAAATAAATATCGCAAACGCGCGAAAATTTTGGGCGTTACAACAGATCCCCCTAAAAACAAGTTTCGTCCCGAAACTTATAACACGCCGAACTTTTCGGTCTCTAAGGTCGAGGTATGAACTCTCAAACTAAGAAGACTGAAACTTCCTAATCTATATACACAAACTACTCAAACTACCACCGTAGGTATATATATATATCAGGTCATAAAACACATTCCCGCACGGAACACAAACTACGCATAATATCACACAAGCACATAACTCAACCAAGGGAAGAACAACGTCTAACCCATCGATTCTATCGAAGCTACTACCTCAACGTAGAAATCACCCCAAGATATTATCTTCCGTCTTCCTATTAGCCTTATTGGTTCCTCGACTGTCACTAGATCATCATGACTTACCACACGTCTCGAATCAAGCAGTACCCTCTCGACTGATACATATGAAACACCGGGTGAACACTCTCTACTCTTGGCGGCAACGCCAACTTATAAGACACTTCTCCAACTCGCGCTAAGATTTCAAAAAGGTCAATATATCGGAACTCAACTTCCTTCTCAGTTTCGATGCAGCATCTCCATTATTTTCCCTTTGATTTCTCTATCAAAAAAAAAAAAGACCGAACTTTCAATTTACACTGTTGGCATTGATTCTTATCAAACCAAACTCTAATGTTATGATTTCTTCAATTCGTGAAGTAAGTTCCAAGTAATGAAGAAAGTACTTTATTTCACACTGCTTCTACTAACGAGACACGTATACTTTTTTTTTTTTTTTTTTTGCAT
>BSUD01000007.1:139970854-140014389 GCA_033239045.1 Fagopyrum esculentum | reverse complement strand
AATTATCTACTAGTTCCAATAGTTCTAATTTCAATATTTATTAAACTAATTATCTATTAATTTCAATAATTTTAAACGTAATTATCGAGTAATTAACTAATTACGGAATTTACAAATAATTTCAATATTTATTAAACTAATTACCAACTAATTATCGAGTAATTAACTAATTATCGAATAATTACGGAATTTACAACTAATTTGAATATTTATTAAACAAATTATCTATTAATTATCTACTAGTTCCAATAATTAACAACTAATTATCGAGTAATTAACTAATTATCGACTATTTTAAGGAAGTTAACAACTAATTATCTAATTATCGACTATTTTCAATAAACTAATTATCTAATTATTGACTTTTTTCAATTTTTATTAAACTAATTATCGACTATTTCACTAACTAGTGACTAATTGTCCACTAATTTAACTAATTATCGACTAATTGAGACTAATTCATTAATTCATTCACTAATTCTATACATAATAAGTAATTAACAACTAATCCTACACTAATTATCGATTACTATTCTCTAATTAAAGTATATAAAGACAAATGTAATAAAAATAAATTAAAACGTACCCCAACCTCGCTAGAAACGCGAGATGTCGTGCAACCTCGGACTACTCCCCCTACTCGCCCTCCACGAGAGCCCCGTCCTCGCCCAACCTCGACATCGGAAACCGCTCGCCCGCGACCCTCGCCGGAAAAACTGCCGGAGGACTCACCGCCGCCGTTGCCGGAGCGGCTCCCCCGGACCACGCCTCCGTCTCTTCCCCGAGTTCGGACCATGGCTGCTGGTGATGTGTGTAAACGTCGTCAGAGTGGTTGGTGGTGGTCGTCGCCCTCTTCTTCGTCGCCCTCTTCTTCGTCCTCGTCGGTAAGGAAAAGTTTGGAAGCGGAATGAGGAAGACGACCTTCCGCTTTCGCGTTATGGAAGCGAAGAGACCTACGCCTACGCGTTACGTACGCGTAGTAACTTTCTGCCGTTTGGAAAGTTACTACGCGTACGTAACGCGTAGGCGTAAAGACTTCTCTCAATTTTGAATTGAGAATGTCTTTACGCCTACGCGTTACGTACGCGTAGTAACTTTCGCCTCAGAAGTTGATCCATTTTCTACGCGTACGCAACGCGTAGTTGTGTAATGGGTATAATTAGCATGAAATGGTGGGTACGAATAGTAACGAGGCTTGTAAACTAGGCCTCTATATAAAAGAAAGAAAAATAGGTATGAAAACTAGAAATAGGGGCAATAATTTTTTTAATTGAAATGATGGTGATTAGATGTTTACTTTTGGTTTAAGTATTTTTTTTACATGTTTACCTTTTATTTTTTTGTTAATGTAGCTAGTTTGATGAAATTATCAAGTCCATGAATGTTTAATTTTTTTGGGTGACATTGTTTTCGTTACCCAAATATGAATTGTAGTATTTTTTTCATTAGTGGGTATATGTATATTGTTTTTGTGGTATGTTTCTTATTGTTGAGTATGCTTAAAGTAATATTTTTGGGTATGTTTTATGGTTATCCAAATTGTGTTATAAGGACCAAATGTCATTTGATATTGATGTTTGGGTACAATATCAATTTGTGTAAATTTTGATTATGACAAATTCAAATTGGGTATGTTTTTATACGTGTATTTACTTTGTAGTATATTTCTTATTATTAAGTATATTTAAAGTGATATCGTGGGTATATTTTATGGTTACCCAAAATGTGTTTTTGGGTATATGTTTATTGTTTTTGTGGTATGTTTTTTATTGTTGAGTATGCTTAAAGTGATATTTTTGGGTATGTTTTATGGTTATCCAAATTGTGTTACAAGGACCAAATGTCATTTGATATTGATGTTTGAGTACAATATCAATTTGTGTAAACTTTGGTTATGACAAATTCAAATTGGGTATGTGTTTAAACGTGTATTTACTTTGTAGTATATTTCTTATTATTAAGTATATTTAAAGTGATATCGTGGGTATGTTTTATGGTTACCCAAAATGTGTTATTGGGTATATGTTTATTGTTTTTGTGGTATGTTTTTTATTGTTGAGTATGCTTAAAGTGATATTTTTGGGTATGTTTTATGGTTATCCAAATTGTGTTACAAGGACCAAATGTCATTTGGTATTGATGTTTGGGTTCAATATCGATTTGTGTAAATTTTGGTTATGACAAATTCAAATTGGCTATGCTTTTATACGTGTATTGACTTTGTAGTATATTTCTTATTATTAAGTATATTTAAAGTAATATCGTGAGTATGTTTTATGGTTACCCAAAATGTGTTATAATGATCAAATGTCAAGCGAATTTTTGGGATATGACCAAATGTCATTTAATAATGATGTTTGTGTACAATATCGAGTTTTGAAAATTTTGGGTATGAAAAATTTAA
Source organism: Fagopyrum esculentum (assembly GCA_033239045.1). NCBI lineage: Eukaryota > Viridiplantae > Streptophyta > Magnoliopsida > Caryophyllales > Polygonaceae > Fagopyrum > Fagopyrum esculentum. Next base: position 140,011,985 of record BSUD01000007.1, on the reverse strand, counting down.
ATTGGGTATGGATTTTGTATTAAGTTATGTTTAAATTGGGCATAAATATAAAATATTATTCAATTTATGGATATTGTTTTATTTTGATATTTGATTTATTGGGTATGTTGTTTTCGAGTATATTTATGTACTTTGACAAATTTATTTTTGGGTAAGCAGGATTTTTTGGGTAAGCGGATTTTTTCTGGGCAGAGGGCTACGTTTTTTTGCCCTAAATTCCCTCCAAATGTCAATCAAAAGTGTCACAATCAGCACTCGCATCAGCCATCACTCATTAGTCATCACTTTTGTCAACTTTTTGTCCTATTTATGAATTAATCTAGTAAAGTAGGAGACCTATTTCTCAATTTGTAATTGGTAGAACCCTCAATTTCAACTCTATAGGGTAAAAGACCCTAAATGCCAATTCAGCCCATTCGAGGAATCTAGGGCATGGTATTCTACGGCATTAGGGTAATTTATTTTAAAATTTTTTTTGGGTTTTACATTATTATTTTTATTAATTATCTAATAGGATTAGTTAGTTTTCTAAATAATAATAATTGTTTCCAAAAGATATTATATATGATATTCTATCTAGATAAATATGATTTATCAAGTTGAAAATAAATAAATTTAATTTTGTTAAGATATGAGATATTTTAACTTAGTTAAATTATATCCTAAAATTAAAAGATATTATATGAGATATTCTATCTAGATAAATATGATTTATTCTCTTTTTGAAATAATTTTTTTTATTAGGATGAATATGATTTATCTTATTTGGAGATTACAATTTAGTTACATTAGGATATATGATATCTTACTTAATTAAATTTTATCTTAAAATAAAAGATACCCACCATTTATGAAAAATTTCTTATTTTGTATAAGGTCTTAATTTAGAAATGTTCTATATTTTGACAAGTTACAAAAACGAAAAAGCTAAATGCACGAAATTTGTTTTAATAGTGTGAAAAACAAACGCATTCCGATGGCGCTCAACAAGTAAAAAAAAAAAAGAATTTGAGCGCCAGCGCCTTCCGAAGGCGCTCAAATCTTTAATAAAAAAAAGGCAAAAGTAGGAAGGCGCTCAAATCTTTAATAAAAAATAAGAAAAAACAGGGTTTTGGGCGCCAGCGCCATGCGCCGGCGCTCAAAACCCTAATTTTCCCAAAATTTTGCCTAATTTATTTTTATTTTAAGATTTGAGCGCCGTCGCAAAGCGCTCAGATCCATTTGAGCGTCACCGCAAAGCGTTCATTTTCGGTGCCAAGTAAATTTTAAAATTGTGTATATAACACGCCCATACAAAAATAATACATTTGCCTAATCTTAGCAATGATCTAACATTAAAAATGTTCTGATATTAGAAAGTTACTAATTTTGAAAAGTTACCATAATTGAAAAGTCACTATTTTTTGGAAAGGTTCCGAATTTAGAAAATTTACACCTTTTGACTTTTTAATGATTAATATATGATATTAACACCATACGCAATATAATTGATTAAAACAATACCGGAAAGGAGTTTCCATTTTATTTTTCTCTTTATATGATATAGTGATCGTTATGTGTTTATGCGTATATTTCTTTTAATATATCATATATGATATGTATGTATGTATATGAAGATATGATCATGTAGGCGGTTACTAGTGTGACCCTAATCATAGGATAGTTAAATACGATATGCGTATCGTTATTGTTTTATTGTTCACGATCTACGCATCGTTATGCATTTTTGTAATTTTCAATTTCTGCAAGAGTTATTTTAAAATTCATTATACAAGAAGACCAAAGTCCTAAGGAGTCTGAAGGATGGAGATTCATGAAGGTCCAAGAATGAAGATTTTTTTTCCAGGGGTCATATTAGGAACCATTTATTTAATGCGTTATTGAATGCCTTAAATTTCCACTTGTATCCTTGCTCGTTATTTTTGCTATGTGTTTTTAAAATAACAACCCCACATGCTGAAAACGTCCCTTAAAAGAATATTGAGAATTGCCTTTCCATATCATAACCGATCCCTATTTAGGAATTTGTAGGATAGGTTCCGCCAAAGCGGGGTGTCCTTACTTTGACCTCGATACATTACGATTATGCTCATACTAAGGGGCATGCTGTTTTGATATGGTTAACTCAACAAAAGTCCAAAAGATAAAGTTTTGGATTTTGAGGCATAAGGATGAGTTCACATGAGATGTGTTTCCATCAACCAAGAATTATAAGGAGTTATAATGTAACACCCCGATTTCGCGGGACTCGAGATGTCACATTGGGCTAGAATCTCACAATGGATCCTGACCCTAGCCTGACAACAAGTTCTCTGAACCTTACAACATGTCACTGACATATATAAAAACAAATACATAAAACCGTATAAACTATATAACTAAAGGTTAACAACAACATAGCCGAGTATGAAATAACATCCTCACACAGGAGGTAAACAAGACATCATCCTCACGCAGGAGGGAAAACATAAACAACCCCAAAACCAACCACCTAATGTACGAGAGTCCTCGGTCTGTCACCCTGCCAGATCACCCAGCAACGCCTATCCTGCAAACATCTACAACACGGTATGAAACCGTTAGCTAACCATACATATATGGGGTAATGCATAAGCACAAGCACAATCATGAAAGATAAACAAATCAGCATGTTATCACACATTTACCCATTTATTATCTTTATATAATAACCATTAACTCAAAAAACCGTATATATATAGATAGATGAAAGTATGTGACACGAGGACCGATACATCCCCGCCTTTGAGTGCAATTTCCAGCTGTACGAGTATCGGTCACACAATCCGTGTACCTTATGGGAGTGGATTGCGCCCTTCCTGTAAACTAGTCTGGCCCGACATCAGAGAACCTCCCAGACTCCACGGCGGGATGAAAGGGAAAGGTTATCACAGTCACGCAGTGGGCCAGTCAATAGAACATAGGTCGATAAAAACGACAACTCATGCTATCATAGCAAACATATAAAGCACACACCACTCATGCAAACACCCAATACAGGGATGGTAGCTAAGTAAGTCCTATGGACTTACCTCAACCTCGTACAATCACAACCACGATCAACCTCCAATCCTGGGAGGGACACTGCCTAATAACAAGGCATAAAGAGATATCAATACTCCTATCAATAAAAAAGGTCACATCTAGACCCAAGGGATCCATAAGGATCATAAGCCTCACAACCAACTAAACCTCAAAATCTCAACATAACTCACAATTCCTCAAATCTCAAGGTAGTATCTAATCAACATTCCTCAATCTCAATTCTAATCCTAATTTAATTAATTAACCTTTAATTAATTAATTAGATTTTGCCAGAATAACGTTTTGCCCGCAGGCAATTTCTAAACCCCTGTCATCAGATTTCATCAAACAAACTACCCATAATCACCAGAATAATAAAATGACCATAATGGAATTTCTAATTATCCATTTTGACAAGCCTAAAGTCAATTTATGCCAATTCGCAGTACGGAAAACGAATAAATTCATAACTTATTCGTTACTAACCCGATTTACGATCTGAAAGAAGATTCGGAATCACAACGACGCAGGCTACGCATGGACAACATCAAATTCGTCGGAATCTGAGCGATGGAATCTGCCTGGTGACATATATGCTCGACCAGCCCTTCATCTGCTCGGAAATGCAGAAACTCGGTACCGATATGAAGAGAATGAAGAGAGGAATCCAGAAACTCAAACGAAATTGAAATTGGATTAGAAATGGAGAGTAGATCTGAGTTTGAAGGTTGAGAGAAATCCGAGTTTTTACGAGAAAACGTGAAAGGAAATGAATTAATAAAGGATTTTCCGCTATTTATAGTGAAGACGATAATTATCCTTTAGTAAAGTCGATAATTATCCTTTAACCGATCCAAAGGCGGGTCGAATCTCTTTCTCCAAACTTCTCGAGATTGAAACATTAAATCTGGAATATTGTAGGGATAATTATTCCACAACTGCATCGGAAAACGTGTATTCCTAAGCCGTCTTTCTTAGCCGTTAAGAAACGCAATAGCGACTCTTTTGGCCGTTTTGCCTCTCCATGTTATTTCATATCTAAGACATATCCGATGTCCTGATCATTTCTCTCAACTGCATTATTATTAATTGGAGCTCCCAAATGCTCCAAATAACACTGGAGGGTAAAAATAATAACCCGGGGAAAAAGTAAAAATTTCCCCAAACGTCCAAAATTACGCCAGGAACATAACGGTGAAACTCTTACTCATCACTTGCGAAATCTTCGCGAGTTATATGTCAATTACTATCAACGATTAAGTTAATCAACATTAATTAGAATTCGGAAATCCTAGCTATTACATATAATTAGTAAAGGAGTTTACTTACCTTGATTATATGAGACTTAGGGGAGTGCCAAAGTACGCTAAGAGTCATATATGATAGGATCTTGGAATCATTTTTGCTCAGTAAGGGAATTGATAATATTAGTAGAAATGTGCAAAACATTAATTGTTTATAATTGTTATAAAAATTTTTAGCTTTTGCAAAATCGATCATAACTTACCTGCATTTTATTATTATGTGTTTTTGTAGTCCACCATGTCAAACAAAAACCTCAAATCGTCTTTACGCTCCGTACTCAATAAAAAGAAATTGAACGAACACAACTTCCTTGATTGGGAGAGAAATCAGAGAATTGTTCTTAGGTCGGAGAACCAAGAGGATGTCTTGGAACATCCAATCCCTGAACTCACATTGGAATCATCTGATGAGGACCATGCGACGTACATGAGGATAAGAAGCAAGTGAATGTCTCCACTTTGGGTATTCATGTTATTGAAATTTTGTCAACTAATTCTATTTCATGGGTATTGGATACCGGATGTGTTTCTCACATTACATCGAATGTGCAAACACTGAGAAATAGAAGGATGTTGCGGAAGGGAAAGGCAGATCTACGGGACGGTAATGGAGCAAGAGTTGTTGTTGTTTCCATTGGAGATTATTGCTTGTCTTTACCTTCTAGCTTAGAGATAAAATTTAATAACTGTTATTTTGTTCCATGCATTACTAAGAACTTAATTTCAATTTCAGTTTTGAACCGTGAAGGTTATATATTTACCATTACTGATCACATGGTGATGGAGATTTATATGAATGATATTTATTATAGTCATGCGAATATGAGTAGTAATGGACTATACATGTTAGACATCAAAACTGAGATATATAACTTTAATACAAAAAGGCAAAAGCCGAATGAAACAAACGAAGCAAACCTATGGCATTGTCGATTGGGTCATATAGGCATAAAACACATTAAGGAACTCCAAACAGTGGATTACTTAAACCATTTAATTTGGAATCATTTGAAACATGCGAATCATGCCTAATGGAAAAGATGACAAGGTCACCTTTCACTAGTAAGAGTGAACGGACTTTTTGAACTTCTAGCCCTCATACATACGGATGTATGTGGACCTATGAGTAAAGAGGCTAGGTTTGGCTATCGCTACTTCATTACATTTACTGATGATTTTAGTTGATACGGGTATATCCACTTAATGAAACAAAAATCGGAATCCTTTGAAAAGTTCAAGGAATTCCAAAATGAAGTAGAAAGACAAACATGCAAGAAGATAAAATTACTTCGATCAGATCGAGGGGGCAAATATTTGAGCCATGAATTCGATCATCATTTGAAGAGTCGTGGAATTGTGACGAAACTCACTCCCCCGGGCACTCCACAAATAAATGGTGTGTCTGAGAGGAGGAACATGACTTTGTTAGATAGTGTCCGTTCAATGAAGACTTTTGCGGATCTTCCATTATCCTTCTGGGGATATGCTCTCCGAACAGCTGCGTTCACTTTAAACAGGACTCCGTCACGTTCAGTTGACAAGACACCATATGAGATATGGAAAGGAAAGGTTCCTCACTTGTCATTTCTGAGGGTTTAGGGGTGCGAAACTTATGTACAACTTTTACAATCTGATAAACTAGCACCTAAATCAGACAAATGTTACTTTGTAGATATGCCAAGGAAACCAAGGGGTATGATTTCTACCATCCCATAAAGAACAAAGTGTTTGTTACTCGGGATTGTGTCTTTTTGGAAAAGGAATTCTTTTCCAATAAGCCAAGTGGGAGAAAAGTTCAGATTAATGAGATTAATTGTGAGCAAGAAGCGCAACAACATGATGACATGCAACTCTGCAAGATGCCACTGAGAAACTTAACTACTTTGATGAACCTCTTATGAGACAAGTTAATGTAGCAAGAAGCTATTCCTACAACAGATTAGGCTGAAGAGGAACCACATATTGATGTGGAGAATCTACAAATGAGGAACCACATAATGATGTAGGAAATCATACACTGAAATCTCTCCTATTGTTGGCCCAAATTGGAGATCAAACAGGATAAGGCAACAACCTAAACATTTGGATGACTATGTGTTGTATGCCGAGATCGAAGTACTTCTCATGGAGCATAACGAGACCGCATCCTACAAGCAAGTTGTGACGGATCAAAACTCCGAAAAAATGGCTCGAAGCCATGAGATCCGAAATGGGATCCATGTCTGAGAATTAAGTATGGGACTTGATTGATTTGTCTGATGGGGTAAAACCTATTGGTTGCAAATGGGTCTTTAAGGTAAAGACATACAAGGATGAAAATGTCTCTGTTTATAAAACAAGGTTGGTTGCTAAGGGATTTAAACAGATTCATGATATTGACTATGAGGAGACATTTGCCCTGGTCGTCATGATCCGGTCCATTAGGATAATCCTAGCGATTGTCGCCTTCTATGATTATGAAATATGGTAAATGGATGTCAAGACCGTATTTCTAAATGGCTATTTATAAGAGGATGTATATATGACGCAACCTGAGGGTTTTGAGGATCCGGAATATCCTAGGAATATTTACAAGCTTAAGAAGTCCATTTATGGACTGAAGCAAGCATCCCGGAGTTAGAATCTTCAATTTGATGAAGTGATCAAACAGTTTGATTTCTTTAGATGTGAAGAAGAACTATGCGCTTACAAATAGTTGAGTGGGAGCAAGGTGACTTTCCTAGTCCTGTATGTGAATGACATACTACTCATTGAGAATGACATTCCGACGCTAGAAACAGTAAAGGGATGGCTTAAGAAGCATTTCTCAATGAAAGATCTAGGGGAGGCCGAGTACATACTAGGCATCAAGATCTATAGAGATAGATTTAGAAGGCTCATTGGTTTCAGTCAAGGAACTTATATAGATAAGGTCCTATAGAGATTCAAGATGGCGGATTTCAAGAAAGGATATTTGCCCATGCAACATGTGATAGAAATATGGGCGATCTAGATCGAGGAGAAACTTCAACTACTTCTTCTAGATCGTTCGAGTTGGATCAAACGTAGAACGTGGGCGGCGGAAGCTTAGAAATTGATGCGAAAGCGTTCGGTCGATCCTTCAAAAGGATCCTAGAGTATGATAGGCTTGGATCAAAGACTAGATCTAAGATATAACTTTAAGAGGGTGGAAGAAGAAGTGATGCCTAAACCAAGTAAGAGGATTTTCCCTTCACAATACTTGGATTCATCTTAGACATATCTTACAAATGAGCCAAACCATCCTTATATAGTGGATGGAGGCCATACAAAGAGTCAAAACATAAATGACGGAATTAAAAGCCAAAATTAAGTTCCGGAAATGAAAAACCTAAAATAGGAAAGGTCAAAATTTAAGTTACGGAATTAAGTTCCGGAATTAAAGTTCCGAATATAAAAAGCCTATTATTAAATAGCCGAAATATTTAAATGTCTTCATAATGGTTGCGGGTCCTTCTAGCCGGAAACACGGATGACATCACCATCCGGGGTCGTATCATTCTCCTCCTCTTAAATGTGAAACGTCCTCGTTTGCACGATCAAAATAAAGAAAGGAGTATCTTTGGGAACGTGACCCTTGAAATTCAACACCGGATGCACATTGTCAGAAGTTGGTGGCTTGGACTTGTAGTCTTTCAAAATTGTGGCTTTGTGGCGTTTGTTGAATATGTAGTCCCTCAAGGTGGCGGTGCCGTGGAGTTTGTCTCTCATGCCGTCAAGACCCTTTGATACGCCCTCGGATGGCGATGTCATCCGTGTTTCCGGCTAGAAGGACCTGCAACTATTATGAAGACATTTAAATATTTCGGCTATTTAATAATAGGCTTTTTATATTTGGAACTTTAATTCCAGAACTTAATTCCGTGACTTAAATTCCGACCTTTCATATTTTAGGCTTTTCATTTCCGGAGCTTAATTTTGGCTTTTAATTCCGTCATTTATGCTTTGACTCTTTGTATGACCTCCATCCACTATATAAGGATGGCTTGACTCATTTGTAAGATATGTCTAAGTTGAATCCAAGTATTGTGAAGGGAAAATCGTCTTACTTGGTTTAAACATCACTTCTTCTTTCACCCTCTTAAAGTTCTATCTTGGATCTAGTCTTTGATCCAAGCCTATCATACTCGAGGATCCTTTTGAAGGATCGACCGAACGCTTCCGCATCCATTTCTAAGCTTCCGCTGCCCACGTTCTACGTTTGATCCAACTCGAACGATCAAGAAGAAGTAGTTGAAGTTTTTCCTCGATCTAGATCGCCCATATTTCTATCATTTGGAACTTTACTCGAGGTCAAGAGCTTCAAGTGTTCTTCATCGTTCATCATGTTCTATGATGATGATGATCAGTTTGATTTGTATGGAGAATGGTTGCCTTCTCCACATGAAATAAAGCTCAAAGCGGCCAAACGAACCACTCGGAAGTACTGACGGTATTCACAAGAGCGACGGAGAGGATATTTTGAGGATGATGAATGGTTGTCTCCTCCGGATCCACCAAGGCCGACCTTTTCCATGGATGGGTACCAAAGGCATCCACACCGACAAGAATATTTTGAGGATACCTTTTTTGCCTCACGACAATGTGCCTACCTTGAAGGAGATCTCTACAAGAAACAACAAGAAGAGAATAAGTCTTTAAGGGAAGAGATTGAAAAATTGAAGGCACAAATGTTTGCCCTCATGACAACCGCCCAACAAGAAAACCTCAAGCGGTGCCACAACCACAATGTGAGTTGGTGGTCCAACCGTTGTTTGACGAAGTTGAAGACGAGGAAAATGTCGTCATTAAAACTTGTGCTCCGGTTATTCCACTTCATCTTGTCAATCCGTTATGTGGAGAGTATTTTCAAGATGACAAAGATGAGATCACCATCGAGGAAGATGAAGTCATCCGCCCCGACAATGACCACATCACGTTGTTGGACTACAAATCCAAGTCATATGATCCGAGGTTTGTCTTTACAATGCCAACTAACTTCCATCTTGACTTGCCATTCAACATTTTTAGTTTGCATCCACCACTCAAAATCAAGACCATTTGCGGCATAAGAGACAAGTTCCACAACGTCACCACCATGTCAAACTATAAGTTCGAGCCTCCCGATCCGGACTTTTTCCTCTGTATGTTCGACAATCTTGGCGGCCTTACCATCCTTTTGAAAGACTACAAGTCCAAGCCACCTGACCCTGATAATATCCATATGGTGCTGAATTTCAAGGGTCAGGTTCCCAAAGATACTCCTTTCTTTATTTTGACCGTGCAAACGATGACGTTTCACATTTAAGAGGAGGAGAATGATACGCCCCTGGAAGGCGATGACATCCATGTTTCCGGCTAGAAGGACGCGACACCATTATGAAGACATGTAAATATTTCGGCTATTTAATAATAGACTTTTTATATTCGAAACTTTAATTCCGGAACTTATTCAGTGACTTAAATACCGACCTTTCATATTTTTATGCTTTTCATTTCCGGAACTTAATTCCGGCTTTTAATTCCGTCATTTATGTTTTGAATCTTTGTATGGCCTCCATCCACTATATAAGGATGACTTGGCTCATTTGTAAGATATGTCTAAGTTGAATCCAAGTGTTGAGAAGAAAAATCCTCTTACTTGGTTAGGCATCACATCTTCTTCCACCCTCTTAAAGTTCTATCTTGGATCTAGTCTTTGATCCAAGCGTTTCATACTCGAGGATCCTTTTGAAGGATCAACATAATCTACTCCACTTCGTGGATGATTCGATCTAACTAGATCGGATCGATCGAACGCTTCCGCATCCATTTCCAAGCTTCCGCCGCTCAAGTTCTACGTTTGATCCAACACGAACGATCAAGAAGAAGTAGTTAAAGTTTCTCCTCGATCTAGATCGCCCATATTTCTATCATTGGTATCAGAGCAAGGGATCAAAGTCAAGTTCTTTACTTGTGTTCTTGATTGTTCTTCACAAATTTTTTTCTCTTTGGTGTTCTTCAAAGATCTTTAAGTGTTCTTCGGCGTTTTTCGAAGATCTTCATTGTGTTCTTCATCGTTCATCATGTTCTATGATGATGATGATCAGTTTGATTTGTATGGAGAGTGGTTGCCTTCTTCCCATGAGTTAAAGCTCAAAGCGGCCAAACAAACCACCCGGAGGTACCGACGGTATTCACAAGACCGACGGAGACCATATTTTGAGGATGAGAAGTGGTTGCCTCCTTCGGACCCACCAAGGTCAACTTATACCATGGACGGGCACCAACGGTATCCACATCGACAAGCTAATTTTGAGGATACTTATATTGTCCCAAGACGACATGCTAATGCCCAAGAAGAGTTGGTCGTGCTCAAGACAACAAATGATGATCTAAAGCGTGAGTTGGAATCTTTGAAGGCACAAGTTCTTGCCCTGACGACGGTTGCCCAACAGGAAGAACCTCAAGCGGTGTCACAACCAAGGAGTGAGTTGGTTGTCCAACCGTTGTGTGACGAAGTCAAAGACGTGGGACAAATTATCATTCAAGAGGTCTCCCCGGCAATTCCAATTTCAACTTGTCAATCCGTTATGTGGAGAGGACTTTCAAGATGACAAAGATGAAGCCATCATTGAGAAAGAAGAAATGATCAACCCCGACAACGACACCATTATATTGATGGACTACAAATATGAGTCGCACTATTCGAGGTTTGTCTTTATGATGCCCATAACTTACCTTCCAGCTTGTCGTTCTATCTTTTCAGCATGGCATCAACGTTCCCCATCAAGGGTGATATGCCCCGGATGGCGATGTCATCCGTGTTTCCGGCTAGAAAGACCCGCAACCATTATGAAGACATTTAAATATTTCGGCTATTTATTAATATGCTTTTTATATTCGGAACTTTAATTTCGGAATTTAATTCCGTGACTTAAATTCCGACCTTTCATAATTTTAGGCTTTTCATTTTCGGAACTTAATTTTGGCTTTTAAGTCCGTCATTTATGCTTTGACTCTTTGTATGACCTCCATCCACTATATAAGGATGGCTTGGCTCATTTGCAAGATATGTCTAAGTTGAATCCAAGTATTGTGAAGGGAAAATCCTATTACTTAGTTTAAGCATCACTTCTTCTTCCACCCTCTTAAAGTTCTATATTGGATCTAGTCTTTGATCCAAACCTATCATACTCGAGGATCCTTTTGAAGGATCGACCGAACGCTTCCGCATCCATTTCTAAGCTTCCGCCGCCCACGTTCTACGCTTGATCCAACTCGAACGATCAAGAAGAAGTAGTTGAAGTTTCTCCTCGATCTAGATCGCCCATATTTCTATCGTTGGTATCAGAGGAAGGGACCCATCTCAGCAAGAGCTAGTGTCCTAAGACACCTAGTGAGATTGAGAGGATGATCAAGGTTCCATATACCTATGCTATAAGATCCATCATGTATGCAATGACCTGTACTCGACCAGATGTTACATATGCTTTGAGTATGTGTAGATGGTACCAGTCGAACCCCGGTGACATTCACTGGCAAGTTGCGAAGAACATCCTAAAGTACTTGTAAAGGACTAAGGATGACATACTGGTATATGGAGGTGATGATGAGTTAGTCATCAAGGGCTATACCGATGCTAGTTTCCAGACTAACAAAGATGGCTTTGAGTCACAATCTGAATACTTTCTTGTATGGTTCTGCTTTGGTGTGAGCTCACCATTGCACATATTAAGTTAATTCAGACATTTTGCTCTTAGGTCGTAGCTAGACTGATAAAGTCAAAGGGCCAAGATTTTGCGTGGCGTGTTATGGTCTTAACCCCACCACATGCAACATTTTCCCGTTCATGTTAATGCAACCATTTACCATTTTAATTAGGTGTACGACCCGAGCCTAAAATCCATCAAACTCGTTGTCATTCTTTTACAAGCACAAGCAATCCGGGCTTGGCCGAGCTCCGGTATTCACTACAATAGCTAGCGACCTGCTAATGGTTTAGCTCAACGTCTTATAAATTTACATACTCTTGACCTTTACAGGTCGTCATCATATCACATGCCTCAACAAGCTTACCATGTCATACATTATCATGCTTCAACAAGTTATCATGTCATTCAATAGCACACCTCAAAAGGCTAACACGTGACCATTTCTCATAACCATGACATAATAATAATCACAATAACATTAAGCATGCTTTACACCTCATAACATCATTCTCATCATAAAACACATCAAACACGCTTCACACATAACACATCTCAATACATATCAACATTCACATTTCAACACAAGAAGACATTTCAATACAATGAGATATAAATCTCTCACGCACGGATTTATGTAAATCGAAGCTAAATAAGTTTGAAGACTTGCCTAGATACGCTCACTGAGCAACAAAGCTATAGTTAGTCCGTCTTCAACAACACTTGCCGAGAATATCATATTCCTCGTATTAAACTTCTTGCTTCAAACATCAATTAAATTCATTCCTTTGAATTAAATTAGCTTAAAGTTTTCTAGATTCCTAATTTAACTAATTAATCTTTAGTTAATTAATTAAATTTCACCAGAATAACGTTTTGCCTGCAAGTAGTTTCTAAAACCACCTGTTATTAGATCGCATCAAACAAACAACTCATAATCACTAGAATAATGTAACGAGCATAATGAAATTTCCAATTATCCATTTTGACAAGCCTAAGGTCAGTTTAGGCCAAATCACAATACGGAAAACAAATAAACTCATAACTTATTCGTTACGAACCCGATTGACGATCCAAAAGAAGATTCGGAATCACAACGATGCAGGCTACGATTGGACACTACCTAATTCACCCGAATATGAGTGACGGAACCGGCCACGTAAGGGGGAGGCTCGACCTGACCTTAACTTCAACGGAATCGTAAAAACTCGATACCAAAATGAAGAACGAAGAGAGGAATGCGAAAACTCAAACAAATTTGAAATCGGATTAGAAACGGAGAGTAGATATAAATTTGAATGTTGAGAGAAATCAGAGCTTTTACGAGGAAACGTGAAAAGAAATGAATTAATAAACGATTTTCCACTATTTATAGCGAAGATGCTAATCATCCTTTAACAAAGTCAATAATTATCCTTTTACCAATCCAAATGTGGTTTGAGCCCCTTCTTCAAACTTCTCGAAAATGGAATGATAAATATGACATATTGTGTTGATAATTATTCTGCAACTTTTTCAGAAAACGCGTATTCCTAAGCCGACTTTCTTAGCCGCTAAGAAACGAAATAACGACTCTTTTGGCCGTTTTGCCTTTCCATGTTATTTCATATCTAGAACATATCCGGTGTCCTGATCATTTCTCTCAAATGCAGTTATATTCATTGAAGCTCCCATATGCTCCAAATAACACCGAAGGATAAAAATTATTCCCCGGAGGAAAAAGTAAAATTTTCCCCATAAGTCCAAAGTTACATCAGAATCATAACGGTGGTGAAAACTCCACCTTGTTTAAAATGGTTTACAGGTGTTGATAATGGAAGACTTCACACAAATGTAGTAGTTGGATATACTAACAATGTATTGATTATATTCTCTAGATATTTGGTTGGTTTGAATTCAGTGCAGGTTTTATCAAAATGTCAAGGGCCTTGATATGGATTTCAAGGGCCTTGAGATATAACTCAAGGACAAAGGAAGACATCGTTTACAAAGGGACGAATTCAAGGGTCTTGAAGATTAGTTGCACAAAATAAGGATTCAAATGAGCTGAAGATTTTCCAGGAGGATTTTCTTACAAGAAGATTTTATCAACCGAAGATCTTATCAACCAAAGATCCCATCAACCAAAGAAAGATCTCAACCGAAGATTAGAGAATCTTTTCAGAAGATTTTCTAAAACAAAAGCGGCAAAAATATCTTCTCTCTCGATTCAACAGAAGACGAGAAGATTAAGGAGCTAAGGACTCGACGTGTTCTCAGGAACTGACGATCAACAACGTCTACCTTATCTCTAAACAAGAAATGATCTTCGTGGAGAACAAGATTCATCTTCAAACGGTCATCTCTACAACGGCTAGAAGACCTCTCCATAGAAGAGTATATATGAAGATGATGGTCGAACAAGAAAGATACACAAGCTTACATAGGAAATATCTTTACATCTTCAAGCAACCTGATCATCTTCATTTATTGTTTTTCTTTCTCTCATTCACGCAAAAGCTTAATCCCCTTAGAGCGAGAAAACACTAGAGCTCCATTGGAAGATCTAAATAGTGTTATACTAAAGTGTGTGTTACTCTGCGAAGTAACTAGGTTATTATAGCTAGGTTAAGAGTTAGAGCTAGATCGTAGCATTGGCTACAGTGAGAGAATAAGGGGATTTCTTCTAGTTTGTATCTAGGACTCTTTAAGGCTGATAATAGATAGTTAGATCCTAGGGCCATACCCTGGGACGAAGAGTAGGCTATTTAGAGCCGAACTTTGTAAACATATCCTCCTGTCGATCTTTTAAATTCCGCACCATATATAATTCACTGTGACTATCTTTGTTTTGTAGAAGCAAGAAGTCAAGGCCCTTGAAAGTTGTTTCAAAAGCCCTTGAAATCAAAGTTACACGAAGGAGCACATATCGACATCAAGGCCCTTGAAAGGAGTTTCAAGGCCTTGAGATTTGGTTTGCGAAAAGTTCGCATACCCTATTCAACCCCCCTTATAGAGTATTTTTATCCTTTATATTCACCTAATGGTTCTTCAGATGGAATTCACACTCGTCATCTACACATTATTCGCGAGTTATGGCCAATTGTTATCGATGATTAAGTTAATCTCCTTTAATCATCATTAATTAGGATTCGAAAATCCTAACTTTTACATCACACACCCCTTAAGAAAAAGTTTTGTCCCAAAACTTTAGTACACAGCTATACATAAGACTGAATTCATCAATCACATAATTAACCTACCTTTGCATGTCATGCAAGAATAGATTATTACCGCGTTAGCAGGGGTCATCAAGCTCACATTAGGGAAGTCTATCACTTCCTATGTTAGCAAACACAAATCAATTCACACACACATAAATCACATCAATATAGAACCATATAAGCACATTAGTTAGTGGAAAAGTTAGGTACTAATTATTACCTTAATCTCAATCACCGATCAAAGAACTAAACACCTTTGGATAATTTCTCTCCACGTGTTCAACTGTTTCCCAAGTAGCCTCTTCCATTCTCCTTCGGGACTACTAGATCTTCACTAATGGAACTTCTTTATTCCTTAACTTCTTCATCTTTATGTCTAGCTAACACGGCCATAGGGAACTCGGTATAGTTCTGATCTCTATCTCGATAACATCATAGTTGAGTACATGACTCAAATCTGGTTGATACTACCTTAGTTGTAATACATGAAACACTAAATGTACTCCATCCATTTTTGGCGGTAATCTTAAACGATAAGCCACTTTACCAACTTTTCCAAAATCTCAAACTGTCAAATATACCGATGACTCAACTTTCTCTGAATATCGACTCATTTGACTCCACGAGTCGGTGAAACTTTCACTGTAACTTGTGTCCTTGTCTCAAACTCTAGTGGACGTTGATGCTTATCAACATAAGATTTTGTCTACTCTGTGCAACCAACATCCTTTCCTTGATCAAAACAAAGTTTTCAATATCTCTTTTAACTTTGTTTGGATCCGTATCAATGACATCAATAGGCTCATCCCAAAAAAATGGGGTTCAACATTCCTTCCATATATTGCTTAATATGGTGCATCCCTATTGACGCATGCCAATTGTTGTTGTAAGTGAACTCGACCAATGGTAAATGATCTGGCCAAATTGGGTCCCACTCAAGTACACATGACCTCAACAAGTCTTCTAAAGTTTGAATAGTCCTTTATGACTGACCATCTAATTGTGGATGAAACGCTGTTGTAAAATTTAACTTGGTTACCATTATTGTTTGTACTGACTCCAAAATTGGAAAGTAAATCGTCCATCTCTTTCTGAAACTATGATCTTAGGAACTCCACGTAATCTGACTATCTGATTCACGAAATGTCTGGAGTATCTTGCTAGTCCTAGGAAACTACGTATCTCTCTGACGTTCTCCGGCGGTTCCCATGCTAGCACGGTTTCGATCTTGGTTAGGTCAACTTTGACTCCATCTGCAGTAATCACGTGTCCCAAGAATTTTACTTCTTTCATCCAGAAGTCACACTTGAACAACTTAGCATAAAGCTTCTCTTTCCTCAATACTTGGAGAACTGCTTTCAAATGTTTTGCATGCTCTTAACTACTTCGTGAATAAGCCAACATATCATCAATTCTGAATGTCGTCTTATGGATATATATATATATATATATATATATATATATATATATATATATATATATATATCCTCTTCTTGAATCTTCCACTGATGATGGCCTTGCCACTAGTCTAACTTGGAAAACACCTTTAATCCTTGCAACTGATCTAATAGATCATCAATCCGTGGCAAAAGATACTTGTTCTTAATCATCATCTTATTCAGTTCTCTATAGTCGATACATAGCCCCAATGTACAATCTTTTTTCCTTACAAACAACACGAGCGCTTCCCAAGGTGATACACTTGGGCAAATAAATCATTTATTTGCCAATTCTTCCAATTGCTTCTTTAACTCAAGCATTTCCACATGTACCATCGTGTACGGAGATTTATAAATTAATCTAGTGCCAGGTTCTAGATAAATTCTAAAGTCAACTTGCCTTGTAGGTGGCAATCAAGGTAATTCATATTGGAAAACATCCTTAAACTTACAAGAAATTGAAGTGTCTTTCAATTGAATCTTCCCCCCTTTCTCTAAAGTATAACATAGATTTACTTCTTGAGTACCTAAAGGTTCCAGATCAAAATCAACCTTCATCTTGCATTCTATAATCCATCGACCCCAACATGTTCAAAGACATCCCAACTTGTTCAAAGACATCAAGGTGTACAAATGTTCCAGTCTTTGAGTAAAACTATACAGTGCTATCTGTAATGCAGTGACATAAGAAAAAAAAGGTTTCAGTCTCTGTATAAAACTATACACCCCAACTTGTTCATAAACGAGCACTTCATCCTGCATTCTGTAATTCATTCGATAGCACTGCATTGGCAGCTTTATGACATAAACAATCTGGAGAAATCAATGAAAAAAATGAAGGACAGAGAAAGAAATAGAGAAGAAAGAAATCGAGAAGAAAGGGAAGAAATCTGGAATGAATAAATGAGTTGCCTTAAACAATATTACGTGATTTGAAGTAGAAATCTGAAAAATTGATTTTTACTTGATTTTCATTAACTAATTAATTACTCATATTTATTATTATTTTTTTAAAAAAAATTATCCACATCATCTACCAATTTATCCAATTGAAAATGCCACCTCACTAGTGTCATTTGACACTAGTGTCAAACAATTTTTTCCGAAATGCATAGGTCGGGTTGTACTCTATTGGGCCAGACCGTCCAATTTATGAAAAGGCAACCCGGCCCAAACCCGTTTACAATGCAAGAGCTTAAACCCTAGTTTGTTACAGAGCACATTAGTTAGCTTATAGGACGGCGTTCTCCTCTCCCCTCTCTTTCTCTTGCTCCTGCGTACGAGTGCGCGCTATTGGCATCGAAAATGAAGGTAGTGTTCTCGCCAATCCAAATTCGATCAGCCGTCATGTGCGTTCCATAGAATATCGTTTCTGATTCAAATTCTGCCCTGTTTATGATTTTCAGTTCAACATCGCAAACCCTACAACTGGATGCCAGAAGAAGCTCGAAATCGATGATGACCAGAAACTGTAAGCCGCGTTTACCAACATTTGTTTCCGTCTTCATATGATTTCCGCTCCCGTTTCTTCCGTATATTCTCAGTTTGAGTAAAAAAGACTTCTGAATCTATTTGGCTATAGAGGAATTCGCTTTAGTATAGCTTCGAGAGTATTGGAGCTTCATTGACATGCTTTATACTGGATCATATTAAAATTAATGAAATTTAACGAGGAAACCTCAGTTGTTATGATTTAGTCCCTGCTAGCCTTTGATTGTAATTTGTGGTGCTTAAGGTCAGAAATAGTATGATTTGAAACTCTGGTCCTAGGAACAATTTTAGCTGATTTACATAGAATGAGATAATGATGAACAATTTTAGCTGAGATGGAACGATTAGGGCAGAAATAGTATGATTTGAAACTCTGGTTAGGTTCGGTTTTTATATAATCTGTCAATACAAGATATACGTGGCTTTTCTTAGTTTGCTTGGAATTTGATGCTGATTTTGTAATTATTCTATGCAGCCGTGCCTTTTTTGACAAGAGGATCTCCCAGGAAGTCAACGGGGATGCTTTGGGAGAGGTATGTATGCATTTGCTGGTTTTGTTGTATTTCGTTCTTTCTGTTTTCAATCAACTAAAGAATTTGGTATCGCTCTTTGGTAATTAATATGCAGGAGTTCAAAGGCTACGTTTTCAAGATTATGGGAGGCTGTGACAAACAGGGTTTTCCAATGAAGCAGGGTGTTTTGACCCCAGGCCGTGTTAGCCTCTTGCTCCACCGAGGTCAGGCCCTGCCTTCTTTTGTTTGTTCAGTCTTTTTTATCACGACAATGCACTGGTGTTACGGTGTATGATCTCTTTTTCTTGTGGGCGAGGTTGACAATGTTAGTACTTTTTTGGACAGGCACCCCATGTTTCCGTGGTTATGGAAGGAGAAATGGAGAAAGGAGAAGGAAAGCAGTCCGTGGATGTATTGTAAGTCATGATCTGTCAGTTTTGAACTTGGTCATTGTGAAGAAGGGAGAGAATGATCTTCCCGGACTCACTGACACAGAGAAACCAAGAATGAGGGGACCAAAGAGAGCATCTAAGATTCGAAAGCTTTTCAACTTGTCCAAGGAGGATGATGTTAGGAAGTATGTTAACACCTACCGTCGGAACTTCACCAGCAAAACTGGTAGGCTGACTCTTGTGTTCCTGGTGATTGAGAAACTGATACTCAAAAGTAATTCTGAATGTTTGTATGGGCTAATTGTCGTGCTTCTATTGTTGACTAGGCAAAAATGTTAGCAAGGCACCAAAAATCCAGAGACTTGTCACTCCCCTGACTTTGCAGAGGAAGAGAGCAAGAATTGCTGATAAGAAGAAGAGAATTGCAAAGGCCAAGGAGGAGGCAGCCGAGTACCAGAAGCTTCTTGCCTCAAGGTTGAAGGAACAGCGTGACCGTCGTAGTGAAAGCTTGGCAAAGAGGAGATCAAGGAATTCTGTTGCCTCTAAGCCATCCGTGGTTGCTTAAGGTTTTATTCAATTGGCTTCTTTTTGATAGTTATGTTTAATTTTAAACCTTAGAGATTTGTATTTGCATCCGATGAATTTGACCTTTGAGATTTCCCCACATTTACCATTTATCTTATTGGGGTTTTAAGACAATGAATATCAGGGAAACTCAAAATTTTGATAGATTCAGAAAGAAAGGTCGAAGTTGGTATAATATTAAACCCACTTGAACTGCATCTCAGTTGTGGTATGGTATGGTTGTACTTGCATATGGTTTGGGTTCTTTTGTGACTAGGGAGCATTTCCATGTCAATTCAGTCTACCGCAACTTTAGTATTCTACCTTTGAGTGTCATTCTTACTTTTATCTTCCCCGCCTTGCCTTAAGATCAATCTAAGAGAATGAATCCGGAATAATTTATTACTTGCCAGGGATGTAGCTTTTTCTACAGTTTCATTCATGTATATGTTGCTGATTGACTTATGTACCAACTTAGACCGTGAGGTTCTTAGCTATTCGACGAGCTAAGTTGAGCCTTAAAGGTTAAAGTCTAGAAGCGCATTCATTTAGATGTTTAGATGACTACAGGGGCTTTGTCAGCAAACCAAGTCTTTTTATTGCTTCAAAAAAGACCTTAAAACTTGTTCTGCCTCACCCTAAAATATCTCGTCACAACTGCCCCGAACTTGAGATGCTCCTTCCAAAGCTCCTCTTGTTCGACGCTGCAAGCTTATTCTTTGTCAGCCGGTTTCTTATGAGACGCTCCTCTTCGTAAAAGAAGCTAATCATGTGTTGTTTCCACTTTTGCTCTCCCCTGTCCTTGTCGAACTTGTCCTTTTGTTTTGGTGGGCCTTCGTTGTTCCTTGTTGAACTTGTCCTTTTGTTTGACGAGCCTTCGTTGTTCCTTTGGGGCTTCTTCCTTTGCTCCGAGGAACTCTTCGGCGTTCCTTTGGGGCTTCTTTATGTGCCTTGTGTGAATTGAAATGTCGTTCCTTTGGGACTTCTTCCTATGCCTCTTGTGAATTGAAATGTGCCTTGTTGTAACGCATCTGATGCTTACCTTGTATGCTTCTTTCTTGTCCCAAAACATGGAAGTATTGATCTATGCATGCAAAAAGTTCTCCACATTATTTGCCGCTCGTTCACTTTTGAACTCCTTTGACTGGTCATGACTCCGACAAGGCTAACCCCCATGGTTGCCTTGCATGCCGCTAAATCCTTCTTTAACATTTCTACATGCATTGCCATCACTGTTGATTCCATGACTGTAAGACATCACCCCATTTATAGATAGGATCCGACATGACCGGTTGAAGCTCCTTTGCAACCCATCCTTGAGACCGTCCATTTCTTCTCGAAGGTCATCCACTCGACCATTAACGTCCTCAACTAAGTCGTGTATGCAAACTATGTCAAGCTTCACCTTCTTTAGGTGGGCCTCAATTGATGCGTCTTTGGATGTGTTCAAGGACAAACTCTGGATCTAGATTGAGCTTGAACTTCTACTGCTCTGCTTTGTTATGTGCGGATGACTTCGATGTTGAAAACGAGTTGTGGAAGCGTATGGTTGATTCGATCGAGAGAGATCAAACAATCCATGAAGTGAGCGAACTAGTGATTCTTAAAGAATTCTCGAAGTGGAGACTTGGATCAAGATTCAAAAGAACTTTGTAAGAGAGAGATTGTGATGTCCAATAACCAAGGATGGAGAAATGCTTCTTAATATGCTTGATTAAAATTAAACATGCTTTTTATAATGAGGCCAACCATCCTTTATATAGTGGAGGGTAGTGGCAAAAAAGGAAAATCCTTAAGACATAATTGAGAAGATGCTAGCAATAAATGAAGAGATTTGATTGGGATATTCTATGAATTATTTCAAGCCAAATCTTCTTCTTAAAGGAAATATCCACAGAAATATCCTTTTAATTATTTAAATATATAAAATATAAAATAAATAAAAGATTACGGAATATGCGGGACATGTCTTCCGTCGGTAGTCTCAATCATCCGTCGGTAATCCAATGGTAGAACAAAGGCAAGGTGTGCCATATTAAGTGTCAAGATAGGCGACAATACAAGCAATAAGCGACGCGATGGCTTGGGTGATGACCTTAGCACGTGCTCGGGTGATTTGTCCGTTAGAGCGCACCCGAAAGGCATCATCCTCATCCTCTCTGGGCATAGTAGTCAAGGGTGCATCAGTCCCCCATCTTGGATTTGAAACGTCCCCGTGTCACCGTTGCCAAATAAGAGATCAACATACGGTGCAAGGTCCTTGACATTGAACGTTGGATGCACATTGTACGAATTCGGGAGCTCTAACTTGTAGTCGTTCGAACCATGGTGAGATATGATGCGAAAGGGTCCATCACCGCAGTCCGAAAGCTTGCCCTTGTGGCGTGTTGGAAAGCGCTCCTTCCGAAGGTGGAGCAACACAAGATCACCGGGCTCTTAGGAGATTTCGCACCGTCCTTTGTTGCATTGATCGGCAATTTGTGCGACACGACGTTGAAGTTGGTTCCTTGTTCGCTCATGGATCTCCATAATGTGGCCGGCTCGATGTGCTGCGGAGATATTCTCCTTCCTTGAGCGGCCTCGTTGTGAAGTCCATCGGAGTGTGTGGGTTGAGGTCATAGACCACTTCGAAAGGTGATCACTTCGTTGCGGAGTGCCTAGACATGTTATATGAAAACTCATCAATGGAAAGTAAGTCTTCTCAACTACGTGAGTTTGTCCTAAGGGTAGCCCTAAGTAGTGTACCCAATGTCGATTGGTCACCTCTGTTTGACCATTAGTTTGGGGGGTGGTAGCTACTCAAGAATAACGAAGTTAATCCCGAGTTTTCCCCATAGTGTTATCCAAAAATGACAAACAAATTTTACGTCCCGATCACTAAAGATAGAATGTGGTATTCCATGTAAGCGCACGACATTGCCAAAAATATAATGTTGCAATGTCACTTGCATTGTCTGTGATCTAACATGCAATAAAATGTGTCATTTAAGAGAAACAGTCGACTACCACCAATATGAAGTTTTTGCTTCTCTTTGACATAGCTAGACCCATAACATAGTCCATAAAAATATGAAGGAATTGTGTCCTTTAATTTAATGTGCAATGTCTAAAATTGAAATAGGACAATTAACGAAGATAATTCAATCCGATTATTTTAGGAGTCGTCGTAGTGCTTTGCCAGAAGTCAGCTACGATTAATGGGTTTAAACGAGTTAAACTCATGACTATTATAAACGGGTCCTATGAGGTCACACACTTAAAGTTGACGGACTAGATCAACGGGAATGATGGTTGAATATTAATATATATACATATATATATATATATATATATATATATATATATATATATATATATATATATACATATATATATATATATATACATATATATATATATTGTATATTATTAATATATTCAAAATATATATATTTGTGAAATAATTTTTGAGAAATTGGTGGAATAGGGTCCTTTTTGTTTAGTGTAGATTAACTAGGCTCCTAGTAATATCCAAAAAAAATATAAAGATAAATAAAATTTATAAGAAAATAAATTAGGGAGGTAGTTGGACAGTTTAATAAATTCACAATAATAAACTACCTTAGATATTGAAACGGATTTGAAAAAAAAGGAAATCGAATGAGAGAGATTCTCGCAATCTATATATGAGTGATTACATCCGTCAATCACAATCACAATCACCAATGCTTTACTTTCCATTGAAGGAAGATTTAAGGTCTCATTTTTCTCCCTTCTAGGTATCATCTTTCTCCCTTCCATTTCGTCTCTATTTTATTCTACATTGAAGCCGATGCAAGTTATTGTTTCTATCCCGCTCCATTGAAGGTTATTGAAGGCCGGTTATATCCATCTCCATTGAAGGCTGCTCGAAACCTCTTCACAAGTTATCGTCTTCTCCGACTACCAAACAGGTACATTTTCTAACTCGAA
This sequence comes from Fagopyrum esculentum, assembly GCA_033239045.1. Lineage (NCBI taxonomy): Eukaryota > Viridiplantae > Streptophyta > Magnoliopsida > Caryophyllales > Polygonaceae > Fagopyrum > Fagopyrum esculentum. The sequence goes on along the minus strand of BSUD01000007.1, from coordinate 139,988,399 downwards.
TTTAAGTTTCTTGCGACATATTATAGGATTATGTACCCGATTTTGCCAAATCAAACATTATGTATCACATTTAGTTGCTAATATATATTATGTACTAGTTATACATCACACATAATTGCTGATAAATATTTGCTGATAAATATTATGTACTAGTTATTTAAATAAAGCAAATAATGTAGTTGATTGCCACCATATTATGTAACAACAAGGAAGGACCATCGAAAGAATTAACGTTCAAACTTTCATATGTAGTTGATTGCCACCGTATTATGTAACAGATCGATCTATATCAACGAACTTCGAAGGACACAAGAGCAGAAACAATGACATCCAGTTTTACGATTAATGGTTCTTCAGATGATATCCCCAATTAAAGGATATTGTTATCATTTATTTCCTTGTTTAACGGTTTTATAATATAATTACAATCTTTAATTTCATTAATTGATAAACTTAAGGAAAAATAACCTAAAATAATATCAACTATCAACATTGAACCGAAAATAATACGAACTTTAAAAATTGCTAAGAGTGATACAAACTATCAATGTATTTACAAAAAATAATACGTCATATATTTTCCGGCAAAAACCCTAGCTCCGGCGATGACGTGGCAACCGGAATATTACATGTCATCAAATAAATGGGTTAAATATGTGATGTGGATTTTATTTTTCTAAAAAACAATTTAATAATATTAAAAATAAAAAATTACTTTTAAAATTTTAAATAATTTTTTTTCAAAAAAACAAATATTTATTTTTAAAAAAATAATTTTTTTAAAATAAAGTTTGAAAATTTTTAAAATAGATTTGTAAAAAAATATGATAATATTTGTTTTTTCAAAAAATATAAAAATATAATATCTTTTAGAATAATTGAAAATCAAATTTATTTTTGATTTTTGTATAAAATAAAATTTTAATTCTAAAAAAATAATTTGTAAAAAAATACTCGAATTTAATTTTTTTTAATCTTGTAACCTAATCCCTAAAAAAAATTTCCCAAATTTTTTGTACATTTTTTTTCCTAAAAAAAATAATTTTTTTAAAAAAATATTTGAATTTTTTCGGATATTTTTTAACAATTTTTTTAATGAAAAATTTTCATTAAAAAAAATAATATTTTTACATTTTTTTACAAACCTATTTAAAAAACTGTTCAGTCTTTATTTAAAAAATTTTTTTACAAAAAATATTCAAATTAAAATTTTTTTTAATCTTGTAACCTAATCCCTAAAAAACATTTCCCAAATTTTTTGTACATTTTTTTTCCTAAAAAATATATTTGAATTTTTTTCGAATATTTTTTAATGAAAATATTTCATAAAATAAATAATATTTTTACATTTTTTTACAAACCTATTCAAACAAAAGTTCAGTCTTTATTTAAAAAATTTTTTACAAAAAATATTTAAAAAAAAAGTTGTACAAATGTTTTTTAAAAAAATTATTATTTAAAATTTTAAAAATATTTAATTTTTAATTTTTTAATATTTTAAATATTATTAAATTAATTTTTTGAAAAATAAAATCCACATAACACATTTAATCCATTTATTTGATGACATGTAACATTCCGGCTGTCACGTCATCGCCGGAGCTAGAGTTTTTGCCGAAAAAGTATGACGTATTATTATTGGTAAATACAATGATAGTTTGTATCGCTCATACTAATATTCAAAGTTCGTATTATTTTCGGTTCAATGTTGATAGTTGGTATTATTTTAGGTTATTTTTCCTAAACTTAAATAGGATAGAGAAAGATTTTGAGTATCTGCAGAATCTTTAATATTAGGTATAATAAATCTTTTTAGTTAAATTTACAAGGGTCTAGTTTGTCAACATATAAACAAAAATGCCTAGTTTATAAAATACACCTTAATACATAAACTGCCTACTTAGCCAACTCATCCATAATTTTTTTAAGTGTATGTTACATTAACGGAGACTAATAAATTAAAACTAATTAGTGTGGTAAGACCATGTTACAAATTGAGACTAATTAGTGTGGTATGACCACGTTACAAATTGCGAACTATTTAGTAGAGACTAATTAGTGAGAGGTTAATTTAGGGAGTTATTTTTTCTTTTCCTAAACGTTAAAATTGAAAGAGTCGTGACTCCCTTATCCTAATTGTGCGTGTATATATGTATATATAATATATATATTATTATTGACTTTCAAAGAAAGGAAGAGGTGCAAAAGTATCGTAGCTTTTACTTTGACAATTTGCAAGCATTTATCACCATTTCAACCAAGCAATGTCATTGCTCTCCCTTAGTCCTTTCGTCCTATTAGTCAAAGTCAAGGGAGACCGGGCTCGTGTGGACCAAGTAGAGGAGCAACACGTGGGGCTCTCATCGTTTTCGTTCATACCCGATCAGTTCCGCTTCACGCATCAACAGGTAGTTATAATTAACAATGATTCCATGAGTTATGCATGAGGATCCTACAATTAGATGTTTAGATATAATCTGAAATTCCGCTTAACGCATCTAATAAACCTTCAAAATATTCTCCCAAGGTCCCAATGGTATAGGCAATGGAGAATACAACTCATCCGGACCTTGACGCGATTTCACATGGTGACATGTTATGCAAGCACTTCAAAACCGTGTCACACGCTTGCGCATACGTGGTCAAAAGAAATGCTCTTGAAGAGCGGAGAGGGTCTTGGTAGAACCGAAGTGACCACGACCCTCATGTGCCTCCTTGATCAACAAATGGCGTATAGATAAGCGGGGCATGCAAAGCTTTCCCACACGAAAGAGAGAACCATCGTTGATGAAGTAGGAATCATGCTCTTGGAGGTCGAGGTATTGCACAAATATATCCTTGAAGGAAAGGTCCGTGGCATATAACCCTTTGATAAAAGGAAATCCATGAATCTTGGTGTCCATATCAGTGAGGAGGATATATCGGCGACCACATTCTATTTGCCTTTCTTATGCCGGATGACATAAGGAAAGGTCTCTAAAAACTCTACCCAACTTGCGTGACGCCGACTTAGAGTTGTTTGACTCTTGAGATACGAAAGAGCCGCATGATCCGAATGAATCATGAACTTCTTCGGCCACAAGTAGTGTTGCCACTTCTTTAGACAACAAACTAAAGTATATAACTCCTTATCATATGTTGGATAGTTTAGTGATGGACCGGCAAGTTTTTCACTAAAGTAAGCAATGAGCCGATTCTCTTGTAGGATAACCACCCCAATACCTATGTTAGATACGTCACAGTCCACTTCATATGTTTTGGAAAAGTTTGGGAGTTGGAGTAATGACGCATTGCAAAGACGGTCTTTGAGCGCATCAAATACTCAAGCATGGGTATCACGCCACTCAAACATGACACCCTTTGTTGTAAGCTCATGTAACGGTGCCGCTATCGAACTAAAGGCTTTCACAAAATGTCAATAGAAGCCCGCTAAGCCGAGAAAGGCTCGAACCATGGTGGCCGTAGTAGGAGTAGGACATTCCCGAATAGCGCAAACTTTTTATTTGTCCACTTGTAGGCCGTCCTTAGACATGACATAGCCCAGAAATATAGTGGTGTTCGAGCAAAAGAAACATTTGTCTAAATTAACGTACAATTGCTCATGTCTAAGGCACTCGAGCACTTGGTGAAGGTGCCCAATGTGATCTTCCAAAGACGTACTAAACACCAAAATATCATCAAAGTAAATGACGACAAAAATGCCCAAAAACCTGCGTAAGACGTGGTTTATGAGTCTCATGAATGTAGATGGGGCATTAGAAAGGCCAAATGGCATGACGAGCCACTCGTATAATCCGTACTTGTCTTGAACGCCGTTTTCTACTTGTCACCCTCCGCCATCCGGATTTGGTGATATCCACTCCGGGGATCTATCTTGGAGAAGATGGTTGCGGCGTGAAAAAATTCAACATGTCGTCAAGGCGAGGAATTGGATGCCGGTATTTGACGATAATTTGGTTGATGGTGCGGAATCCACACATTCTCCAAGACTTCCTTTTTAGGCACCAAGATGACCGGGACCGCACATGGGGAAAGTGACTCACGAAGGCACAAGGATACCTCAGACAACAAGGATACCTCGTGCGGCATATTAGTCAAGTCATGAGAAGTTAAGCAATAAGGCACAAGTAAGTAACAAGGTGACTTACCTTCCATAACCGATGTCAAGTCATGTCGACGTGCTAAAAGAATTCTTGGTTCATACCATCCTTGAAAGGATGATGCATGTGGTGGCAAGTATGCGGTCGTAGGCACGAGGGATCCTTGACTAGTCCCTTTTGCGATGCCTTTGGTATGATGGTTGATGTCGCGGTTTTTGAAACTACTAGTACCAACGATATTGGGGGAACTCCGAGGAGGGTCCGACTCCGCCTCATCAATAGCTTGTTGCCTTTTTTTCCGCATAGTCTACCAAAACCTCATGTGGGGTCATATGCAAAAGCGTGATTCGTTTTCCATTATATTAATACATGTATCGGTTAAGATAACCATCATGGAACGTACAACGATCAAATTGTCATGGTCGTCCTAACAATACATACGCGGCGTCCATTTTGATAACATCGCAAATGATTTTATCAACATAGGCACCGATGGAACATGACACCAAGCTTGACATGTGATGGTGTCACACGTCTTTGCAGAGATCCATTGGAGTCCATAAGGTTATGGGTGCGGGGTTGTTGCTAAACTAAAGTGTTTTGCCACTTTTTCATTGACAATATTGCAACATGACCCCTCGTCAATGATCAAAGATATTAAGGCTTGTTACATTGACCAAACATTGAGAATGGAAGAGATTCTCACGTTGATCAATGGAAACAAACTCCTTAATAGCTAATATACGTCTTGAGACAAGAGCAAACTTACTTAGTATTGTCGGTACACAATCAGTTGATCCTCACATGGATCCATTCCATAATTGGGGTCGGCATCCTCTTAGTTCTCAATGATGACATCACCATATACTGCTTCATTTTCTTCGATCAAAGCATCGGTGAAAAACACACGCTTAGTGTTCGGGCATTCATGTTGAACATGTCCAAACTCGCTACACTTGTAACACACGGGTTCACGAGGTCAGACTGTTGCTTGGAGGCCTTGTTGGGCTCTTCCGAGAGGTGGTTGTGTTGGAGCAACGTAACCACTGGTTGGTGCCTTCTCCGAAGCCGCTTGGCAGTTTCTTTGAGGCACTCGTTGGCCTCCTTTAGCAAAACCTAACTCTTGGGTGGTAGAAATATCTCGCGCACAAGAGTTAGAGGTATAAGTATATTGACTATTATAAGAATTATTGTACCTTGAGTACCTCGGCGCTTCTCGTTGTTGCTTTTAAAGTTTCATTTCCGCATGACATAAAGCACTCGAGTCTTTGTATGGCACAATCTTGAGGGGTCTTCTAATAGAGTCATTAAGGCCACTCGTGAACTTGGTGCGGAAGCCGAAATTTCACCCTTCTCATGCATATCTTCGAGCTTGGCCAGCTCACCGGTGAATCATCGTCTTGTCGGAGTCCGGCAATTTGCATCCTAATGTCATTCTTGAAGTCATCGTGCACATATTTCATGGTTATGACATGAATCAATTGATCAAATGTCATCACCGAATCTCAACATCGGATTTCACGGTTGCTTTCGTATCGGTTCCACCAAGAATTGACATCACCTTCAAAGTATAGAGTTCCGGTCTCGATCTTTTCATACTCCTTATAATTACAATGCTTCAAGACCCTCTTCATATCATGCGCCCAATTAATAAAAGCGCACTGATCATATTCACCATGAAAACCTTACCTTCCCTACGAGCATTGTAGGGGTTCGGACGTCGGGTCCCGACGTAATCATCTTCATACTAGTTCCGACGTTGGCCGCCGTGAGGTCGTGGACAACCATTCATCACCTTGATCTTGATTCTCAAAAGGTTCCTGAATAGGATGGTGTCATGGTCGGACATGTGCGACACACTCCAAATCGGACTCATCATTAGAGAATTCTTCAAACTCATTATACTCCTCATATTCATGAGGCATAGCTTGATGGCGGTTGCTTTGGCAATGTGGATCATAATGATCACTTTCGGGACCATAAGGAATCGCACTAGTGGGTCGATAGGGTCAATTCTCTTCCCTTGTGTTACGTCCGGAACGATGTGTGTCACGGGTATTGGGGAGCCCCTATAACGATGTCAATCGGACTCTTGACGCTTGTGCCTATCCTCTAGGTTGATAATTCGTGTGGAAACCGAAGAAGGCCCAAGGTCTTCTTCGTCTTCGTCAAATGAGTCATCATCATCATCATCACGTAAGTGTTGACTTTGACTTTCAATAACGGAAGCTAGACGTAGGGCATTAGATGGTCTTGCACCCATGATACCTTTGTTTTTACGACGCCGCTCCAATGAAGGGTCATTATGGACGGTTTCAGTTGGTTGTGCTTGGCGTTGGAGGGACACCATCAAAACCCTCAACTATTCCTTTATCTCATCCATTTCACGCCGTATAACAGTGTTTTCCTTAGATAACGAGCATATAGTATCTTATCGGATAGTATCTTGATCTTGTTGTTTCCTAGAGTCTTGTGAGTTTTCCAAGTGAGCGTTAGTCATATTCCAATTTCAACGCACAACAATGCAAGCAATCAAATGAGCAAGATGACGAATTAAGTCAACTTTACCCAAGTTTTGGTGCGTTAGGGTTCTACTTTGGGATAGCCGTGTGGGCGGTTAAGCAAGGAAGACTTAATCCAACAAGATTGAACCAGTTGTACACAAAACACAAGAGATAGTTTGCAAAGGTGTAAGAATATGGAGAGACAGAAGATGGACGGGTTGTTTAAACGGAAAATACTACTTGTGTCACGCTAGGAAATAGCACAAAAAACTTTACATTTATAAACTCGAACTAAAATCCTAAACTACCTAGCGAAACCCGCAGTGTACGGGTCGTTTTGTAGAAAGGAAAGTATTCCGAGGTCGAACACAAGGACTGAGGCGAAATCAAGTCATTTAATGATCAAAGATAGTGCAAATCTAGTCTAAGAAAAGAGAAAGAAATAAAGAAATGAAAATGATGATATTTTTGGTTGAGTTTTTGTGGTGATCAAGCAAGGATCACAAATCAAGCAAGGTAATAAAACAAACTAACACTCAAGCTAGCAAAACAAACAAGTGACACAAACACAAGATATGAGATCAAAGATAGAAAAAGAGGATTCTAGAGGTCAAGATTTCCGGTTATGGCATTGGACTCAAGCTTCTAAAGATTGTAAGGATAAAGCTGCGGTGTTGGGAAAGGGTGTTTCACTAATGGAAGCAATTACCGGGTAGGTCTCTCACTTCACTAATCCCGCACCAAACTCCTATTACCGGGTAAGTCTCAAGGAGGTAAAGTTGGGAATTCTACACAAACCGGACACTACCTAAGGGGCAAACCTCTCCTTACCGGGTAAGTCTCGGAAAAGGTAAGTCTCAAGCAATAATCCTAGCACACTCAATCCAATAGCGGCTTGTGAGGCTCACTACTACCTAGAATTCATCATCTTAGGTATCTAAGATCGGAAATCATCGGGTAGATCTCTTCCCTCACTTAGGTTGATAGCATTAGGTGATCCTAAGTTAAATTAAGCTCAACAAACACTAGGATTTCAACAATCTAACATCCTAACATACAGATTCATCAATTAAAGAGCAACAGAAGGAAAAATCGGGTGGATCATAGTAAAAATCGGCCGATTTACTATGAAGAACAGGTCGATTTTTATGTTTGGGTTAGGTTTTGTGCATATGAATCATCCTAAACTAACATATAAGTCCATTCTATCATCACCCAAGCAATAACCATCAATCCATCACTCCAAAATCACCACAAACTAGCCAACAACATGCATTTCAAGATCTAAAATCATCATACAAGCATACATGGAATCCATAGCAAGAAGATGATGTAAGGAAATGAAAGCAATGAAACTTAGCTAGATTTGAGCTCAAAACAAGTCTTCCAACACACCAAATGTAGCTCCAAGTCGGATCTTACAACCTTCAACAAGCTTCTTCACAAAAATCACTCAAATCTCACTATGAAATTGAAATCTACACTAATCTCTCTCAAGAACACCCACAAGGGTGTCTTGGAAGACTAAGAGATGACATGATTTATGTATGCAGAAAAATGGCAAAATCTTTTAGAGTTGTGCTTCTAATATTGGATCACCTTCATAGTCATGTTTCATGGCAATGGACAAGCAATTATGCATCAAATAAATGAAAGCATGGAAAGACAATTACACTTAACTTGATAGCATGCAATGAAATGTAAAGATGAAGAAGTCAAGATGATCATGAGTATATCCAATCTAAATCACTTAGCCTCACACACATGCAAGTAGGTCAAAAGGACTTGTAAAATAGAAGGCCAAGAAACGTTGTGATTAGGTGGGAATTTTCTAGGCTATGTGACGCTAATCCGGGAAAGGAATTAAATAACCACAACTTCACATTTCTTATCAACTTCCCTCAAGTGTATATTTTTCATTTTCTTTTCTTTCTTTTCTTTTTTTTATTTTATTTTTGAGACAATGGCATTGGTGTACAAAAGCCGAAACCTTGGTGATTAGCCATCCTCGGGCTTTTTCTATTTTTTCGAGGTGCATCCACACCGGGCACACATACCAAAGCTCGTTAGGACTATTGGTTTATTTGACTTAGGCAAGGCACCAACACCCGATTATGTGAAGTGTACCGAGTTACTTGTCATTTAAACCAATGTCCCCAAACCTATATTTTTGTCTACACTTTTCACAACAAATTCAGCACTTCATTCACATCATTCATTCATCAACAACTTCACCCCACACTTGCTTTTCACACACATCAACACACTAGCATGCTCCTATTCCCGGATGGGTCAAAAGAGGTCAAATTTTTCATCAATTGAGGTGCTCAAACAACATGATCAAGATGAGAAGTAGAGAAAAATGAATTGCCTTAATCACTCCTAAATGATGTGCAAGAACTAGCATGTAATTTCGACTATCAATCCTCAATCCAATCAAGGCAATCATTCATGATCACAATTCACACATGGGATTCAAGATAAGTACTTCAAGTCCACATATGCATACATCAATTCAACACATAAAGCTATCCATAGCCAATTCACAAGACAATTTCATCATAAGGGTCATTCCCAAGCTTAGAAGCACTAAAATTTTTTTTCAAACTTTTCTGATTTTTTTGGATTTTTCGAAATATGTATGTACAATGCAACATGTGACTAAAAGAAACTATCCTAGATGCTAATCATGCAAGTGATCATAAAAACCCCACCCCATACTTAGAAACACATTGTCCCCAATGTGCAAACTAAATAAAGAAGTGAAAGAGAGTCCTTACAATGTAAAATTGGTGATGCTTTCGTATTTCGGTTCACATCAAATGATGGTGGATGATCGATCAAGGATGGTAGAGAGCTCTTGATGTTCATTACGGTCTCGGAACTCACGCTTGGCACCGCAAGCCGTCCAAGTTCCACGTCCGCTCCACCCATGCTTGATTGGAGATCATCACTTTCCTTGACAGAAGGAAAAATCGGACCATCTGCCCAGGAAAATCGGCCGATTTCTGTGAAGAACAGTCCGATTTTCCTGGGTACTTTCTTCCTCGTCCATGTGCTTGGATCTTGTACCTTCTTCTCAACAGTTTCATGAGGTTTTCACATGACCTCCAGCATCTCATCACACATGACAACAACAAGATCTAGCACCCAAAAACACAAAAGAAAAACAAAGCACACCAAAAGCAAAATCAAACAAAAACAAGAAAAATAAAAGGGAAAGACATGTACCAATGGGTTGCCTCCCATTAAGCGCTTCTTTAAGGTCATTAGCTTGACCAAACTCCGAGGATGTGTCAATCCACCTCGACTACCATGGTTTGCTTGAGGAGTCCAAGCAACCATCGCTTTCCAGCATCCATGATGACAAGCAAGGGCCACTTGATGCCCAAATAAGCTTTAAGTTCTCTCTTCACCGGTGAGTAGTAGACTCCTTCATCACCGCTCCTTTGATGATAGTATGGAGTTGCAACCATAGGTGCCACCCCATACTTAGACAATTGGTACTCCGCGGTCATACCGGTGAGATGCTTGTCATCCTCATCCTCTATGATCCAAAGAAGGCCGGTTCTTGGAAAGAATTCTTCATTGAGGTGCTCCATAACCATCATGGATCCATCATGCTTGCCTCCATCATTCAACATGGGAAACTCCTTGGGAAAGGGGCTCCAATCTTCGTGTGTACTCCGGGCAAGCAAGGAGGGATTGGAAGGAGTTGAGGTTAGCTTAGGGCTCTCCCTCGTGAGCTCTTCAAGTGTGGTTCCGGGGTTGATGGCAAGGATGACCGGGGGCAAGAATACTTCATTGCACTCCTCCAAAGGTGAAGGAGGTGGAGGTAAGCCTTGAAGGGTGGTAGGATCTCCTAGCATAAGAGCATTCCTAATCTCCTCAATCTCCCTCCTTATTTGTTCTTCTCTCTCGGTATTCAATCTCCTTTCTTCCTTCAGGGCCAAATCCCTTAGCCACAATTGCTCTCGAGCTTCATTCAACTCTTCCTCAAGGCTTCTATTGGTTATGGTTGAATCGGGCAATTCTTGGATCTCCTCATAGTGAACCTCCTCTTGATGACATACTTCCCCTTCAAGCTCCATGTGGGAACTAGAAATGGAAGCAACGTTGCTTTCTATATCATCCATCTTCCTCAACATTTCTTCTAGCATTGACTCCAATCGATCATTGTGAGGTTGATGGTGAGGTTCCACATAAGGCAATGTAGTCATGTGAGCTTGATCATGGGACTCATGATGGGCATTAAACTCCTCCCAATACTCAAACTCATCATGGAGAGGTCCTAGATCTTGGCTTTCCATCCACTCCTCATACTCCATGTCGTCAAGGTCGTCTTGGACGTACAATCCGTCCATGGCAAATATGAAAAGGCAAAGACAAAAACAACACAAGATCAAAAGTAACAAGAAAGATAAACACTAAAAGCAATCAAAATCAAATGACTCAATCTAGACCTAGTCCCCGACAACGGCGCCAAAAACTTGTCACGCTAGGAAATAGCACAAAAAGCTTTACATTTATAAACTCGAACTAAAATCCTAAACTACCTAGCGAAACCCGCAGTGTACGGGTCGTTTTGTAGAAAGGAAAGTATTCCGAGGTCGAACACAAGGACTGAGGCGAAATCAAGTCATTTAATGATCAAAGATAGTGCAAATCTAGTCTAAGAAAAGAGAAAGAAATAAAGAAATGAAAATGATGATATTTTTGGTTGAGTTTTTGTGGTGATCAAGCAAGGACCACAAATAAAGCAAGGTAATAAAACAAACTAACACTCAAGCTAGCAAAACAAACAAGTGACACAAACACAAGATATGAGATCAAAGATAGAAAAAGAGGATTCTAGAGGTCAAGATTTCCGGTTATGGCATTGGACTCAAGCTTCTAAAGATTGTAAGGATAAAGCTGCGGTGTTGGGAAAGGGTGTTTCACTAATGGAAGCAATTACCGGGTAGGCCTCTCACTTCACTAATCCCGCACCAAACTCCTATTACCGGGTAAGTCTCAAGGAGGTAAAGTTGGGAATTCTACACAAACCGGACACTACCTAAGGGGCAAACCTCTCCTTACCGGGTAAGTCTCGGAAAAGGTAAGTCTCAAGCAATAATCCTAGCACACTCAATCCAATAGCGGCTTGTGAGGCTCACTACTACCTAGAATTCATCATCTTAGGTATCTAAGATCGGAAATCATCGGGTAGATCTCTTCCCTCACTTAGGTTGATAGCATTAGGTGATCCTAAGTTAAATTAAGCTCAACAAACACTAGGATTTCAACAATCTAACATCCTAACATACAGATTCATCAATTAAAGAGCAACAGAAGGAAAAATCGGGTGGATCATAGTAAAAATCGGCCGATTTACTATGAAGAACAGGTCGATTTTTATGTTTGAGTTAGGTTTTGTGCATACGAATCATCCTAAACTAACATATAAGTCCATTCTATCATCACCCAAGCAATAACCATCAATCCATCACTCCAAAATCACCACAAACTAGCCAACAACATGCATTTCAAGATCTAAAATCATCATACAAGCATACATGGAATCCATAGCAAGAAGATGATGTAAGGAAATGAAAGCAATGAAACTTAGCTAGATTTGAGCTCAAAACAAGTCTTCCAACACACCAAATGTAGCTCCAAGTCGGATCTTACAACCTTCAACAAGCTTCTTCACAAAAATCACTCAAATCTCACTATGAAATTGAAATCTACACTAATCTCTCTCAAGAACACCCACAAGGGTGTCTTGGAAGACTAAGAGATGACATGATTTATGTATGCAGAAAAATGGCAAAATCTTTTAGAGTTGTGCTTCTAATATTGGATCACCTTCATAGTCATGTTTCATGGCAATGGACAAGCAATTATGCATCAAATAAATGAAAGCATGGAAAGACAATTACACTTAACTTGATAGCATGCAATGAAATGTAAAGATGAAGAAGTCAAGATGATCATGAGTATATCCAATCTAAATCACTTAGCCTCACACACATGCAAGTAGGTCAAAAGGACTTGTAAAATAGAAGGCCAAGAAACGTTGTGATTAGGTGGGAATTTTCTAGGCTATGTGACGCTAATCCGGGAAAGGAATTAAACAACCACAACTTCACATTTCTTATCAACTTCCCTCAAGTGTATATTTTTCATTTTCTTTTCTTTCTTTTCTTTTTTTTTATTTTATTTTTGAGACAATGGCATTGGTGTACAAAAGCCGAAATCTTGGTGATTAGCCATTCTCGGGCTTTTTCTATTTTTTCGAGGTGCATCCACACCGGGCACACATACCAAAGCTCGTTAGGACTATTGGTTTATTTGACTTTGGCAAGGCACCAACACCCGATTATGTGAAGTGTACCGAGTTACTTGTCATTTAACCAATGTCCCCAAACCTATATTTTTGTCTACACTTTTCACAACAAATTCAGCACTTCATTCACATCATTCATTCATCAACAACTTCACCCCACACTTGCTTTTCACACACATCAACACACTAGCATGCTCCTATTCCCGGATGGGTCAAAAGAGGTCAAATTTTTCATCAATTGAGGTGCTCAAACAACATGATCAAGATGAGAAGTAGAGAAAAATGAATTGCCTTAATCACTCCTAAATGATGTGCAAGAACTAGCATGTAATTTCGACTATCAATCCTCAATCCAATCAAGGCAATCATTCATGATCACAATTCACACATGGGATTCAAGATAAGTACTTCAAGTCCACATATGCATACATCAATTCAACACATAAAGCTATCCATAGCCAATTCACAAGACAATTTCATCATAAGGGTCATTCCCAAGCTTAGAAGCACTAAAATTTTTAAACTTTTCTGATTTTTTTGGATTTTTCGAAATATGTATGTACAATGCAAGACATAATGAAACATGTGACTAAAAGAAACTATCCTAGATGTTAATCATGCAAGTGATCATAAAAACCCCACCCCATACTTAGAAACACATTGTCCCCAATGTGCAAACTAAATAAAGAAGTGAAAGAGAGTCCTTACAATGTAAAATTGGTGATGCTTTCGTATTTCGGTTCACATCAAATGATGGTGGATGATCGATCAAGGATGGTAGAGAGCTCTTGATGTTCATTACGGTCTCGGAACTCACGCTTGGCACCGCAAGCCGTCCAAGTTCCACGTCCGCTCCACCCATGCTTGATTGGAGATCATCACTTTCCTTGACAGAAGGAAAAATCGGACCATCTGCCCAGGAAAATCGGCCGATTTCTGTGAAGAACAGTCCGATTTTCCTGGGTACTTTCTTCCTCGTCCATGTGCTTGGATCTTGTACCTTCTTCTCAACAGTTTCATGAGGTTTTCACATGACCTCCAGCATCTCATCACACATGACAACAACAAGATCTAGCACCCAAAAACACAAAAGAAAAACAAAGCACACCAAAAGCAAAATCAAACAAAAACAAGAAAAATAAAAGGGAAAGACATGTACCAATGGGTTGCCTCCCATTAAGCGCTTCTTTAAGGTCATTAGCTTGACCAAACTCCGAGGATGTGTCAATCCACCTCGACTACCATGGTTTGCTTGAGGAGTCCAAGCAACCATCGCTTTCCAGCATCCATGATGACAAGCAAGGGCCACTTGATGCCCAAATAAGCTTTAAGTTCTCTCTTCACCGGTGAGTAGTAGACTCCTTCATCACCGCTCCTTTGATGATAGTATGGAGTTGCAACCATAGGTGCCACCCCATACTTAGACAATTGGTACTCCGCGGTCATACCGGTGAGATGCTTGTCATCCTCATCCTCTATGATCCAAAGAAGGCCGGTTCTTGGAAAGAATTCTTCATTGAGGTGCTCCATAACCATCATGGATCCATCATGCTTGCCTCCATCATTCAACATGGGAAACTCCTTGGGAAAGGGGCTCCAATCTTCGTGTGTACTCCGGGCAAGCAAGGAGGGATTGGAAGGAGTTGAGGTTAGCTTAGGGCTCTCCCTCGTGAGCTCTTCAAGTGTGGTTCCGGGGTTGATGGCAAGGATGACCGGGGGCAAGAATACTTCATTGCACTCCTCCAAAGGTGAAGGAGGTGGAGGTAAGCCTTGAAGGGTGGTAGGATCTCCTAGCATAAGAGCATTCCTAATCTCCTCAATCTCCCTCCTTATTTGTTCTTCTCTCTCGGTATTCAATCTCCTTTCTTCCTTCAGGGCCAAATCCCTTAGCCACAATTGCTCTCGAGCTTCATTCAACTCTTCCTCAAGGCTTCTATTGGTTATGGTTGAATCGGGCAATTCTTGGATCTCCTCATAGTGAACCTCCTCTTGATGACATACTTCCCCTTCAAGCTCCATGTGGGAACTAGAAATGGAAGCAACGTTGCTTTCTATATCATCCATCTTCCTCAACATTTCTTCTAGCATTGACTCCAATCGATCATTGTGAGGTTGATGGTGAGGTTCCACATAAGGCAATGTAGTCATGTGAGCTTGATCATGGGACTCATGATGGGCATTAAACTCCTCCCAATACTCAAACTCATCATGGAGAGGTCCTAGATCTTGGCTTTCCATCCACTCCTCATACTCCATGTCGTCAAGGTTGTCTTGGAGGTACAATCCGTCCATGGCAAACATGAAAAGGCAAAGACAAAAACAACACAAGATCAAAAGTAACAAGAAAGATAAACACTAAAAGCAATCAAAATCAAATGACTCAATCTAGACCTAGTCCCCGACAACGGCGCCAAAAACTTGTCACGCTAGGAAATAGCACAAAAAGCTTTACATTTATAAACTCGAACTAAAATCCTAAACTACCTAGCGAAACCCGCAGGGTACGGGTCGTTTTGTAGAAAGGAAAGTATTCCGAGGTCGAACACAAGGACTGAGGCGAAATCAAGTCATTTAATGATCAAAGATAGTGCAAATCTAGTCTAAGAAAAGAGAAAGAAATAAAGAAATGAAAATGATGATATTTTTGGTTGAGTTTTTGTGGTGATCAAGCAAGGACCACAAATAAAGCAAGGTAATAAAACAAACTAACACTCAAGCTAGCAAAACAAACAAGTGACACAAACACAAGATATGAGATCAAAGATAGAAAAAGAGGATTCTAGAGGTCAAGATTTCCGGTTATGGCATTGGACTCAAGCTTCTAAAGATTGTAAGGATAAAGCTGCGGTGTTGGGAAAGGGTGTTTCACTAATGGAAGCAATTACCGGGTAGGCCTCTCACTTCACTAATCCCGCACCAAACTCCTATTACCGGGTAAGTCTCAAGGAGGTAAAGTTGAGAATTCTACACAAACCGGACACTACCTAAGGGGCAAACCTCTCCTTACCGGGTAAGTCTCGGAAAAGGTAAGTCTCAAGCAATAATCCTAGCACACTCAATCCAATAGCGGCTTGTGAGGCTCACTACTACCTAGAATTCATCATCTTAGGTATCTAAGATCGGAAATCATCGGGTAGATCTCTTCCCTCACTTAGGTTGATAGCATTAGGTGATCCTAAGTTAAATTAAGCTCAACAAACACTAGGATTTCAACAATCTAACATCCTAACATACAGATTCATCAATTAAAGAGCAACAGAAGGAAAAATCGGGTGGATCATAGTAAAAATCGGCCGATTTACTATGAAGAACAGGTCGATTTTTATGTTTGAGTTAGGTTTTGTGCATACGAATCATCCTAAACTAACATATAAGTCCATTCTATCATCACCCAAGCAATAACCATCAATCCATCACTCCAAAATCACCACAAACTAGCCAACAACATGCATTTCAAGATCTAAAATCATCATACAAGCATACATGGAATCCATAGCAAGAAGATGATGTAAGGAAATGAAAGCAATGAAACTTAGCTAGATTTGAGCTCAAAACAAGTCTTCCAACACACCAAATGTAGCTCCAAGTCGGATCTTACAACCTTCAACAAGCTTCTTCACAAAAATCACTCAAATCTCACTATGAAATTGAAATCTACACTAATCTCTCTCAAGAACACCCACAAGGGTGTCTTGAAGAGAGCTCCCAATTGGAAGATTCTTTAGGAAGATGCTAGAGGATGTGGGAGAGGAGAAGAATGAATGGGAGAGAGCCAGCAACAGCTTTGAAGGACCACTTATATTCTCCACCAAGAGCAAGGCCGGACAAGAGATCGTGGGACACGTGGCTTAAGCTGTCAAAGGCCCAAAAATCGACCCAGTAGGAAAAATCGGCCGATTTTCCTGGGTGTAGGTCGATTTTCTTCAACAGAAGCATGCTATGATCGTCTAGCCATGAGTTGCTCCATTGCTTGCACCAATAGTGGTCTTTGTGTCCTTTGTTGCTCCAATTATGCTCCTCCAAGGCTTTGGATGTGTACCATCATGAGGCTTGGCCCTCAAATGTATCGATTAACGTCCAATAGATCCCCGAATTACCTACAAAACCGATAAAAGGTAGTGTAGACGTCTTTTCTAGAAATGTGCATGAATTGAGCGAAGACGTCATGAACCAATGCCAAAACGTGCATGAATGAGTGAGAAATCTATCTAAATGATTACCTAAACCTAAGTCATAAATCGTGTTATCAAAATACCCCATACTTAAGGTTTGCTCGTCCCCGAGCAAATTCCCAACTATAGACTAAGAGATGACATGATTTATGTATGCATAAAAATGGCAAAATCTTTTGGAGTTGTGCTTCTAATATTGGATCACCTTCATAGTCATGTTTCATGGCAATGGACAAGCAATTATGCATCAAATAAATGAAAGCATGGAAAGACAATTACACTTAACTTGATAGCATGCAATGAAATGTAAAGATGAAGAAGTCAAGATGATCATGAGTATATCCAATCTAAATCACTTAGCCTCACACACATGCAAGTAGGTCAAAAGGACTTGTAAAATAGAAGGCCAAGAAACGTTGTGATTAGGTGGGAATTTTCTAG
>BSUD01000007.1:139941131-139963539 GCA_033239045.1 Fagopyrum esculentum | reverse complement strand
ATCCTCTATGATCCAAAGAAGGCCGGTTCTTGGAAAGAATTCTTCATTGAGGTGCTCCATAACCATCATGGATCCATCATGCTTGCCTCCATCATTCAACATGGGAAACTCCTTAGGAAAGGGGCTCCAATCTTCGTGTGTACTCCGGGCAAGCAAGGAGGGATTGGAAGGAGTTGAGGTTAGCTTAGGGCTCTCCCTCGTGAGCTCTTCAAGTGTGGTTCCGGGGTTGATGGCAAGGATGACCGGGGGCAAGAATACTTCATTGCACTCCTTCAAAGGTGAAGGAGGTGGAGGTAAGCCTTGAAGGGTGGTAGGATCTCCTAGCATAAGAGCATTCCTAATCTCCTCAATCTCCCTCCTCATTTGTTCTTCTCTCTCGGTATTCAATCTCCTTTCTTCCTTCAGGGCCAAATCCCTTAGCCACAATTGCTCTCGAGCTTCATTCAACTCTTCCTCAAGGCTTCTATTGGTTATGGTTGAATCGGGCAATTCTTGGATCTCCTCATAGTGAACCTCCTCTTGATGACATACTTCCCCTTCAAGCTCCATGTGGGAACTAGAAATGGAAGCAACGTTGCTTTCTATATCATCCATCTTCCTCAACATTTCTTCTAGCATTGACTCCAATCGATCATTGTGAGGTTGATGGTGAGGTTTCACATAAGGCAATGTAGTCATGTGAGCTTGATCATGGGACTCATGATGGGCATTAAACTCCTCCCAATACTCAAACTCATCATGGAGAGGTCCTAGATCTTGGCTTTCCATCCACTCCTCATACTCATGACGTCAAGGTCGTCTTGGAGGTACAATCCGTCCATGGCAAACATGAAAAGGCAAAGAAAAAAACAACACAAGATCAAAAGTAACAAGAAAGATAAACACTAAAAGCAATCAAAATCAAATGACTCAATCTAGACCTAGTCCCCGGCAACGGCGCCAAAAACTTGTCACGCTAGGAAATAGCACAAAAAGCTTTACATTTATAAACTCGAACTAAAATCCTAAACTACCTAGCGAAACCCGCAGTGTACGGGTCGTTTTGTAGAAAGAAAAGTATTCCGAGGTCGAACACAAGGACTGAGGCGAAATCAAGTCATTTAATGATCAAAGATAGTGCAAATCTAGTCTAAGAAAAGAGAAAGAAATAAAGAAATGAAAATGATGATATTTTTGGTTGAGTTTTTGTGGTGATCAAGCAAGGATCACAAATCAAGCAAGGTAATAAAACAAACTAACACTCAAGCTAGCAAAACAAACAAGTGACACAAACACAAGATATGAGATCAAAGATAGAAAAAGAGGATTCTAGAGGTCAAGATTTCCGGTTATGGCATTGGACTCAAGCTTCTAAAGACTCTAAGGATAAAGCTGCGGTGTTGGGAAAGGGTGTTTCACTAATGGAAGCAATTATCGGGTAGGTCTCTCACTTCACTAATCCCGCACCAAACTCCTATTACCGGGTAAGTCTCAACGAGGTAAAGTTGGGAATTCTACACAAACCGGACACTACCTAAGGGGCAAACCTCTCCTTACCGGGTAAGTCTCGGAAAAGGTAAGTCTCAAGCAATAATCCTAGCACACTCAATCCAATAGCGGCTTGTGAGGCTCACTACTACCTAGAATTCATCATCTTAGGTATCTAAGATCGGAAATCATCGGGTAGATCTCTTCCCTCACTTAGGTTGATAGCATTAGGTGATCCTAAGTTAAATTAAGCTCAACAAACACTAGGATTTCAACAATCTAACATCCTAACATACAGATTCATCAATTAAAGAGCAACAGAAGGAAAAATCGGGTGGATCATAGTAAAAATCGGCCGATTTACTATGAAGAACAGGTCGATTTTTATGTTTGAGTTAGGTTTTGTGCATACGAATCATCCTAAACTAACATATAAGTCCATTCTATCATCACCCAAGCAATAACCATCAATCCATCACTCCAAAATCACCACAAACTAGCCAACAACATGCATTTCAAGATCTAAAATCATCATACAAGCATACATGGAATCCATAGCAAGAAGATGATGTAAGGAAATGAAAGCAATGAAACTTAGCTAGATTTGAGCTCAAAACAAGTCTTCCAACACACCAAATGTAGCTCCAAGTCGGATCTTACAACCTTCAACAAGCTTCTTCACAAAAATCACTCAAATCTCACTATGAAATTGAAATCTACACTAATCTCTCTCAAGAACACCCACAAGGGTGTCTTGAAGAGAGCTCCCAATTGGAAGATTCTTTAGGAAGATGCTAGAGGATGTGGGAGAGGAGGAGAATAGGAGAGAGCCAGCAACAGCTTTGAAGGACCACTTATATTCTCCACCAAGAGCAAGGCCGGACAAGAGATCGTGGGACACGTGGCTTAAGCTGTCAAAGGCCCAAAAATCGACCCAGTAGGAAAAATCGGCCGATTTTCCTGGGTGTAGGTCGATTTTCTTCAACAGAAGCATGCTATGATCGTCTAGCCATGAGTTGCTCCATTGCTTGCACCAATAGTGGTCTTTGTGTCCTTTGTTGCTCCAATTATGCTCCTCCAAGGCTTTGGATGTGTACCATCATGAGGCTTGGCCCTCAAATGTATCGATTAACGTCCAATAGATCCCCGAATTACCTACAAAACCGATAAAAGGTAGTGTAGACGTCTTTTCTAGAAATGTGCATGAATTGAGCGAAGACGTCATGAACCAATGCCAAAACGTGCATGAATGAGTGAGAAATCTATCTAAATGATTACCTAAACCTAAGTCATAAATCGTGTTATCAAAATACCCCATACTTAAGGTTTGCTCGTCCCCGAGCAAATTCCCAACTATAGACTAAGAGATGACATGATTTATGTATGCATAAAAATGGCAAAATCTTTTGGAGTTGTGCTTCTAATATTGGATCACCTTCATAGTCATGTTTCATGGCAATGGACAAGCAATTATGCATCAAATAAATGAAAGCATGGAAAGACAATTACACTTAACTTGATAGCATGCAATGAAATGTAAAGATGAAGAAGTCAAGATGATCATGAGTATATCCAATCTAAATCACTTAGCCTCACACACATGCAAGTAGGTCAAAAGGACTTGTAAAATAGAAGGCCAAGAAACGTTGTGATTAGGTGGGAATTTTCTAGCCTATGTGACGCTAATCCGGGAAAGGAATTAAACAACCACAACTTCACATTTCTTATCAACTTCCCTCAAGTGTATATTTTTCATTTTCTTTTCTTTCTTTTCTTTTTTTTTATTTTATTTTTGAGACAATGGCATTGGTGTACAAAAGCCGAAATCTTGGTGATTAGCCATTCTCGGGCTTTTTCTATTTTTTCGAGGTGCATCCACACCGGGCACACATACCAAAGCTCGTTAGGACTATTGGTTTATTTGACTTTGGCAAGGCACCAACACCCGATTATGTGAAGTGTACCGAGTTACTTGTCATTTAACCAATGTCCCCAAACCTATATTTTTGTCTACACTTTTCACAACAAATTCAGCACTTCATTCACATCATTCATTCATCAACAACTTCACCCCACACTTGCTTTTCACACACATCAACACACTAGCATGCTCCTATTCCCGGATGGGTCAAAAGAGGTCAAATTTTTCATCAATTGAGGTGCTCAAACAACATGATCAAGATGAGAAGTAGAGAAAAATGAATTGCCTTAATCACTCCTAAATGATGTGCAAGAACTAGCATGTAATTTCGACTATCAATCCTCAATCCAATCAAGGCAATCATTCATGATCACAATTCACACATGGGATTCAAGATAAGTACTTCAAGTCCACATATGCATACATCAATTCAACACATAAAGCTATTCATAGCCAATTCACAAGACAATTTCATCATAAGGGTCATTCCCAAGCTTAGAAGCACTAAAATTTTTAAACTTTTCTGATTTTTTTGGATTTTTCGAAATATGTATGTACAATGCAAGACATAATGAAACATGTGACTAAAAGAAACTATCCTAGATGTTAATCATGCAAGTGATCATAAAAACCCCACCCCATACTTAGAAACACATTGTCCCCAATGTGCAAACTAAATAAAGAAGTGAAAGAGAGTCCTTACAATGTAAAATTGGTGATGCTTTCGTATTTCGGTTCACATCAAATGATGGTGGATGATCGATCAAGGATGGTAGAGAGCTCTTGATGTTCATTACGGTGTCGGAACCCGCGCTTGGCACCGCAAGCCGTCCAAGTTCCACGTCCGCTCCACCCATGCTTGATTGGAGATCATCACTTTCCTTGACAGAAGGAAAAATCGGACCATCTGCCCAGGAAAATCGGCCGATTTCTGTGAAGAACAGTCCGATTTTCCTGGGTACTTTCTTCCTCGTCCATATGCTTGGATCTTGTACCTTCTTCTCAACAGTTCCATGAGGTTTTCACATGACCTCCAGCATCTCATCACACATGACAACAACAAGATCTAGCACCCAAAAACACAAAAGAAAAACAAAGCACACCAAAAGCAAAATCAAACAAAAACAAGAAAAATAAAAGGGAAAGACATGTACCAATGGGTTGCCTCCCATTAAGCGCTTCTTTAAGGTCATTAGCTTGACCAAACTCCGAGGATGTGTCAATCCACCTCGACTACCATGGTTTGCTTGAGGAGTCCAAGCAACCATCGCTTTCCGGCATCCATGATGACAAGCAAGGGCCACTTGATGCCCAAATAAGCTTTAAGTTCTCTCTTCACCGGTGAGTAGTAGACTCCTTCATCACCGCTCCTTTGATGATAGTATGGAGTTGCAACCATAGGTGCCACCCCATACTTAGACAATTGGTACTCCGCGGTCATACCGGTGAGATGCTTGTCATCCTCATCCTCTATGATCCAAAGAAGGCCGGTTCTTGGAAAGAATTCTTCATTGAGGTGCTCCATAACCATCATGGATCCATCATGCTTGCCTCCATCATTCAACATGGGAAACTCTTTAGGAAAGGGGCTCCAATCTTCGTGTGTACTCCGGGCAAGCAAGGAGGGATTGGAAGGAGTTGAGGTTAGCTTAGGGCTCTCCCTCGTGAGCTCTTCAAGTGTGGTTCCGGGGTTGATGGCAAGGATGACCGGGGGCAAGAATACTTCATTGCACTCCTTCAAAGGTGAAGGAGGTGGAGGTAAGCCTTGAAGGGTGGTAGGATCTCCTAGCATAAGAGCATTCCTAATCTCCTCAATCTCCCTCCTCATTTGTTCTTCTCTCTCGGTATTCAATCTCCTTTCTTCCTTCAGGGCCAAATCCCTTAGCCACAATTGCTCTCGAGCTTCATTCAACTCTTCCTCAAGGCTTCTATTGGTTATGGTTGAATCGGGCAATTCTTGGATCTCCTCATAGTGAACCTCCTCTTGATGACATACTTCCCCTTCAAGCTCCATGTGGGAACTAGAAATGGAAGCAACGTTGCTTTCTATATCATCCATCTTCCTCAACATTTCTTCTAGCATTGACTCCAATCGATCATTGTGAGGTTGATGGTGAGGTTTCACATAAGGCAATGTAGTCATGTGAGCTTGATCATGGGACTCATGATGGGCATTAAACTCCTCCCAATACTCAAACTCATCATGGAGAGGTCCTAGATCTTGGCTTTCCATCCACTCCTCATACTCATGACGTCAAGGTCGTCTTGGAGGTACAATCCGTCCATGGCAAACATGAAAAGGCAAAGAAAAAAACAACACAAGATCAAAAGTAACAAGAAAGATAAACACTAAAAGCAATCAAAATCAAATGACTCAATCTAGACCTAGTCCCCGGCAACGGCGCCAAAAACTTGTCACGCTAGGAAATAGCACAAAAAGCTTTACATTTATAAACTCGAACTAAAATCCTAAACTACCTAGCGAAACCCGCAGTGTACGGGTCGTTTTGTAGAAAGGAAAGTATTCCGAGGTCGAACACAAGGACTGAGGCGAAATCAAGTCATTTAATGATCAAAGATAGTGCAAATCTAGTCTAAGAAAAGAGAAAGAAATAAAGAAATGAAAATGATGATATTTTTGGTTGAGTTTTTGTGGTGATCAAGCAAGGATCACAAATCAAGCAAGGTAATAAAACAAACTAACACTCAAGCTAGCAAAACAAACAAGTGACACAAACACAAGATATGAGATCAAATATAGAAAAAGAGGATTCTAGAGGTCAAGATTTCCGGTTATGGCATTGGACTCAAGCTTCTAAAGATTGTAAGGATAAAGCTGCGGTGTTGGGAAAGGGTGTTTCACTAATGGAAGCAATTACCGGGTAGGTCTCTCACTTCACTAATCCCGCACCAAACTCCTATTACCGGGTAAGTCTCAAGGAGGTAAAGTTGGGAATTCTACACAAACCGGACACTACCTAAGGGGCAAACCTCTCCTTACCGGGTAAGTCTCGGAAAAGGTAAGTCTCAAGCAATAATCCTAGCACACTCAATCCAATAGCGGCTTGTGAGGCTCACTACTACCTAGAATTCATCATCTTAGGTATCTAAGATCGGAAATCATCGGGTAGATCTCTTCCCTCACTTAGGTTGATAGCATTAGGTGATCCTAAGTTAAATTAAGCTCAACAAACACTAGGATTTCAACAATCTAACATCCTAACATACAGATTCATCAATTAAAGAGCAACAGAAGGAAAAATCGGGTGGATCATAGTAAAAATCGGCCGATTTACTATGAAGAACAGGTCGATTTTTATGTTTGGGTTAGGTTTTGTGCATATGAATCATCCTAAACTAACATATAAGTCCATTCTATCATCACCCAAGCAATAACCATCAATCCATCACTCCAAAATCACCACAAACTAGCCAACAACATGCATTTCAAGATCTAAAATCATCATACAAGCATACATGGAATCCATAGCAAGAAGATGATGTAAGGAAATGAAAGCAATGAAACTTAGCTAGATTTGAGCTCAAAACAAGTCTTCCAACACACCAAATGTAGCTCCAAGTCGGATCTTACAACCTTCAACAAGCTTCTTCACAAAAATCACTCAAATCTCACTATGAAATTGAAATCTACACTAATCTCTCTCAAGAACACCCACAAGGGTGTCTTGAAGAGAGCTCCCAATTGGAAGATTCTTTAGGAAGATGCTAGAGGATGTGGGAGAGGAGAAGAATGAATGGGAGAGAGCCAGCAACAGCTTTGAAGGACCACTTATATTCTCCACCAAGAGCAAGGCCGGACAAGAGATCGTGGGACACGTGGCTTAAGTTGTCAAAGGCCCAAAAATCGACCCAGTAGGAAAAATCGGCCGATTTTCCTGGGTGTAGGTCGATTTTCTTCAACAGAAGCATGCTATGATCGTCTAGCCATGAGTTGCTCCATTGCTTGCACCAATAGTGGTCTTTGTGTCCTTTGTTGCTCCAATTATGCTCCTCCAAGGCTTTGGATGTGTACCATCATGAGGCTTGGCCCTCAAATGTATCGATTAACGTCCAATAGATCCCCGAATTACCTACAAAACCGACAAAAGGTAGTGTAGACGTCTTTTCTAGAAATGTGCATGAATTGAGCGAAGACGTCATGAACCAATGCCAAAACGTGCATGAATGAGTGAGAAATCTATCTAAATGATTACCTAAACCTAAGTCATAAATCGTGTTATCAACTTTCTTTTGATCTTTTAACCTTTTTGAAAAATCCGATTTTTCGGATGGACCGGTTTGCCGGACGTCTTTTAAACTTTTTTGTGTGTTTCTTTTTGAAACTTTTTGAATGCAAATTCTTGATGGTGAAAATGCAAGAGTGGAATCCAATTTTGTAAAGAGCGCATCATCAATACTTGCCACCATATCTCTTGAGGGTGGAACAAAGGCAAGGTGTGCCATGATAAGTGCCGGTAATCCCATGGTGGAACAAAGGCATCATTCTCAATGCTTGTCACCATGGGATAAAATCATGGTGTAATAAAGGCATCAATACTTGTCAATCATCCGTCGGTAATCCCATGGTGGAACAAAGGCAAGGTGTGCCATGATAAGTGTCAGTATTGGCAACGGTACGAGCAAATTAGCGACGCGGTGGCTTGGGTGATGACCTTATCACGTGCTCGGGTGATTGGTCCATTGGAGCGAATCCAAATGGTATCATCCTCATCCCCCGCAGTCATAGTAGTCAAGGGCGTATCATCAATGCTTGTCACCATATCTCTTGAGGGCTCGTTAGGGGTCTTCTTGCATGTGTTGACCTCCAACACTCCTTGACTATTCATTGCTTCTTCCTTAAACTTGTCGTGCTTTGTGTCCTTGCCTACTTATCAACTGACTCACAAATACTTGGCGATCGACGAAGATATCATCCTCGATCCGCTTTCCTTGTCATTTGCCTTCAATGTTGGAAGTGCTTGGCATTCAAACACAATGATCACCGAACCTTTGTCTAATAACATTTGTGATGGACCGAGTTATTCCCTAAATTAGACTTGCGGGCCCTTAGTTATTCCGTACACTCAACAAGCTAAGATCAACCTTAACCTCTACACTCGCAACGTAGGAGCACTTTCACTAGATGACTAAGAAGGATTTTGTTGAAAAACCTTGCCATTTTATTTTCTCAAAAGAGCGCTATAAACATAGAGCTTTACAAAAAAAGCTTATAAGATTGATGGGTTGTGGGGTGGTTGCAAATGAGAGTGACCTCCCCTACCTATTGTCATGATCAAATTCTCTACAAAAAGGTTCCACTAGTAGACATATTATAAGTACCAAGAGTAGTAGGATGAATGCGTTCTTGGACACGCCTTGCAATCTCAACAACTTATCTAACAATCTTTGCAATATTAGCAACTTCAAGGGACTCTCCTTTCTCTTGCTTCGAAGTGTCTAACCCTCGTCTACATCTCATCTAGTTGGCGTTCTAGATCAAACAAAATTGCATCGACAACTATCACGACATTGTTGTTGGTTCTTAACATGTCTGTAGATAGTGGTCGAGTTGATTCACTTACTATTCAACCGAGACAACGTCGATCATGTTGATCGAAGAGACTAGTCTAGTCAATCTAGTGATGCAAAACCTCGATTTAGGAGCAATTTTTTTGGTTCAAGATCATGTGAGGTGAATGACATTTTGACTATTTTTTATATAAAACTATTAAATGCAGTTGTCTATCTACAAAGCACCAATATTAATTATTTTTTTTAAATAATAATTAAACGGTATGTTTTTATTTAATTGATATTTATAGTGGTAGCAATAATCATAATATTAACAATAACTAGGATCATAGTTACAAAATTTAGGATAGTAAAATGCGTAGTAGTTTTAGTGACAATAATTAAATTAGTAAAAGAAAAACATGAAGGAAGCTTAGTTTATGCATAATGACGTTTAAAACTAAGTTAAGAAATTTTAATTATTTTCTAAAATGATAAAGAAAAAATAATATACAAAAAGTAATCGATGATTTTGGAATAAAATTACTCTTACGTTACTATATAATCATTTTCTTTAATGCTTATCAATGTAAATATTACTTAGGTTGTGTTTAGTACATTAGATTTGTGGTTGTGATTACAAGTGGGTTGTGATTAGAGTTGTGATTTTGAATAAAAGGAGATTATAAAAAAACACATATTTTGTGAGAGGAGATTCTTGAATTGTTGTTTTGAAATCTCCAAAACAACCACCACAATCTCATACTAAGGGCGTGTTAGTAATACTAGATTCATAGTTATAGTTGTAGTTTATAGTCGTGGTTTATATTTATAGTTTTCGAGCAGATTTTTATAGAGAGTTACAAGTAATTTAAAAATAATAGAAGACATACACATCATATATGTCCCTTGACTCACGTTTATAAATTTGGAAACAAAATGGAGATTTTGATCCACCAAATTTCACGATTGATTTCTTCCTCCATCCACTATTCTTCACCCTTCTTCAAGAAGACTTCTCCGTCTGGTTATTGATTCCAAATCTAATAGAAATGTCGAAGAATTTCTCTTTGTACTAAGGTCTCATTCGCGTATGTGCTAGACTGCTAGGGTTTGATTCTTCTAATTTATATATTCAGTGGAGATTCTGATTTTGCAACAACTCTTTCATTTATGCCAATCGAAATCCTCCGACTTCTACACCAGCGTTCTCATTTTCTACACAAGCTTTTTCTTCGTTTGTACGAAAAATGTTTTTGATATTCTTGTAGAAGAAAAAAGAGAAGGAGATGGATAAAGAAGAAAGAAGAAGAAGAAAGGTTCCATATCAAAAGAAAAGAGGAGGAGGCGTTTGAGATGATATTCTGATTCTGGTGAAGGAGGAAGAAAGAACGACGCATGATAGAAGAAAAAAATGCAGGGACAATTCCGTAATAAATTTCAGATCCATTCTAAAATCTTCAAAAATCAGATTCGTAGAAAATAATGGGTCCACCCAAAATCTAAAATAATCTAACACATGAAGTAACAAAACACGAACTAAAAACACTAAAAATATGAGATTAAAAATCTAATATCCAAAACAATGACCACAATCTCATACTAAATACAAGATTTTTGCGATGAAAATACTCTTATGTCCACTAGCCTTCTGAAGCACGGGGAGTTCAAACAGCCGATTTGCCGGTTCACTCGACCCCTGATCCGGAACCTTGTTCCGTGTCGGATTTAGTTTGACGGGATGGGACTGGTGGCTTGTTTTGAAAGTGGAAAACATCATTTAGATTTTAGAGGGTTGTCTATATTAGACATGATTCAATGGAGCCAATAGTTGCTACCTATTTTGGTTAACTGACATTAACTGAAGATGAAAATGAATAAAGTTATGATGCAGATTTAGCAGAGCCACGGAAGTGATGAGCGGACTTGAACGAGGGGCTGGTCAACCTCTGACATTCTACCTCATAAATACCCAACTTGTTTGAAGTCCCATTTGATCTACAGAGACGTCGCACTCACAACAGCATTTCTGTATTGTAATAGGCAGACAATCCGAGTGAGGAGTAAAGATCATCTCACCAAACCTCATAACAACTTTCACATACCAGCCACAAACTCAACCCTCTCTTCAGCATTCTTCATCTTGCAACCCCAGATATGGATCAACCTGAACCCAGAATGATGCTTCCCTGGAAGCACACCTCTGCAGGCTGCATCTTCGAGAAGAAGGATGACTCCTGGTGATCACACTTTACCATTCACTTCCCCTAATCAACGATACCTTTTATCCTAAATTTTGACGGATTTATGCAGGTTTGTAGTTTCCGAAGTCTCAACAGATCTATCAGTGCATGTAGAACACATGACCTTCTATGTTCACAAGGTAACTGTCATTCATCACTTCATATTCTTCAATTTTGATCATTTCTGCTTAAATCAATCCACTCCATAACAATCAACAAGTCAAACAAACATGAAGCGATGAGGCAGAGAACAATCTACTTTTCTAATTCTGTTATTTTCACTTAACAAGAGAGAAGCAGCATTCAAACCACAAAGCAATCCAGTTTAATTGACATGTCTACTACACTTACACGAAACTGGCAAAACAGATTATCAAACTAACAAATCTTAAGTATGTATGACTATTCAGATTCTACCGGCAATGAAAAAAGTATGACTGTCAAGAAGAAATAACAAACAAACTCAGAAGCTAGCAAGTCATAATCAGTATATTCTTTTCTAAGCACAACAAAATGATTATTGACTATCAAAATTTTAAGTTAAATTTTCAAGAAAACAAGGATTTTGGTTTATTATCAAAGGATAAGAAATAATAGGATTGAAAGAGAACTGCAAAGATAAAATGGAGAATAAAAGCAACTACCTCTACATGACTTGCACCTCAAGGTAATATAAAACAACAACCTAACGATAATACTCATTATCATTCACTCACACAATTCATATTCACTATGGAACAGTATGTGTTAATTTCAAAGAGTGGCTACATTAATCGAATAGCAGTTCAACCACCAAGCTCAGAGCAAAAGAGTGTCATCCAGCTTGATAAGTTCCCAGGGGGCGCGGACATATTTGAAATTGTACTCAAGTTTTGTTATGGTCTTCCCATAGACTTGAGTGCCAACAATGTGGCACCACTAAGGTGTGCATCTGAATTTTTAGAGATGACAGAGGAGTTTGAAGATGGAAACCTCATATCCAAGACGGAAGCTTTCCTCACTTTCATAGTTTTAGCGTCTTGGAGAGACTCTATCATGGTTCTCAATTCCTGTCAAACTCTATCGCCCTGGGCTGAGAACCTCCAAATTGTAAGAAGATGCTGCGACTCTATCTCTCTGAAGGCCTGCCAGGACAAATCAACAAGTGGAGAGATTAATAGTGATGAAACTTGGTGGCTAGAGGACATGGCAACCTTACGAATTAACCACTTCCTCAGGATAATGTCAGCTTTACGGGCAAAACAGGTGAAACCACAAGTTATTGGTTCATGTATCATGCATTATGCAGATAAATGGTTACCGGGCATGAATGGTGAATTGCGTACGCAAAGAAGTAAAGGGCATGGACAAAAAGAGCTGCAGCTGTGTATTTCAAGTGGGATTAGCCAAGAAGGAAGCAGCGGGCAGAACAAGGAACAGCGCATAATTATAGAATGCCTTATCAGTATACTCCCTTCAGAAAAGGAAGCTGTTTCATGTCAGTTCTTGTTGTGGATACTGAAAATGGCAATGATATACTCTGTAACACCAGCTCTGATCGCAGAGCTGGAGAAAAGAGTGGGTATCGTTCTGCAGGATGCAAGTGTGAAAGATCTTCTGATTCCCAGTTGTGGTCATAGCAATCAAGGGATGTTACTAAGGTTAGTCTTTCAATCTAAGAAGGCACCATCTTTTATTGTATGAGAAGTTTTAAAGCAGCATCAAACTATACCAAATTCATGTTAACTTTATTTTGCAGTTCACCAGAAGAACGAACAATGCATGACATAGATGTCGTGCAAAGGATACTGGAATACTTTCTGATGCATGAGCAGCTACAAGATCAACAACAATTGAAATTCGAGAAATTCAATGTCAGCAAACTACTAGATAGTTACCTAGCAGAAATAGCAAAGGATCCAAATCTCACCATAGCGAAATTCCAAGTTTTAGCAGAATCATTACCTCCGAATGCTAGAATATGCCATGATGGGCTATATAGAGCAATTGATACCTATCTGAAGGTAATCACTTCCACAGTTCTCAATTATCAAAGAAAAAACACGATTACTAAATTAAAAAAAATCTGCCTTCCAGAGTCATCCTTCACTGGCTGATCAAGACCGTAGAAGGCTATGCAAAATAATGAACTGTGAAAAGCTGTCACTGGATGCATGTATGCATGCAGCACAGAATGACCGTCTTCCTCTGAAAACCATTGTGCAGGTAAATCACTCAAGTGCTTATAGGTTTGAGGTTCAATTTAATAAGCAACAGAAACATTATAATTGGCACAGAATACAAATCTGAAATTTCAGTAATGTCCTGTTTTATACAGATCTGGTGTTATTTATTTTTCACCAGGCACAGAATACAAATCTGTTTCTAGTACCAAAGTTTTGTTTATAGGTCACCTGCTTCTTGATCATATACTCTTTCTGACTTACAAACATGTGATGGGCATTTATCTCTCTAATTCATAAAGAAGCTAAACTAATTGCATGAACCTGTTTCACTAAATAAAAGAAAGCTCTATTAATTCCTTTTAACCAGATTATGAAGCTCACAGGTATTGTTCTCAGAGCAAGTGAAGATGCGGAGTGTAATGCAAGGAAAGGAACAAGCAAATAGTGATAGTTGTGAGCAGGATGAAAGTTGGTCATCCACAAAGAGAGAGGTCAAATATCTTAAAGTGGAGCTTGAAAAGGTTAAAACAGAGATGGCAGTGCTGCAGAGAGAGCATATTGAGATGCAAAGAGAATACGAAAAGCTAACTCACAAAAGGGGCAACTCAGGCTGGAGCTGGAAAAAAATTAGAACCTCCACTCTTTTTAACAGAAAAACAGATATTGAAGAGAATGAAAAGCAACAAACTCCAAACCAAGATGGTAACAGGGTAACCCTCAGAAGAAGGTTATCCGTCTCCTAGTGGCTCAACATCGGACAACAACTAGCAACATAAGCTGGTTTAGGTTTTACAGATAAATACACTGCCTATTTTTATTTCCTACCAATATCTCTATGTATTGCTTTTCTAGTTGAGAATTTGATGTGCAAATGGTGTGATAGGGCATATAGCTACACCCCCGCTCAAAGGCATGCTCGTGTGTAATAATATTCTTGCAAGGATACAACTTATGGTTTAGGTTTAAATTTTTATAATATTTTTCAGGTTTGGTCATTTCACTCACTTATCACGATACAATTATGTTCAACCAATGGAAAATTTTATATGAGGCTCTCAAGTTTCTAAAATTAAGAAGAATGGAAGGCTCTTACCATTTAGAAGATCAACATTCAGGCCTTCAAACACTGTTAAAAGTCAATACAAAAAAGTTGAGTGTAGGAAGTGTGAGATTGTAATCCTTGAGTGATCCTAACTAGAGTAGCAATGAATTAAATTTATGTTGCAATGAGCATGATGAAGGCGGCAACAATTTGCCAAAGGAGGTGAAAATTTTGCCTAGTGCATCCAGAAAATTCAAGCAAGTGGTTATGCCTATATTAGATCTTATGTATTTATTTAAATATGTACTATCTCTTCATATGTTTTTAGTTACTGCATTACTACTGTTTCTATATGGTATCGAACTAGCCGATCCAAAAAAAAGTTCTTTTCTACTCACTCTTTTGGTTCCTTCACCATGGCTGGAGAACAACACCAAATTCCAAACCCAAATAATGCCAACTTATGCTTTCCTAGTTGTCCACTTCTCCAATGTGGTGAAGCTAACACCTAATAACTACATTACGAGATATTTAAGCTTGTGGATGGCAGCCACGAAGCGTCCATCACTGCAAACAACAAAATCCAGAGTTGATTACCTGGATGCGTCAAGATCAATTGTCTGTTGGAGTAGCATCAGTAATCACCCAAGCCACACCCTCTCATGATGCCTGGGCTCTTGTAGAGAAGAACCAAGCAAAGCCAACCAGAGGCCGTATCAAACAAATAAAAGACCAACTAAAACATTTCTCCAAAGGTAGCCTATTCTACCATTGCAGAATAGGAGCTCCAGTTGAAGAAAGAAGGTCTCAACAACACCTCCCTAGGCACACGGAGTTCCATCCGAAAACCGATTGTGTGAGAATAGGATGAATTCCCCCCTTGCTATTCATGCTTATATTCCCTACATCTCAACAGTTATTGCCCTATGTTTCGACAACAAGAAGCGAACATTTTCAGGTGCTGATTCATGCTTTTTCAGAAGGTCTCAACAGCAGTTATTGTTATTCATGCTTTTTCAGATGCTGATTGGGAAGGTGACAAGGACGACTATGCTGCCTCCACTCCAGGAGCTCCGAAAGCAACGCACAGTGGCACGCCGTCTACAGAATTTGAATACCGTAGCCTTGGCGTATCCCTTTGTGCGACAGTCGGGTATACTAAGAGTGGACTTATGGATCCACAAAAGATCAACTGCCAGATGTCCTCACGAAACCTCTTCTTCGACCTCTGTTACAATTCATGTTCATGGATCTGGAGAAGAAGGAGAAGATTGAATCGAGAGAGATTTTGTTTTGGAGAACTGAAATCTGTTATTGCATGTGATAGCTGGAAAGAATTGCCTTTTTCTGTATTTATACCTGTACACAACTCAGAGAAATACATTGCATTACTACTGTTTCTATATGGGCCGAACTGGGGTCTTGAATCGATTGGATTGTTTGTCTGAGAGTTTTTCTTCTCAAGATCAGCAACAATGCTGGTTTAGTTGGCGCAATGAGCTTAGTAGGTGAGGCAAAATGGAAGGCGGAGTGCACCTTTTCTGACATCAAAAGCATAGAGGGATTCGAGGAGCCTCTTGAGTCTTGATTTCGATCTGAAGCTGTGATGGATTAGAATAAAAGAGCGATTTGTGTACAAAGCAACAAACGTTGTACAAAATTGAAGACACATGATAATCACTAAAAAATGAAAATATAAACTTAATAGAAACTTGCATTACAGCGTTTACTACATGAAATTTATGTATATGGTAGACATTTGAATGGAGATGTAGTATTGTAGATGTGTCGGATTCAAGCTTCAGATCACACACAAAACAAATGACCAAAACGAGAGATTGAGGTTTTTTGCATATTTCATTTATGAATTGAAACGCTTCTCAATTTTGTTCTAGTGACCTAGTCCAACCTGGAAGTGTAGCGCAATTGCATCCCTATTAATGTTGATTAATAGCGCAATTGCATCAACACCTGCGTTTATCCAGCACCCAGCAGCAGTGTAACATGTACAATTCAGCAGTGTTAGACACCTTAAGCTTCCTTATTCTTAACACGGTAAGGGTATCTTTGGTATATTGAGGTGCTTGTGATCACAAGAGGAAGGGCCACAAGGCCGTATGCCGATGGTGGTTTCCCATCCAAAATTAATTGCAACAATGCTGTCACCATTAGTGCAGAAACAATGACAAAACCCTGTACAAACCAACAATAAGATTCAATTAAGGCAAAATAACTATCACTGCACTCAATCACACCTCTTACCTTCTGGACTCCTCCGGCATAGCTTGTCACCAGGCCAACCAGAATACCACCGAGTGCATTAGCAAGAACTGGGATCTGTTCAGAGGCAAATCATCTCTCTTTATAAGCATCTTTCAAAAAGTGCACAACAGATTGAATGACACACAAGTACTCAAAATGAACCATGGTTGACATGGAGATATAAGCTTCTTCAAAATAAACTAAAATAAAGAGAAGAAAAAGGAAATAAAGTCACCTATAAACAGAATCATAATTTATTGCAGGTAAGAAAAAAGAAAGCTCTGCAATTTCTCAAGAAACAGTATTTCTTTCTCTAAACGGATCAGCAATTTCTTAGGCAACATAGTGATTGGGGTACTGCATATGACCCGACATTACTTAGGAGATGCATTTTACCTACCAGCGTTAAAGGAGTCCAACCATAAAAGAAGCCAAGATTCTCAATAGCTTCTCCATCAGGTGAAACAAACGTACTAGCCCACAAGCAGATGCTTGTGACAATTGACATTTCAAATGTCATCAAATATGATGAGTGTTTCTTTACCTGGAATATACAATCAAAACTGTGAAACCTGGTAGCAATAGAATCGATCTTGCATATAGAATGGATTAGTTTTACACACCTGAGAAGCCCACTGACAGAGAGCTGAAGCTAAACCTGACAGCACTGAAGCAACCAAAACAGGAACAATTCCATAAAACAATAGATTCTCAGGATCATCACTTCCAGAAACAGTGCTACTTCCTTCCCCAACGCTTAGAAGTACAGCAGCAATTATCAATAAGAGAAGTGCTCCAATTTGTTGAATCGACAGTTTCTGCCTATAGATTAATCCTAAAAGAAGTTTAGTGCTAGAAAAAATTCGAAAATTCAAGACTTGAATGAAGCAATAGTAAGTACAAATGTGTAAAAATCTTCCAATCTAGACAGATGTATAAAACCTTCCCATACAGAAATACAGAAATTCTGCTCCTGAATGGCGTGGATGGCAACTAATGACTCAACTTTATAGAATGGAATATTTACCCTCTAAGATATTATGCTGAAGTAATGTTGGTTACATTGTCTCAAAGCAGTGAATGAAAAATCATAAAGGAACTACTAACTTTCATCTTGCAAAAAAAGCAAGAGGATGTGTGTCGCTTAAGTGATAAGTGCACTACCAGAAGTGATTACTTCACAGACACAAAGTGCAAGGTTCAATAAATATCTTTATTTTTGTTTTCTAAAAAAAGACTTAAAACATGTAACATTATAGACTAGTAATGAATTTGACACAAAATGAATACATATACGCATTCAAAACATATTGATGACATTACAGGCCGGCTGTAAGCCTAGAAAATGAACCTGGCATATAAAGTTTAGCAATCAAATGCTCTAGATGAACCTAGATTAAAGAAATAAAAAAATTGGCCAGATTAAGTTGGGTGTGATCATGTAAAATAGCCAGATATCAGAGCAGATAAAGTTTCCTAACTAAGAAAACTAAAATGTGTTAATATCATCTTCCTCAACATGGAAACCCTCATCACTACTGTCATCATCTTGCAACACCGCATCAATTCCTTCTTCAACGTCTTTTTCAGTTTCATCATCAAACTAAAAGTTGTATTCCTCAATAATTGAACTTTTCCCTAGCTTTCTTGATCCTGACCTACTAGAGTAATGTGGCTTGTTAGCTCCACTAACTGTGACCACCATTCCCATATCAAATCATAATCTTCAAAGAAAAACCTACCATCTATCTCATACAAAAAAAAAGATCAATCCTGTTTTGTAAATTGTGTCGACATAGCGATGACAAGGTATACTTCACAAACACCAAGTCTGTCAATCTTGATTGTGCCAATTTTTTCCTTATTTTTGTCAGAAACTGTAGTCAACATTTATTACCCTATACTTGATTAATGTTTTAGACTTCTCATTACTTATATATATATATCAAGGAAAATATGTAGGCAACAGTATTTCTTAGTCGGAAACAGACCAAAGAAAGAGGAAAACAATAATTTGTAGAATCAGCAAAAGTATTAATCATTTTCTGAACTTTGATAATCCAGGGTTAAACAAATTTCAAACAAAAAGGACTCACCTCAAAACTAGAAAAGTGAACAGAGCTGTAAAAAATAATTTCGTCTGATTCAGTATTGAGAACGTGAGTGAATCAAGATTTCTGTAAGATATCTGCAATAAACTGTTTTGTAGGGCATATATTGCAGCTGGTAATCCAGAAGCTGTCAATGCACCAACCAAGGTCCAATCTTTGAATATGTTCCTCAGCTTACCATCTTTATTGAGGAGGATTAAGGAACAAATCACCTGGGAAGAAAGATCAATAAACAAGAGTTGCATTGCTATAAGGCAAAAAGAAAATGAGGGTATGGTCATTAGGAACCTTTGCCACTTCACATGCTATGACAGATGAAGTTACGATAACGTCATGCCTGTATTGGAAACAGATGCAGCAAATAGTAGTATGAGAAACTATATACAGCTGGGAATCAACTGAGCTAAACTTCTGTATGGAAAATCTCATGAAAACAAACAAGAAGTAAGTAAGTGTTCCTCTGTAAATCTTACATAAATATAAATCATCAAAAAACTTCCTATTTATTAGGTGGAGGGGTTTCAAACACTGTAAACATTTCATTGCTTTGATTAGACGTAAATTGCAAATGTCAGAGCTCCAAGTTCAAAGAGGTTCATTTAATTCAGACCAAAAAAGGAAAGAGCCTTGATTACATATTTTTTATATTGTTATTTGGTAGTTCTCAATCATTCCATAAGACACAGGTAACAGAAATAGCAGAGAACCAAAGATGTGTCAATTTTCGGATTCGTACCACTTGCATTGACCGGCAATAATCATGACAAAGTTACGCATGGCAAGTCAAAGCAGTATGGATCTCAATGATACAATAGATTTACAATGTATGATGCATCATTCGACCTAAAAAACTGATCGAACATCATAAGGCCTGAAAATCCATCAAAAGAAACAGATAGGTAAGGAAATGACCTGGTGAAACGCTTTGAGATCAAAGGCTGAGCGCCGTACTGGAGGGTAAGAAGAGCAGAGTAGAGCCACACGCTTTTATCCGTTTTCTCTCTCGCCGATGATCCACCGGCGTTCTTAGCGGTCACCGCCATTGATGGCGACCGAGAAATAGCGGACAGAGGAAGGCTTTCGCGAGTTAGAGGATTTCTGTAAATTTGTCACCGAGTCACTGCTGCGCAGATTAGCGATAATTTTTCTGTAAGGACCTTATGACCCACTTAGTAAGGAGAACACCGATTCTGGGTTCGATTCCCGTCAAGCCCGAATCGATAGAATATCATATTTCGATTCAGATCTTACTATCTTAGTATGCGAAGCTTCATCAGCTGTAGCAAAAAGAAATTCCATCGCTGGCCAATATATATCACATAATTGGAGCTTTGCAATCAGCATGTTAATTACAATTCATTTTGAAAGTGACACTAGAATTTATACAAGATAGTATATCATATCTGACACCCCAACAAAAACATCTCTCTCACATGCAGCTTCAAAACCAAAGAAGATGCAAAAGAAAGAAGCAGTTCTGAGGGTGTAAAATGTGCACTCAATCAACCCAAGATTATTCTCAAGTTAAAGCTTAGCTAATGTACAACTCACAACACATCAATCCTCAGAGTATAAGTTATTAGTCAATTAGATCAAAGCAATGCTGCTCTCACCGCCCGGTGGCTTACGTACACCACCCAAGTATTGTCTTCTTTTTTCGACCTTTCCACCATCCGAGAAGATGTTGCTCCCGCTCAACTCTCGTAGCTTTCCCTGGCTCGCCGATTTCCCACTTGCCGGACTCTCTCCCTTGAAGATATTGGTACCTGCCAGCTCTTGAAGCTTCTGCTTGTGTATTGTCCTCCTTGTTTTCACGACTGTTTCCTCATTTAAAAGCATCTTACTCTGCCCTCCTGCAACCTACAATTACACACAAGAGCATCAAAATAACAATAATATCAGTTCAGACGCTAAACTGTGAATTCTTTTGATAACCACCGGCTTTTACATTGGAAACCCTGCGACCAGCTCGTGGAGCAGGTTGGTCTGCGTTTTTCTTCTCCTTTGCTTCCAACAAGCGAGCAGTGGCCAACGATCGAGGAGGATTTTCAGGAGCCCCACTAAAGATGTCATGCCCACTCAGCTCCTTTCTCTTTGCATCTGAAACCTGCTTCTTCACCCTGGTTTCTGCCTCGTTCTTTAAAGTTCCGGTAAGTTCACGTTGCTTCGCTACCTCAGGTATCGAGATAGGTTTCTTCGGAGTAAAACTCTCTTCAGCACTGAATGAGATCTGGCTGATGCTATTAGCGGCTCTCTGAAAGCAGTATTTCTTTGTATATCAAACAGTTACAAAACCATTTGTTTATTAACCTAAAAGGGTGTGCGTAATTCACCTGAACCATTCGGACACTGGTTTTGGAAGATTCAGCGGCAGCAGCATCGCCTGAATTAGCAGCAAATATTCCACTCCCTGTCATTTCCTTCATTTTATATCCTGAGCATGGTTTTCTGTTGATAATGGATCTAGGTAAGATGGAATTGCAACAAGAGTAACATATTATAAGGTAATTACGCTATAATATACAGATTGCCAGTTGCAACATGCCAGTGAAAGGTTATAAAGCAAGTTCATATAAGCATGATGTGGAGATTGGATCATGAAATTAATACAAGAAGCTAAAAATCAAATACTTAGCATGATCATAGTTTCCAATTTCATCTCACTAAATATATAATTCACCGGTTATAAGAGTTGTTGATTTCCAGTTAGACAAAATTCAGAGATGAAATGCGATGAATCAAAATCAGAGGGTTAAGTTTTACCAACCAAACAAAGCGGAAATGCAAAAGAGAATGATAAGGAAACAGTAAACAACCGCAATTC
The DNA here is from genome assembly GCA_033239045.1 of Fagopyrum esculentum. Lineage (NCBI taxonomy): Eukaryota > Viridiplantae > Streptophyta > Magnoliopsida > Caryophyllales > Polygonaceae > Fagopyrum > Fagopyrum esculentum. The sequence goes on along the minus strand of BSUD01000007.1, from coordinate 139,941,993 downwards.
GCAAGCCAATCTGTGAAAGTTGAATCTAATGGACACAAAAATGTCTATTTGAGGCTAATAACAAACATAAGTCACCTTTTCATCAAACTCTGATGTTCTTCATCGGTGACCTGCCCTCCGAACAGCACCTTTCTTATCCCATCGGAAGGCTGGGAGCATGAAATTGAAACAAGGAGAAAGGTGGGAAATCATATAACCCTAATAATTCAGTGGAGCTGGTTCGGCGGAAAACAAAAAGGCAGAAGTAGTTCACCTGGCGAGAACGGACGGGGGTGGAGGGTGTGGGAGGAGTAGAAGAAGCCTCGGACCAAGTGAGAAGATGAGAGGTATCAGTGTGTGACTTCCTTACTGGTCGCGCCCTCTCCATTGTTTCTGCTCTGCTCTCCTCTCCTCTTCTCTGCCTCACAAGAAGATGTCCTCTGTTTCTTGACTTTCTTCCGCATATTTATTTTTAAAATGTGGACAGGAGAATAAAAGAAATATAATTAGTTAAACTATAGAGCATAATAATGAATTCTAAATTAGATTATGAGTTAATATCATTTGTAAATATGACTAAACCAAACTACGTGGAAAGAGCATAGCCTGGTTCAACCAGTAAGTGACACTTGTCTATTTGACGTATTAAAGAAGATAAAGTTTCTGAAAGAGGGTGTTGACCTTTTTACGGGCGGCCCCACCAAGACCTGGACCTAAAACTTTGATGAATATGAAAGGGTTATTTATATAGGGTATCATTCAAGTAAGGCCCATTATTGCGGTACGGCCGTGCGGCCGTACCGCAGGGCGACACGTGTCCCAAAAAAAAAAAAAAAAAAAAAAAAAATTTTTTTTTTTTTTTTTTTTTTTTTTTTTTTTTTTT
>BSUD01000007.1:139898942-139940737 GCA_033239045.1 Fagopyrum esculentum | reverse complement strand
AAAAAAAAAAAAAAAAAAAAAAAAAAAAAAAAAAAAAAAAAATTTTTTTTTTTTTTTTTTTCGGGACACGTGTCGCCCTGCGGTACGGCCGTACGGCCGTACCGCAAAAAGAGGGCCGTACCTGAATAATTCTCTATTTATATAACTAACTTAAGTTTTAAAATTAAAATTAAATCCATACTTTTTTTTTAAATTTCTATTCTTAATTACAAATAAAATATATTTTAACTTTTAAAATTAAAATTTATTTTTTACAATATAATTGTCCATTTAAATGAGTATTTGTTGACACCCTCCCTGTTTTAATATAATTGTTCATTTAAGGGACACTTTTGGTTATATGTTCATGTTAGTTGAGGACACTATCTCACAAAAAACAGTCTATTAGTGTATCACTCACTATAGAGGTTGAGTTTATAACATGCTTTGAGGTTACAAAGTGCGTATTATAGTTGTCCGGCTTACAATTATGGATTATATTGCTAGGTCTTTGACAATTTATTGTGATAGCATCCTATTTGTGTTCTAATCGAAAAATAGTGAGTATTATAAGCGTATAAAATACATGTAGATGAGATTCTTATCATTTAAGGAATAATTTGTGATCATTGAGCATATTAACACTCATGTCAATATTGCAGTCCATTGATTAACAAGTTGTCACCTAAGACATTTAGATGCACATATGTCTTGAGGGTGACCACTTGTGTAGCTGTTCTTAGGCTTTGCTATTTCTACCTTTTTTTTAAAAAAAAACGGAAAGCAGTTAGGAGAGAACTATCTTGTCGAGGTAGTCCATCCTAAAGTATCCTTGCGGATGAGAACATTAAGTTCGGGGTCGTCAAAAAATGGTGTGTTGGGGTTCGAAATTCTCAAATGAGTCAATCGGTCAGCAACACAGTTGATTTTTCTGAACACATGTATGACCTGGACTTCCTTAAAGAAGCGAAGATTCAGTATGGAGTTGGATATGATCATCTCGATCTCCCAGGGACAACTCCAAAGACCTTGGAGTGCCTTGATAACACAAAGGTTATCACCCTCAATTTCGATCTTTTTTATATTTAGTCTTATTGTTTCTTTTAGTCCAGCTTTCAACGCAAAAACTTCTGCTTTAACTACCGAGTTAAAGTTATTATTCTTAGCGCCCAAGCTAATAACATCACCGTAATGATTTCGTATAACAAAATCAATGGAGGTTATTCCTTAATCGAGTTTCGATCCATCAAAGTTGAGTTTGTAAAACCCAGGTTTTGGTTTATCCCATTTAATATTATTTTTCTCTCTTGTCTTGGGTGAGTTGTTCTTTTGAATATATTTAAAATCATAGTCATCATCATCGGCCTTATGATTTTTCCAATTCTGAACTAGGTTTTTAATGAAATTTAGGATTTTATGATCCGATCCGATCCCATCATTGTTAAATATGATTTTATTTCTGAAGAACCAAATACTCCACCATATGGTTGCAAGTCGGGAGAAATTAGAAAGCCTGATCTTATTTTTTATTTCCAGCAAGAATTCGTGGGTCTTTTGTTTTCCGTGTCAATGGTATTGAGAATGGTGATGATATTTGAGTCAAATTTTGTGATTATATTTTTGTTATAGGGGCAATCAATAAGAAGATGTACAAGATCCTCGAGTTGATGATTACAAAATTTGCAGTTTTTAGGAACTACGATTCTTCTTTCGTTAAGTTTTGTTTTAGTTGGGATACCGTTTCTAGAGATTTTTCATATGAAGTTTCTAATTTTGGGTTGAGTGTCTAATTTCCAAATCCAATCACAAGAATAGTTAGGAAGCCATCATGACTCCTTTTCTATCATTTCCGAGGCTGATTTCGTGGAGAACTAGCCGTTCGAGCTGCTTCTCTAGTAAAGCATGTCTTGTATTTCATTTGTTGGGATGATTGTTTTTATAATTTGTTTTCTAATTGTTGCGCTGAAAATGTTCTGTAGCTCATTTTCAATTTTAGTGGTATCCCATTCATTCGAATTGATGAAGTGACTGACTTTAATTTGAGTATTGATTAGATTGGTGTTTTGTACTAATTTAAATAGGGGGGTCGTTGTGACCCAACTATCTTGCCAGAAGTTGATGGATTTACCATTGCCTATCTGCCAAATAATTCCGTTTTTAAATTCGGATTTGAGTTTTATAAGGTTTTTTCATTTTCAGGATACTGGTCCTTTTATATGATATTGTAGAATATTTGTATTTCTCATATACTTTTCATTAACGATTTGCACCCAAATGTTTTCTGGTTCGACAAGAATTTTCCACAGTAGTTTCATTTGGAGTGCTTTATTAGTGGTAAGGAACTTTCTTAATCCGAGTCCTCCGTTTCTTTTTGGTTTACAAATTGAATCTCAACTAATCAATGGTCTATGATTGTCATCTTTGTTCCAAAAGAATTTTATTATACGTTTTATCGAGCTCGTCCAAATTATACTTTGGGAGCATAAATCCTTGCATAACAAAGGATGGTTTTGTTGCTAAGTTGTGCTTTATGAGGATGTTTCGTCCTTCTCGTGAAAGGGAATTTGCCTTCCATTTGCGGAGTTGTTGCTTTGTTCTATAATTGATGGCACTGAATGTTTTTTGTTAACTCTTCTATTAATGATAGGGCATTCGAGATAGGTATCAAGGGAGGTCGTGTGCTTCATATTAAGTATATTTTTTATTTCATTGATGCAGCTTATGGTTGTGTTTTTAGTAGTTTGGAAAGCAGATTTAAGGTAGTTTATTTTTTGTCCAGATATGGAACAGTAAGATTCAAGTATTTCTTTCGTTCTCAAACATGAGTTCGAGTTTGCTTTGATAAAAATGAGCATACCATCAGCAAATGATAGGAAAGGGATTGATGTTGCATTCCTACAAACGGAAAAACCAATATGATTATCATAATTATTACAGTCATTTTGGATCATTTGTGTAAGGATTTCAACTCCTAATATGAAAAGGTATGGTGATAATGGGTTTCCTTGTCTAAGTCCTTGATGCGTCCTTGGAGGTAACAAGGATAACTCCGGATCTAGATCAAGCAAAACTCCAACTACTCCTTGATTCTTTGTGCAACGTTGTATCGTTTCGGATCCAAAGGGGCGGAAGCGATGAAGAAACAAGGGTTACTCCGATCTAGAGAGATCGAAGGAACCTTTTTGGGTGGATCGAAGGTTGATTCTTAAAAAGAATCCTCGAATATGGATTTCTTGAATCAAAGACGAGATCCAAGGAAGAAGTTTGAGGGTTAGAAGAGAGGTTTTGATGCCCAAGCTAAGTAGGAGGAAATTCTTCTCAAAACTTAGTAATATTGAAGATGAAAAATAAGTGAGGCAAGATATCTCTTATATAGAGAGACTTGCCTACCTATGGGCCAATGGGCCAAACAAAAATACATGAAGAAAAGCCCAAAAGGGGAAAACCTAAAAGGATAATAGCAAACCCTAAACGGATAAGGTCAAAAAGGGAATATTCCTATACGGAATATCCCTTTATTACATAAAAAGGAAAACATGAAAATATAGTCCGAAAATAAGCTAGCTTCATGCCATGGGGTCGGAAAGACGGGACATGCCGCTAACGGAACCGGTAGCCTATGCCATGGTGGTGTAGAGACAAGGCATGCCGGTAATGGGACCAAGTGAAGAAGTAATGCGGGTGATGATGGAGCCGGTGGCTCGAGCAATGGTCTTAGCTCGGGATCGGGTGATCGGTCCATCTGAGCGAACTCTAAGAGCCTCGTCCTCTTCGTCTATGGTCAACGTAAAAGGGGCATCCAAGGGCGCATCAGTCCCCCCATCTTGGCTGTGAAACGTCCCCGTTTCACCATCGTCAAAGAGGGGCTCAACATAAGGGGCAAGGTCCTTGACGTTGAACGTTGGGTGTACTCCGTAGGAATCCGAAAGCTCTAACTTGTATGCATTTGGACCATGACGGGCTAAGATGCGGAATGGGCCATCACCACGATCCGAGAGCTTACTCATGCGGCAAGTAGGAAAACGCTCCTTCCGTAGGTGGAGCCAAACAAGATCACCGGGTTCAAAAGAGACGTCGCGGCGGCCCTTGTTGCGTTGTCCGGCAAGTTGGGCGGCACGACGTTCAAGTTGTGTCCTAGTCCGCTCATGAAGCTCAATGATTTGAGCGGCTCGGTTTCCGGCGATGATGTGTTCTCCATCCTTGAGCGGGCGGGGAGTGAAATCCAATGGTGTGTGTGGATTGAGGCCGTAGACAACTTCAAATGGGGACAATTTAGTTGCCGTGTGCCTAGACCTGTTATACGAAAACTCGACAACAGAAAGTAAGTCCTCCCACCTACGTGGGTTGGTCCTAGTGGTGGCTCTAAGTAGAGCACCAAGAGTCCGATTGGTCACCTCCGTTTGACCATCGGTTTGGGGGTGATAACTACTTGAAAACAACAAGTTGGTTCCAAGTTTTCCCCACAACGTTCTCCAAAAATGACTTACGAATTTCACGTTCCGATCACTAACGATGGAACGTGGTATCCCATGTAAACGCACCACATTGTCAAAGAACAAGGTGGCAACTTCACTAGCATTTAGGGTGCTTTTACATGCGATGAAATGAGCCATTTTGGAGAAACGATCGACTACCACGAAAATGGAGTCTTTGCCTCGTTTTGACATAGGCAACCCGACCACAAAGTCCATGGATAGATCCTCCCAAGGTCCCATTGGTATAGGCAAAGGAGAATACATCCCATCCGGACCTTGGCGCGACTTGGCATGATGACATGTGATGCAACCCTTGCAAAACCGTGTCACATGATACGCATCCGGGGCCAAAAGAAATGCTCTTGGAGAGCGGAAAGGGTCTTGGTAGCACCGAAATGACCACGGCCCTCATGAGCTTCCTTGACCAACAAATGGCGTATAGATGAGCGCGGAATACAAAGTTTTCCCGCTTGAAAAAGATAGCCATCGTTAATAAAGAAAGACTCGTGCTCTCGGAGGTCGAGGCATTGTGCCCATATGTCCTTGAAGTCAAGATCCGTGGCATATAACTCTTTGATAAGAGCAAAGCCATGTATCTTGGCATCCATATACACAAGGAGGGCATAGCGGCGAGAAAGGGCATCGGCTACCACATTCTCTTTGCCTTTCTTATGCCGAATGACATAAGGAAAGGTCTCTAAAAACTCTACCCAACTAGCATGGCGCCGACTGAGATTTGTTTGACTCTTGAGATACGAAAGAGCCGCATGATCCGAATGAATCACGAACTCCTTCGGCCACAAGTAATGTTGCCATGTCTTAAGACAACGAACTAGAGCATATAGTTCCTTGTCATATGTAGGGTAGTTGAGCGAAGGACCGGACAGTTTTTCACTGAAGTAGGCAATTGGACGATTCTCTTGTAAGAGAACGCCTCCGATGCCCACATTTGATGCATCACACTCCACCTCGAAGGTTTTCGAAAAGTTTGGGAGTTGGAGTAATGGTGCATTACAAAGACGGTCTTTGAGCGCATCAAACGCTCGAGCATGGATATCACGCCACTCAAACGTGACACCCTTGGTAGTGAGCTCATGGAGCGGTGCTGCTACCGTGCTAAAGTCCTTGACAAAGCGCCGGTAGAAACCCGCTAAGCCGAGAAAGGCTCGGACCATGGTGACCGTAGTAGGAGTAGGCCACTCCCGAATAGCACGAACTTTAGATTCGTCTACTCGGAGTCCGTCCTTAGACACGACATAGCCAAGAAAGATAGTGGTGTCCGAGCAAAAGACGCATTTGTCAAAGTTGACATACAATTGCTCTTGTCTAAGGCACTCGAGCACTTGGCGAAGGTGCCCGATGTGATTCTCCAAAGACGTACTAAACACCAAAATATCATCAAAATAAACAACAACAAATGTACCCAAGAATCGGCGCAAGACGTGGTTCATGAGGCGCATGAAGGTGGACGGGGCGTTGGAGAGGCCAAAAGGCATGACAAGCCATTCATAGAGTCCATACTTCGTTTTGAACGCCATCTTCCATTCGTCACCTTCGGCCATCCGGATTTGGTGGTAACCGCTCCGGAGATCAATTTTGGAGAAGATAGTGGCGCCATGAAGCTCATCCAACATGTCATCAAGGCGCGGAATCGGGTGGCGATATTTGACGGTGATTTGGTTGATGGCACGACAATCAACACACATCCGCCATGATCCATCTTTCTTTGGTACTAAGATTACCGGGACGGCACATGGTGATAAGGATTCACGCACATGTCCCCGGTCTAGGAGCTCTTGCACTTGACGTTGTAGCTCCTTTGTCTCTTCCGGACTGGCTCGGTAAGCGGCACGGTTTGGCAAAGAGGCACCGGGCACAAAGTCAATTTGATGTTCAATCCCTCGGATAGGTGGCAAGCCGGGTGGGAGGTCTTTGGGCATAATATCCTGAAATTCGGACAATAACAAAGACACCTCGTGTGGCACATTACTTGGGTCATGAGAAGTAGATAAACAAAACGGAACAAGTAAAAAGCATGGGAACTTGCCTTCCATGACCGGTTGCAAATCATGCCGGCGAGCTAAGAGTATCCGTGGCTCACACCGTCCTTGAATTACGGGATCCGAAGATGATAAAGGTGCGCCCGAAGAAACGATGCGACCTTTACTACCTTTGGATTCGGTAGCATGGACAAGAGGGGCGGTGTTGCGGGATTTGGAAGTACTAGCACCTACAACATCGGGACTCCGGGGGTCCGATTTTGCCGGTGCTTTAGTGGACTCATCAATAGTTTGTTGCCTCTTCCGTTCCGCATAGTCAACCAAAATTTCGTGCAGAGTCATAGGCAAAAGTGTGACCCGTTTTCCATTATATTGGAACATGTACCGATTAAGATAACCATCATGATATGTGCGGCGATCGAATTGCCATGGTCGTCCTAATAGGACATGTGTGGCGTCCATCTTGATAACATCACAAAGGACCTTATCAACATAGGCGCCAATAGAAAACGACACCCAAGCTTGTTGTGTGACGGTGTCACATGCCGTATCGGAAATCCATTGGAGTCCGTAAGGCGTTGGGTGGGGGGTCGTAGGCAACTTGAAGTGTTTTACCACCCGTTCGTTGACAATATTGCAACAAGAACCCCCGTCAACGATGAGAGAAAGACTCGTATTATTAACCAAGCAACGAGAGTGGGAGAGATTCTCGCGTTGATCAATAGGAATATGCTCTTTAACAGCCAAAATACGACGAGAAACAAGAGCAAATTTACCGGGTTGTGCTGGGCCGCAAGCAAGCTCGTCATCACAAGGTTCCATGCCAAAAAGTGGGTCGATGTCATGGTCATCCTCAATAATGAGATCGTCGTCATGTTGACCATCGTCGTCCTCGAAATATGTTGGGTCGGCAAACAAGACCCGTTTGGTGTTTGGGCAATCACGTTGCACATGGCCAAAACCGCTACACTTGTAGCACACGGGCTCCCTTGGGCGAGCCGTCGGTGAGGGTCCTTGTTGACCTCGAGAGGGAGGCGCCGGTGCCGGGCCACGGTTTGGTGCCTTCTCGGTTCCCGTTTGCCTATTGGAAGGACCCGTCCGTTGGGTTCCCTTGGAGGCGTCGGTATCTGTAGGACTAGGCGCATCTCGAGAACGTGTGTTAGATGGATAAAGATATGGACTCGAGGAAGAGGGATACCTAGAATACCGCGGTGTTTCGAGTTGTTGCTTATATAACTTCATGGCGGCATGACATAATGCTCCCAAATCCTTGAATGGGACAATCTCGAGCGGCCGCCGGATGGAAGCATTAAGCCCACTCATGAACTTGGTGCGGAGGGCGGAGGGGGAGGCCGAGACGCCGGCCTTAATGTGCATGTCCTCAAGTTTAGCCAAGTAAGCCACCGGAGTGAGGTTGCCTTGCTTGAACTCGGCAATTTGCAACCGCATATCATTCTTAAAGTCCACGGGCACGTACTTCTTGGTCATGCAATAGAGCAATTGTTCAAATGTCTCAATCGGTGCCCATCCTCGCCTCTCTCGGGTGAACTCATACCGGTTCCACCAAGACTTCGCATCTCCTTCAAAGTATAGAGTTGCCGCCTCGATTTTCTCGGATTCCTCCTCATAATGACAATGTTTTAATGCTCGTTTCATATCCTGCGCCCAATCAAGAAAAACACACGGATCATATTCACCATGAAAAGTAGGGAACTTAAACTTACCTTCCCTACGAGCTCGGTAGGGGTCCGGGCGGGACGGTGTAATGTAGGCATCATCGGCACGGGCTCGCCGGTGGCCGCCATGATGACGTTGGCGCCCATGAACGGGTGGGGCCTGCCTAGGTGGATTTGGGGGAGGCAACCATTCTTCACCCCGGTCTTGGTTCTCATAGGGGTCTATGACGGGTGGGTGCCACGGACGGTTATGTGCTACCCGTTCTAAATCGGATTCATCACCGGAGAACTCATTGAAGTTGTGTTGCTCATCGTATTCATCAAAGTCAAGGGTCCTCGGTTGCCGGGTTGACCGTTGGTGACGGTGTTCGGAACGATCATGCTCACGACCATGATTGGTGGTTGAGTTGGGACGGTACCGGGGCTCTTCCCGGGTTTGTCGGTCGGTGCGGGGCACACTAGGTGGAGGTGGAGAAGGAACATACCGTTGATGTTGATGCTCATAATATTGGTGCCGATGTTCCGTATCGACTATGGGCAAGTTATCTTGACGCGGGTCGGGGAATTCCTCCTCGTCTTCATGGGACTCATTTCCGTCAAGAGGTAAAGGATGGGTGCGTTCAATGACAGACGCAAGCCGGGTAACGTTTGATGGGCCGGCTCCCAAAAGTCCCTTGCCTTTCCGTTGTGCATCGGAAGTGGAAGCATTGACCACGTTCTCATTCGGATAAGTTGGGGTGGGACGGCGAGCATTCTGAAGGGACTTAAGAGCTTCTAGCTCTTTTTTCAAGGCAATGTTTTCTCGGGTCAAGGCATCAAACTTTTGTTGTGCCTTCAAGGCTTCCAATTCTCGCCTTATGGAGTCATTTTCGAGGGACAACGAAGCAGTTTCTTGAGCCAAGGGTTCACTGAACTCTTGCGGACCAGAATCCTGAGAAGTTTCCATTTCAACGTTAGTCATTGCTCCAAATCAGCACACAATTTCAAGCAATCAAGTGAGCAAGGTGACTAGTTAGGTCAACTTTACCCAAGTTCAAGTGCGTTATCGGGTTCTACTTTGGGGAAGGCCGTTTGGCGGTTAGGCAAGGAAGGCAAATCCAACAAAATTGAACCAATTACACACAAAAAACAAGTGATATTTTGCAAACGTATGTAAGAAAATGGAGAGATAGAAGATGGACGGATTGTTCACTCGGCAAGCTTTGCTTGCTTTTGGTCTTTGACCGTTTTGTAAAATCCGATTTTTCGGATGGACCGGTTTGCCGGACGTCTTTTCACTTTGTGTGTTTCGTTTCTTTGAAACGTTTTGAGCAACACTTTCTTTTGTTTTTTATTTTTTGTTTGGAACACAAATCCGTATTGATGAAGAGTTTTTTTGCTTTTCTTGGAATATCAAATGCGAGATATCCGAACTTTTCGTTAACAAAAATATCCCAAGAGATTTGGTGAAATTAATTAACAAAATTGTCGGATTAGGTCGGTTTAAGAAAAAGACGGGTTTGATAAATGGTTTGAAGGCAAACCAAATATCTCCTATTTTTGTGCTTTTTGCTTTGAGTTAAACACGGAGAAGAAAAAAAAATTCAGGAAAAATGGATGAACATGATGAAGAACATGATGAACAACATGAAAATCATGAAGAACAAATGAAGAACATCATGAGCAAACGAAGAACATCATGAACAAAAAAGGCTAAATAGGTTTAAGATAATAACGCACAAAAACAAGAGTAAAGAGAACTTAGCTTTGATCCCTTGCTCTGATACCAATTTGATGCGTCCTTGGAGGTAACAAGGATAACTCCGGATCTAGATCAAGCAAAACTCCAACTACTCCTTGATTCTTTGTGCAACGTTGTATCGTTTCGGATCCAAAGGGGCGGAAGCGATGAAGAAACAAGGGTTACTCCGATCTAGAGAGATCGAAGGAACCTTTTTGGGTGGATCGAAGGTTGATTCTTAAAAAGAATCCTCGAATATGGATTTCTTGAATCAAAGACGAGATCCAAGGAAGAAGTTTGAGGGTTAGAAGAGAGGTTTTGATGCCCAAGCTAAGTAGGAGGAAATTCTTCTCAAAACTTAGTAATATTGAACATGAAAAATAAGTGAGGCAAGATATCTCTTATATAGAGAGACTTGCCTACCTATGGGCCAACGGGCCAAACAAAAATACATGAAGAAAAGCCCAAAAGGGGAAAACCTAAAAGGATAATAGCAAACCCTAAACGGATAAGGTCAAAAAGGGAATATTCCTATACGGAATATCCCTTTATTACATAAAAAGTAAAACATGAAAATATAGTCCGAAAATAAGCTAGCTTCATGCCATGGGGTCGGAAAGACGGGACATGCCGCTAACGGAACCGGTAGCCTATGCCATGGTGGTGTAGAGACAAGGCATGCCGGTAATGGGACCAAGTGAAGAAGTAATGCGGGTGATGATGGAGCCGGTGGCTCGAGCAATGGCCTTAGCTCGGGATCGGGTGATCGGTCCATCTGAGCGAACTCTAAGAGCCTCGTCCTCTTCGTCTATGGTCAACGTAAAAGGGGCATCCAAGGGCGCATCAGTCCTTTTCTGGGGAAGAATTGGTCTGTCGGTCCATTGTTAACAAGAACCGAGAAAGAAACTGTGGAGATGCATTCCTCGATCCATCCCACAAATTTTTTATTGAATCCAAACTTTTGGAGAATGCGAATGATAAATTCCCAAATAATTTGGTCGTATGCCTTTTCCATATCAAGTTTAATGGTTGTCCAACCTTCCTTGCCTTTTCTACTACGAAAAGAGTGAAAAATCTCGTGTGCAATTAGAATGTTATCATGTGTTGATCTTTTAGTAACAAAAGCTCCTTGGAGAGGGTGAATGAGTTTTGGCATGATGGGTATCGCTCTATTCGTAATGATTTTAGCAATTATTTTGTAAATCGTTGAGCAGAGACTAATTGGTCTAAATTGGTTGATATTAGTAGGATTGTCTACTTTTGGAATTAAAGTTATAAGTGTGTGATTTATTTGTTTGAGTAGTTTTCCACTTCTGAAAAAGTTTTTAATTGCTTTTGAAACGTCCGTTCCCACAATGTGCCAGTATTTCTGGTAGAATCCGGCGGGCATACCGTCAGGTCCTGGGGATATATCACATCCGATATCAAAGATAGCATTTTTAATTTCCTCATTTGTTGGTGGATTTGTTAGTCTTTCATTGTCTTCGTTAATGACTTTGTTCTTTATGAGTTGAAGTTTTTCTTCCAGTAGATTTCTATCTAGTGGGGAGTAAGAGAATTTGCTTACAAATTCTTTTTTAACTTCCATTCGGATTTCATTTTCACTTGAAATAATAGTCCCATTTGAATCAAATAATTCCTTTAGATGTTTCTTGTTTCTTCTACCGGTAGCTATCCGGTGAAAGTATTTGGAGTTTGTGTCGATGTTCTCAAGTTTTTATTCTTTATTCTTTGTCTCCAATATATTTGGTGGAAGTTGATAAGGCAATTTTGCTTTATAAGAAGATTCCTTTGAAGATTTTCAACTCTTTGGTTTAGATTAGGCGGTGATAGACCTTGAATGTCCAAGAGTTGGGTTTCAACTTCTTTTAATTGCTTAAAAATATTTCCACAGTTTAATTTGCTCCATTATTTAGCTTTTATTTTTAAAAGTTGTGTCTTCCTAATGAGGTTAAACATCTCATTCCCTCGGTAGTTAGCACGCCAAGTTTGTTTAACAATGTTCTCAAACGCTTTACGTTGAGTCCACATCATTTCAAATTTAAATGGTTGTGGTGTGAATGGTATTGAGTCCGCTAGTTCCATTGAGATTTGACAGTGATCCGATATTGTAAATGCATGATTTTTTGTTTTTAATAGTGGATACCATTGAAAAATTTGATTGTGCACAGTTTACCTCGAGGACGATCGTCTCTAATCGAGCTGGACGGTTTACCTCGAGGTTTTGGCAGCAGATTCAGACTACTTTGGGGACGAGTCTACACTTTACGACTGCGTTTCACCCCCAGACCGATGGTCAGTCTGAGAGGACCATCCAGACATTAGAGGATATGTTGTGAGCTTGTGTGTTGGATTGGGGACAAGGATGGTCTGATTACCTCCCACTTGTAGAGTTCTCCTACAACAACAGCTGTCATGCATCTATTGGGATGGCCCCTTATGAGGCATTTTATGGACGTAGGTGCCGTACACCTTTATGCTGGGATGAGCCTAGCAGTACCAGTGGGATAGCACCAGAGTAGATTCAAGATGATATGGCTCGAGTTGCGCTGATTAGAGAGAGAATGTTGGCGGCACAGAGTCGCCAAAATTCATATGCAGACAAGAGGCGTCGACCTCTAGAGTTCAGGGTAGGAGCTCATGTCTAGTTGAGAGTATCCCCGACGCGTGGCATTAGATGTTTTGGCATAAAGGGGAAGTTGAGTCCCCGATATTTCGGTCCTGTTGAGATACTGGACAGGGTTGGGAGGGCAGCCTACAGATTAGTTTTGCCTCCGCGATTAGAGGGTGTTCACCTTGTGTTTCATGTGTCTCAGCTGAGGGAGTACATACCAGATCCGAGGCACATTGTGAGGTATGATGATTTGGTGGTGGAGCCAGACCACACCTTTGTTGAGCATCTCATTGCAGTCCTAGAGCGAGGTGTGAGACGCCTACGTTCGAAGGACATTCCTATCATGAGGATATAGTGGTCTAGACGTGGACCTGAGGAGGCCACATCGGAGACTGAGGATAGTATCCAGAGGAACTATCCAGAGTTTTATGCCGACATAGATGCAGCTAGGGTCGATGTGAGTAGATCTTAGTGCTATCTTGGTGAGTATGTGCTTATGTGCTTACATGCCTTGATGTGATTTTCCATGCTAGCTATGTTATGCTTATTGATCTTTGTAGATCGTGTTATGCTAGCATGATGTATGTTAGCTGGAGATGATTACTTCCTCCATGCTACTTGAGTTATGGTGGTTATAGCTAGAGATGGTTCTTTCCTCTATACTCTTTGAGTTGATTAGGATTCAGCTGGAGATGGTTCTTTCCTCCATGCTACTTTGATGGACATAGTTCTAGCTAGTGGAGATGTGATTCCTCCATGTGAGATACATGCTTGTGATTTGGCTAGAGACGTATTTCCCTATGCTTGTGTTATGTTTGGCTAGAGATGTGCTTCCTCTATGCCCTGTGATGTGGTATGGCGAGAGATGTGATTCCTCTCTGCCTTTGGGTAGCGTTATGACCCTGTTGTTTGGAGTGGACGATTCCTCCATGTTGATGCTTGAGGTTATAGACTTGTATAGGTTTGACCCTTCTGAGCGGAGATGTGATGCCTCCGATAGGAAAGAGAGAGTTATACCTCGGCTTGTGAGTCCGAGAGGTTTGAGGTTTGCAAGTTTCGGGACGAAATTTGTTTTTAGGGGGTGAGATGTAAGAGACTAGTTGCTGATGTTGAGAGAGGGGGCAGAGGGGTCAGACTTGTGTCTGAGCCGCCCCTGCGTGACCTAGGGCGCCCCTGCGCTTGGCCTGGTCCGCCCTTGCGGCTCATAGAGCCCACCCCCGCGGCTCTGTCTGCTGCAGCCGTCTTTTTTGACTGTTTTGACCGTGCTTTACCCTTTTCACGACCTTTATATATATCCTTTTATCCTCTGATGAGGGTTTACATTCTCAGATCTCTCTCTCTCCCTACATACATCTTCTTCTCTTCTTCTCCTTGGATCATCTTTCTTGTTTCTCCTTGAGTTTGTGTGAGTTTTGGAAAGCTTTTGCTTGACTTTGGTGTTGATGATGGTTGTTGAGCCTTGTGAGCCAGTTTGAGGACATTTTGTTTAGTTGTGAGCTTTAGGATCTTCAGCTTGGTAAGCTTTCATGGCCTCCATCCCCTTCTTCTTCTTCTTTTCATCTTCTTGTCTCTTTTTCCTCTTCTCTCTAGTCTAGCATGGGTTTCTTTAGGTTTTGATCCTATTCCAGCCATGTTTGGCTTGTGTTGATGTATATATATGTATGTGATACATGTATGTGGCTGTTGGAGTGAAGAAGAGTAGAGAAGCGAAGGAAGAAGTGAAGAAAGGAGCCAAGTGGTGTCTTCTGCACACCAGCCGCCCCTGCGCCTGCCTTGTAGCCGCCCCAGCGCCACCTCCTAGCCGCCCTTGCGGCCACCTGCACTAGCTTGGTGTTTCACTTGGTTCTGCAGGTGTGTGTTGCTTCTAGGCCTTCCTTAGGGTGCCTTTGTTCCCTCCTTTCCTAGTATGAGTGATTAGGATCATGCTAGATGTGTGAGGTTGAGTTTTGATGATGGTTATGATCGGTTTATGTCTTGTATGGCTTTTGAGGACTTAGGTTGATGTTGAGTAAGGTTTTGAGATTGAGCTTGATCCTTTGGATCCCTTTGGGTCTAGGTGTGACCCGTGTGATAATAGGAGTTTGATATATCTCATTATGCTTGTTTATAGGTTTTGTTGTCCCTCTAGTGTAGAGGTGATTGTGGTTGAGTTGTGATCGAGGTTGAGGTAAGTCCGTAGGACTTACTTAGCTGTCATCCCTATATTGGGTGCTTGCATGAGTGGTGTGTGCTTTGTATGTTTGCTATGATAGCATGAGATGTCGTTTTCATCGACTTATGTTCTATTGATTGCCCCGTATGCGTGGCTGTGATAACCTTTCCCCTTCATCCCGTAGTGGAGTCTGGGAGGTTCTCTTGAGAAAGGCCATATCTGGTATACGGGGAGGGCACAACCCACTCCCATAGGGTACACGGGTTGTGTGACCGATTCTACTCCAAATGGCTATCATTCTCAAAGGCGAGGATGTATCGGTCCTCGTGTCACATATTTTCATATATATATATATATATACGGTTTTTTAGTGATGGACCATTATACTGTTGAGATGATTAAATGGGTAAATGTGTGGAAGCATGTTGATGTGTTTATCTTTCTTTACATGTGATTGTGCTTATGCATGGTTTATTACCATGTTGTAAATACCCCACATGATAGGCATGCTGTTGGGTGATCTAGTAGAGTGGCAGGCCGAGGACGTCTCGTACATAGGTTGTTGTGGGCTTATGGGTTTGTTACCTTTCCCTCCTGCGTGAGGATGATCTTTTGTTACCTCCTGTGTAAGGGTATTGTGTTTTATACTCGGCTATGATGTCTTATCTTTTGGTTGTACAGTTTATACTTTTTTATGTATTGGTTTTATATCTGTCAGTGTCATGTTGTAAGGTTCAGTGAACTTGTTGTCAGGCTAGGGTCAGGATCCATTGTGTGATCCTAACCCAATGTGACATCCCGAGTCCCGTGGATTTGGGGTGTTACAACCCTAATGTTTATAGCCAAGTCTGATACTCAATATCTTAATGCCCAAGACTGATATCCAGTATGTTAGAACAAGTTCACCGATTCAGTGTTAACCGGTTGTCACATAGATTAAGTGATATTACAACATCCATTGTTGAAAAAACGATGTTTAACCTTTTGTTTTAATCGGTTTTCATTTGACATTTGGTGACGTTAGAAATTTCAAAGGCTATAATTTTGACATTTGTTGTGACATTTCTTGGCCGATTACCAACAATATTATACGGGAATTTTAGACGTACCGGCGGAAAATGCTATTTGTATCCACAACTACGCACACAAAGTGTGTAGTTTCGCTTTTCACGTTTGGGTTCAAACTATCTTTTGACAAGCGTAGTTGGAGAGCCGTCCTGAGACAGTTGGAGCCGATAAATATTTTTTTTTAAATTAACTCCAACTACGCTATTGGTAAGCGTAGTTGAAGTGTTTTTTAATTCAACTTTGGTAATGGGAACCAAAGTTGAAGTTCCTTTTTTTTAAAAAAAATAAAAAAAATTCACTCGAACTACGCTTGCCAATAGCGTAGTTGGAGTTTTTTTTAAAAAAATTCAACTTCAACTACGCTTATCATAAGCGTAGTTCATCGACTCCTATCGGCTTCGCATCGGCTCCAACTACGCATGCCACAAGCGTAGTTAGATTTCGGAGATGAAAAACGAAACTACGCGTTTCGCGTGCTTAGTTTAGATTACTAATAGCGATTTTCGCCGGTACATCTATCATCCGCCATATTATATTCATATATTTGGTATCATTTTATTATATATATTTAGAATAGCATTTTTAAAATAATCGTTACTTAAGTAATTTAAAATGAGTACTTTTATCATTACTTTATAAATATTTTATTATGATTTGACTTTAGTAAATAATTAAAAAAAATTATTTGTATAAAAACATCATTTTTAGATTTAATTTTCATAGTATAGTTATTTTTGTTTGTTTATAAAAAAAATAAAAGGGTGTTTTTTATTCCTAATAAAACCATTCATATTATACCACTAAAAATAATAAATATCACATTAAATTTAACCGATTAAGAAAAATAAAAGGGTGGAAATATATGTTGAGTGACAATGAATCATATTTGACCCAATGACTTTTAAACCAGCTACTTTTAACATTTTGACTCAGATGAACTTGCTCTTAATATACTACCCAATATAATAAAAGGATTGTTCAGGTAAGGCCCTTAATTTCCGGTAAGGTTGTGCGGCTGACACGTGTCCAATTTTTTTTTTTTCAGAAACAAATGAAAATGATGGGTTCAAAACTTATAAAGGGATAGTGCATAACTTATAAAATGATAGTTCATGAATTATAATAGAATAATTCATGAATTATAATAGAATAGTTCATAATGCAAAACTTATAAAGGATAGTGCATGAATTATAATAGAATAATTCATAACATATAAACGATTAATTTATAAATAATTTGATATAATATACAAAAAGTAATAGTTCATAAATTATATGAGAATAATTCAAAGTTTATAAGAAAATAGTGCATAACTTATAACATGGTAATTCATTATAATTAAAAGTATCAAGACTATATTTTATTAAAAAAAAAATTTGGCCACGTGTCAACCGCACAACCGGCCGCACAACCTTACCGGAATAATGAGCCTTACCTGCGCAACCCCCTATAATAATATATATTAATGTTCAAACCTATTACCCATTATGTTAATATTAAATCTTCTTACCAGTATATTGAGCTCTCGTTTGGTTTGGTTGTAACTCCAAAAACGAAAACGGAATAGAAACGAATGTAGTCCATATATTTATCTTATTCATGAATATTTTTTGGAATCATTCCTTGAGTTACATGTAAATTGTTTTGTTTTCTCCATTTTGTTTTGAGAAGATTAAGGGGGTAGGGTAACTTTTTTTTCTAGAATACAAACAAGGCCCCTAATATTAACAATTAAAATAAAAAGAAAAATAAGGTGTGAAGATAATCTTAATCAAGCAGTTAAGGTAACAATTAAAAATAATTAATATTTTGAAATATATTAAATAGGCTAAAAATAAGGAAACTAGTTAATGAAATTTGGTAACTATATATTTGAGATCTATAACCCCTTTATTATTCTCAACCACAGGCTATTTCTCTCTTCTTCTCCAATTGTCAGACTCATCCTTTCTTCAGCCTCCACATCCGACGTGATTGACGCCGCTGCGGTCGCCGCCTTGCTCAGGGAGTCATCGATTGTCCAGCCACCCTGTAGAACGGAGACGCTTGATGCTGTTGCCTCTGCCACAAACTGACACCGACGGATCCGCAGGAACCCAGATTGCACGGCCGCCATGTCCAACTGCAAGAATAGAGGGTACCCGCCGGGTATCGGTTGTGAGTGTCGGTCCTTATGTCGCTGCCAACGCCGATGAGACTACCGTCACCTCAACTTGCCGGCAATCAACCGCTCTCCACTTCTTCCGGTAGTTCAGTGAGCAGTTTTGGGTAGGTGAGACTTCTACAGTATTTTGACTAACTTCAGTCGCCATAGCCATGTATGATATATTCGGATAGGGGTTGATTATGTACACATACATATTTTGTATGTACATATAACATGATGTCGATTAGAATATGTACAGCTTTTGTGTTTGCATGTACATAAGTTTGCAGTATCTGGTGATTATGTACATATTTGATATTTGTGTGTACATATAGCATGTCGTCGATTTGAATGTGTACAGTAGAACAAAATATGTTGTTATACAGGCTTCTGTTTGTGTTTCATGTACATATGTTTTGTAGTCTCTGTGATTATGTACATATTTTACTGCAAAAATATTTCTAACTAACTGAATATGTACATATGTTTCCAGTCTCAGGCGATTATGTACACATGTTGCTGCGGAAATCTCAATATCGTCCCCATGGATGAACGCAAGTTGGAAAGTACGAAGATTTCGGAAAATATTTTGATTTCATTAATAAATGTAGATATTTTGATTCCCTTAATAAATGGAGAGATAAGGATATTTATTTTCCCGTTTTGTAATAATTAGTCTCTTAGTAAATGGAGAGAGAAAGATATTTTGATTTCCTTAATATCCGCTTTTTATTTTAATAAATCTTTTTTATATAATGTGGAGGGGTCTATTTTGTACTCATTATTAACTTTGGGCCCTTTATATGCTCATGGTTACAAAATATACCTACTCTCCCATTTTACCCTTTATTATTCTCAACCACCGGCTATTTCTCTCTTCTTCTCCAATTCCCAGACTCATCATTTCTTCAGCCTCCACATCCGACGTGATTGACGCCGCTGCGGTCGCCGCCTTGCTCAGGGAGTCATCGATTGTCCAGCCACCCTGTAGAACGGAGACGCTTGATGCTGTTGCCTCTGCCACAAACCGACACCGACAGATCCGCAGGAACCCAGATTGCACGGCCGCCATGTCCAACTACAAGAATAGAGGGTACCCGCCGGGTATCGGTTGTGAGTGTCGGTCCTTATGTCGCTGCCAACGCCGATGAGACTACCGTCACCTCAACTTGCCGGCAATCAACCACTCTCCACTTCTTCCGGTAGTTCAGTGAGCAGTTTTGGGTAGGTGAGACTTCTACAAGTATTTTGACTAACTTTAGTCGCCATAGCCAGGTATGATATATTCGGATAGGGGTTGATTATGTACACATACATATTTTGTATGTACATATAACATGATGTCGATTAGAATATGTACAGCTTTTATGTTTGCATGTACATAAGTTTGTAGTATTTGGTGATTATGTACATATTTGTGTGTACATATAGCATGTCGTCGATTTGAATGTGTACAGTAGAACAAAATATGTTGTTATACAGGCTTCTGTTTGTGTTTCATGTACATATGTTTTGCAGTCTCTGTGATTATGTACATATTTTACTGCAAAAATGTTTCTAACTAACTGAATATGTACATATGTTTCAAGTCTCAGGCAATTATGTACACATGTTGCTGCGGAAATCTCAATATCGTCCCCATGGATGAACGCAAGTTGGAAAGTACGAAGATTTTGGAAAATATTTTGATTTCATTAATAAATGTAGATATTTTGATTCCCTTAATAAATGGAGAGATAAGGATATTTACTTTCCCGTTTTGTAATAATTAGTCTCTTAGTAAATGGAGAGAAAGATATTCTGATTTCCTTAATATCCGCTTTTTATTTTAATAAATTTTTTTATATAATGTAGATGGGTCTATTTTGTACTCATTATTAACTTGGGGCCCTTTATATGCTCATGGTTACAAAATATACCTACTCTCCCATTTTACCCTTTTGTTTTCCTATAGGGTATCAAAACTAATCAAATTATACTACAAATACTTTAAACGAAAAAGAATATATATATATTACTAAACTAGACTACACTAATGCTGACGTGGTGTAACACCCCAAATTTTACAACTTAGGGAGTTACTGGTTAGGACCGCACAGTGGGTCCCGACCTTAGTTTGACAACAACTTAACATGATCTTACAACAAGGCACCGATAAGGAAAAGCTAAAAATCATAAAATAGTTTTTTATCAATGCATGAATGTGACCAGATCAACTACAGCCGGAAAAGCAATATATAACAAAGTACGGAAGGAAGCGATGTTCAACCGAAAACCCACAAATGCAAAAACTGCAAAACGTCCTAAAGTACGACACCCCGGCTGGCCATTACCATCTGGATCACTCGGCATCTGCTCTAACCTGTGTCAAATCTAAACAACATATCAACCGTTAGCTAACTAACCAAATATAAGCAAAAATGATAACAGCACAAACACACGCAGAACAAAAATAAGCAAACATCATGCTGGCACTCAACAAATTATTATCTGTTCTTTAAGTGATTCACATTATTCAATTTAAGTTGTGGCACGAGAACTATTTTTAGTTCTTGCCTCCGTTCCTTATCCAACTGGTGTAGGTATAGCTGACTTCCTTTGGTAGCGTCACTACAAACCATGTGTGGACTAGTCCCGAAAGAAACCCCCAGCGCCCGGCGAGCTACTGAGCGGAATGTCACCGCCCGTTACTCTTAGGCCAAAATACAGGTCGGTATTTATATATCACAACCTATCTCTCTAACATGTCAATCACACACCACCATCATCATTTATACTCATATTTAGCAGTCAGCTAAGTAAGCCCAAAGGACTTACCTGTTATAATGCTCGACTCTTTAGTAATCACTTGCACTGTAACTGTATCCACTCAGTTGCCTGTTAAAGGCGATAAGTGTATTAGCACACTTTCACGTAGATAGAAGTCTAAAACTTCTGAGATTAAATAAGTATTAAGACGTACTAGCTACATTATTAGTTTTTAGGGTAAAATGACCATTTTACCCTTCGTTCCGATTTTCTCGAAGACCCTAAAATTCATGTCCAAACTCCTATTTGAAGTTCTAAAATATATCCTAACTCTTAGAATTTTATTAGGTGCGGAACAGACATTTTTCTTATGTTTCAATTTTCCGGAAGAACCGAAAAAGGTTTAACTTCGGCTCTAAATATAAAATTCTTAACGGCTTATAAAAATTCCGAATTTATAATCTAGATCATCTATGAGGTTCTATCTAGCCTTAGAAGAAAGAATTTCACTAAACTGTTCAGCCGATATTTTTATAATAATTCCCAAAGTCGGTTCCTCACTCTACTTTCTTATACTTAGCCAATTTTATAAGTTCAATAAAACTGCTCAACTACCTAACTTCGGGAGCTCGTAATTTTCAATCCGACCGTTCATTTCTCACCAAATTTTAATATGATAAACTACTTATATCCGTCTACAACATATCCAAAATTCAACGGTGGATCTTCATCCAAACATTTTATAATTGTTCGACAAGGTGGGCTGTTCGAAACCTAAAAGCTGAAGAATTGAAATTAATTTACAGCAGCCCTTCCATTCATTTATGCACATACTCAGCAGCTCATTTACGTTATTTATGCTTAGGCTCAACAACAGCAGTTCACAAACACATGGGTGACAGTGAAATCGAAGAGAGGAGTAGCAAGCTTACGGAATCTGCAGTCCGGCGTTAGGGTCCTAAACAGTAGCGTTCCGGCGTTTTTCCTGGGTAGTCGGCCTGCTGTTGCTGCGGGACAGTGGTGGCGGGTTCCGGCGTCTCCTGCGGCTGCAAAGGTATGGCTCGTATACTCACTGTTGTACTGTTCCGTTGGAGGCTCGTGCCTGGCTTGCATCACCGGCGAACAGAGAAGCCGTTAGCTTTGCTGTTGCGCCTAACGAAACAGAAGGGGGAAAACGAAAGAGGCGTACCTCGTCACGCGTCGGTACGGGAGGTGGTCCGGCGGGCGGCGGCGGTTCACTGGCGGCAGGTCAGGGCTGGTGGCGTGGCTACCGACTGCAAGGAGGCGGAGTTACGGCCCTCGAATTCGAAACAGAACGCGAGAGGGAAGATGGAAGGGAGAAGGGGCCGGAGGCTTACCAGTCGACTGGAGGCGGACGGCGGAGGCGCACGGCTCGGTGGCAGCTGCGGTGGCTCCGGCGTCGATGAGAAGTGGTGGAGGCAATTGTCGTCAGTTGTTGTTGTTGTACGCTCAAGCGAGACGGAGAGGTGCGGCACAGGAGGGATTAGGTTTAGATTAATTAAATTAGGGTTTTTAATTAAGGTTTAATTAATTAGGTTAATTAGATTAGTCATTAGGAATGGGCTGGCTGGGCTGGGCCGGAAATTTGGGCCTAGTAGCGGGTTAACTCCAATCTCACTCTTTTTAGAACAGGATCCGGAACTCGTTAAAGTGCGGAAATTTATATAATACGGAATTAGTTTCCGTATTTATAAATTATAATTGATTTTATTTTAAAAGCGTAAATTATTCCCGAGAATTTAATTTATCATTTTATGTGAATCTAGGTCACATAAAATGATAAAACTAAACTCGTTTAATTTTACTGATTTATTTATTTACCATGATCTCATCGGACTTGTTTAATTTCCCTTTACCGGAACTTAAAATTTTTGGTTATTACACGTGGCGACTCCAGGTTTTTTCTCGGATTAAATATTTTATTAAATCAAGAATTAAGCCATAAAACTTTTTTTACTAAAACAAAATCTAAATTATTTTTTTTAACTAATCTAATAAAAAATTAAAAATCCATAACCACGTCACCTATACGTTTTAGCAAATCTATATTAAAATCTATTAAATCTAAAAATATCTACTGAAAAGGATTAAAAAATTTTTCTAAAATAACTAATTAAACAAATTTTAATTTTTTAACTTGAACGTATCTTTACAAGTATTAATCTATATACTTTACTAAAACAAGACGTCAATAATAATGTTGACGTGGCGCTCCCAAAATTTTTCTCAAATTATTTTTTTTTTAAATAACAAATTAAGATAATAAATTATTTTTATTAAATTATATAATTTTATAAAGATTAAAAAAACTGTTCCGATTTTCAGGCACGAATTATTAAGATTAAAAAAATCTAGACATTAAAAATAAGCAAAATTATTTATTAAAAAATCAGTAGCTATTGCTCCGATTTGTTTACTTTATCAAAAACCTAATTTATAAAGTTAACTTATTATTTTTGTTATTTTTTAGCGTATCAATTAAAGGGGGTGTATTCAATCGAGACTTTTAAAGATTTTGACGGATTCTTAATAATCATAGTATTTGCAAATTCTATGGGAAATTTTAATTCTATATAGAGTCAATACAGATTTTGTGGAAATCTTATGTGTTGGGGGAAGATTTATATGGATTTTAGGTAGTTATAAAAGTAATGAAGAATCCTACAAAATCAATGAAATAATAGATTATTTTAAAATCCACAAACTTTTAAATACCATAGGAATTTTATGGAAAATTTTAAATCCTAATTGAATACATACAGATTTATATGGACTTTTAAAAATCTATATTCAATACTCATAGACTTTTAAACTCCAAAAAATTCCTATAGACTCGTAAAAATTTTACTATATATCAAACACGAAGCATTCCAAGGCTAATGTTTATGCTTCTTGTGGCGCCGATCGTTCTTGAATTCCTATGCGGTAAGGCCTTGTATTCATTCCGGTTGTGATCTTCGTTTCTTGGTAAATTCATATTGTTTTTTTATGCTTGCAATGTTTTTCTTTGCCTTTGTCTTTGTCGAGTTATTTGCAGTTGGCTGAGCTTTATGGTTCGACTCAAGCGAGTTAGTGAAGGTTTGGTTATTGAAGAAGGTTGGGGAGCTTTTACGCTTCCCGTGAAATATTGCTTTGCGGAAAACCTCTTCTCCTTCCGAGGCTACTGAAACCACGACGAACGTCAACGATAATCCAAGGGATCTCACCACGGGTAACATCAATGTGCCGATTACCATAGGCAATTTTAATCGGCCTGAAATTGACAAGTATTCTTTATCTTTTCTTTTGGTTTTCTAATAATTTTAGGATGGAGAACCTGTGGATCTTTCTCACGGAAGAAATCGAATTTCAAGCTTGCCTTGATTATTTGCAGAATTTCTTTTTGTTGGATTTCCCAACTAATGATTCATGTCCACGAGTTTTCTCCCTTCACGTTATTCTTCGCTTTCTTCTTTCTGGGCCCATCACCATTCACCGGTACGATGCCTCAATTTCTTCTCCCTTCTTGTTAATTCTTGGATATGACACCGTTTTGATTATATTTTGCATTCATTGATCTGAACTGTTGTGTTTTCTTTTCTTCCATCAGAATCACCACCGAGAGCCGAGACTCCTGAGTCCTGATTACTTATAGAATGGACGATGATAGGGTTGAGCTTGATGGCCTGGAAGAAGATGACGCACTTGACCTAACCCCGTCCCCGAGTGAAGGATACATTGACCGGTCTGATATTTTAATTCTAGATTAAAATTTTGATTTGATCTGTTTAGTTAAATGAACGAGATTAAAATTTGATTTATGTTTAATAAGCATATGTTAATAGTACTTTGCTGAATCACCACAGATTTGTGGTGTTCTTGTGGATGCACCGTTACTTAACACTATACTTATTCCCCATTTTTTTATCAGTCATGTGTACCTAAAGGAATCACGTTTATCGCATATGACCCGGGGTTAATCAGAGAGATCTTAGCTTTTCATGTTTGTGCAGAGTTGTTTATTAAGTATAGTTGAGCTCATCGAACACAAGAGAGCATGGATGATTCATAAATTTATAACAGAATGCTTTGCTCTTTTCGAAACGCTGTTTTGATGATGGGGAATGTTTATTGCTTCAGTAGTAATTCTCTTGTCTTAATTGTCAAGATGTGAAACGGAAATTGCAATAATGCACAAGAAGAAAGATGTTTTACTTATAAATAACATTGAGAAGTAGGTGCAATTTAGATGCACAAAAGACAAATAAGACAACTTTGCAATCTCTGTCTAGCAACTTTGCAATCTCTGAAAGTGATGTTGGAAAGAATATAGCCCTTGCTTGTAGTCAGTAGTTGCAAGAGCTCAACAATGTTGTTCTTGTGTCTGCCATGACAGCCAAGTTGACCAAAGCCAACTTTCTCAATTCCACGTGCTCCTATATTAAGCTATTGTATCATTGTTGTAATTTATCCTGATGCAATGTTGGAGTTTTAATTCTAATACAATGAATCAGCCAAAATCAGTAGTGGAATACATAGTATGTTAATTTAATCGGGTAAAGTAGTTCACTTTGGTCGGATCGGGTAATCGGGTTGAAGTATAAAGAGTTTGACATGCAATCACGATACCATTTAGCGATTCAAGTAATATTTGGAACAGATATGACTCTCAACCAATTCAACAGAGTTTAGTGTAATTTCCTTTTCTATAAGGGGAATTTCTTGGGCGAATGTTCGGGTTCGCGTGCATTTTCCGATTTCTTCTTTTGAGAGAGGCAGTGGAGTTTTTGCATTAAATCTTCTTTGTAGTAACAAATTTGTTTTTTTAAATACAAATATTGTTATCCATAAACTTTTTAAAAATTTACTAAGTTTTAGATTCCGTTTTATTAAGGAATATATCTGTTTTTTAAAATAAAAAATATTGCTATACAAGTATTCTATTTTACTAAGTATCTCCTTTTCGCCTTCTATTTTTTTAATCATAAAATACGGATATTCTATTTATCTAAATATTTTATTTCATATTAGGTGGATCGTTACAAGAATAAAATTTTATTTCCAATTTTTATTCATCTAATTTTTTTTTTATATTTTTGTTTGTATTGATAAACTTCATTTCAGTTTTTGCGTATTTCTTTTACAAATCTATATAACTTACTAAAACAAAGGACACTAAGTCCACATGTCAATCAACTAGGTATGCCACATAGGATTTTTTGTGAAATATTTACTAAATTACCACTCCTAAATAATAGAATCCTAATTACTAAATAAATATTTAAGATTTCTATCTATAAATAATAGAATCCTAATTACTAAATAAATATTAAATATTTACTAAATTTCCATTATTACTAAAAGTTAAATTTAAATAGTTAAAAAATTAACCTCAAACCACATTTTTTTAATTACGTAATTTATATCTAAATTTTGTAATCGAAATTTTTAACAATTTTTTTTAATTTTTTTTTTACTAAATTGCCTTTTTTTTGTTTATAAGTTAGGGGGGAAAATTAATCAAAATTCGAAAATTTCATAGCGTGTAACGGAAGTCTAATATTAACAAAATAAATGATTTTAGAGTCCGAAAATTAAAAATTTAAGTTTGACTAATTATAATAACAAGGAATATTATAATCAGGAAAAAAACATGAAAAATTGTAAAAACAAATAATTTGAATGTCAAACACGTGTTAAAAATATTGTAGAAATAAAAAAGTTGTTAGCAATTAAGCAGAAAAAACATTAACGCATTATTTTTAAATTAGATAGAAAAAATAAACTAAACAAAAGATATGAATTGATGTTAATCTAACATTACGAATCAAAAGATATTAAAAAATTAACTTAAACAATAGTAGTTCAATCAATTTGTTATAACCGATTCAAAAGATAAATGTTTTCATAAAGTAAATCTTTCATTATAATTTTTATTATTTAGGAAATAATTTTATTAATTTTAAATGTGTAATCATTAAGCTTTCATAGGAAGCTTTATTAGTCCTAAAGCTTTCTTAACAAGCATTGTAAACCCTAATTATTTTCTACACTATATATATCCGTACAAGTTTCGCTGCTTTTGCAAATTCAATATTTTTCTTGATCATTTTGATGTTGTTCTTAGAAGATACTTTCATTCTCCTTGCAAAAATCAAGACGCATTATGTAAGGTATGTGTATATCGACGACAATAAGTAAAACTATATGATGATTCCGTCTCAAAATAATCCATTTTAGGGTTTTTTGACGACATTCCATGTACTTTGAATAGTGATATGCATCAATTGAATTGTCAATACTGTATAGATTAGGGTTGAAAAAATATATATTCTAGACAATGAATAAAGCTTGCAATTACGGATGAAGCTTATAAATTGTGTGTTGTTAGATATTGAACGATGTATCATTTATTTTAAATTTCAATTATTTAACAAAATGTATAACTTTTTAGTGATATAAGATAAGGTTAAAATACTGTAAAATACTTTTTTAATTTTATTTTAATTAAGTCATGTTTTTGTTTTGATTTTAAATTAAAATTTAATTAAATTAAAAATTAAAAAAATTAAAATTTAAAATAATACATGTAATATATATATTTGTCTCAATATTTTTCCATCTTGTATATCAATCCAAATCTCCTTTCCATATCAACTAATTTCTCCGATAAATTTCATCAAAAAAAATCACCGCTAATTAATGAAAATAATTATTTATTATATAAAAATAAAAGCAGCAAACAACCATTTTTACTCCACAAAAGTTCAATTTATTTTTTTTTGTTAAATAATGGACAATCTTTTATAATTTGATTCTTCTTAATCAATGAGCTAGCTATAA
The DNA here is from genome assembly GCA_033239045.1 of Fagopyrum esculentum. NCBI lineage: Eukaryota > Viridiplantae > Streptophyta > Magnoliopsida > Caryophyllales > Polygonaceae > Fagopyrum > Fagopyrum esculentum. The sequence goes on along the minus strand of BSUD01000007.1, from coordinate 139,913,315 downwards.
TTCTGATAAATTTTTAGTCGAATATAATTACTACAATTGAATTAATTAATATTTAAGTTATGGAGTATATTATATGTTCAAATCTCCTTTTAAATATTAAGTTATGATTTTACCAAAAAGTTAAATTATTTAAATTTCAAGAAATTTAGGCTAAGTAGTTAATAAAGAGTTCACGGAACAACTCAAAAAATTTAAAATGAAAAAAGTTATTATATATATTAAAGAATTTATATGTGAAATTGAATTTTTTTTATTTAAATAACTTCAATTTTTCTAATTTTGTTGAGGCACATAATTCCATCACATCTCAATTGTAATATCCGGAAATTTTTATTTCCGTTTAATTCCGAATCAAATCGGAATTTGAACCGTTGACGGTTTTCCATTCTATCTAGCAATTCTTTTTCACAAATTTTATCATTTTATGTAGAATTTATTTCACATAAAATGATAGATTTTTATATTAAACCCTAATCTATCAAACCCTAGTTTATATCATGACATGTCGTTGACAAAGTCATGACGCCCTTTTGACGAGACCATGACGAGTTTTGACGAGACGAAGACGAGATCATGACAAGGCCTTCACAAGTTCTCAGCTCACCTTTTATTTTTTTTTTAACTCTTATTCCAGCCCACTTTCCCTTCTTGTCTCAGCCCATCACTCTTCTTCTGCTTCGGACATAGGCCCGCTTCCTCATGAAGATCAGCCCGTCTAGACCAGCAGTGTCGAAGCCCACCCATACCACGTACAGCAGCTTCCACCTCTTCCAAGAATGGTAAGTGCAGCAGCCTTAACTTCCTTTTTTTTCCGCTGAGAAGATCCACATCAGGGTTGGGAATCACGTACATTCAACCGTCCACATTCATGCTGTCTAGAAACGCTTTCCTCCTCCCATGGAAACCGATCTCAACCTGCAGAGAATCCTAGCCAGCATCAAACTCTTTCCTCCTCCCATCGAGTCTCTGAGCGTCACCAAGGAACACAACTGCCTTATCGTGGTTCCCTCTGCACAAGAGCAGCGGTCCATCCAGAGATTACATTCCACGGGTACCGATCTGTGTTCCTTCTCTCCATTCAGATCTGCCTTATCGTCCATGAATGGGCTCCTCCCTTACTTCTGTCACGAGCAGCAACTTTCTTCAACAGTGGCGTTTGGCTCGGACAACAGCAGGCCGGTCTCACCATCATTGCTACCTAAACCCTTGTACGCAAGCAGACCGGGCAGACCTTCTGTCACGCCAGCAAGCAACAACAAAAGATGCAGCCTCTTTCCCTACGTCTAGCCCTCGCCTTGCCTTCGCCTTGCATCATTCGAGGAACCACATGACTTGCTGTCGATGCCTCCTCTCGTCCCTGTCGGTCGAGTAAGACCCGTACCTATCTTCTTTATGTTTCCCTCCATATATACAGATGTTGATAGTCGTCCCAATTTGTTTTGAATCAATATATATAACAGCCTAGGAGCAATCTCAAGAAGCTGTTTCATTTTCTGAGTTTTCAAAACTATGTTGAGGATCCAACTTCGGAGCCAGATTTGGGTATGCAAGAGTCTTCCTTTTTGGCTGAAATTTTTATATGTTATAGATGAGATATTGTAGGAGAACATACTAAAATTTCAGAGGAATCCATGTTATGGTTTGAGAGATATAGGGTTTCAAAGTTCAGTTTTATAAATGTGCTGAGTTGAGAAAAACAGCATGGGATGCTGTTTTGTGAGATAATTTTGAATAGGCTTTTGATCTCTGTTAGGCTTGAATTTTTGATATGATATATTTGACATCTTGTTGTAGATCATATTAAAATTTGGGAAGAATCGGAGTTAGGGTTTGAGAGTTATTGTGTTTCAAAGTTGACGTTTTTATATACGTGCTGAGTGTTGGGGAAAACAGCAAGTGACGCTGTTTTGTGAGATGATTTTGAATAAGCTCTTGATATCCGTTGGACTTGAATTTTGGATATGATATAGTTTACATATTTTTGTAGAACATATTAAAATTTGAGAGGCATCCAGCGAGTGGTTTGAGATTTACGATTTTTCCAAGATTGAGTCGTAAGCAGTTTTTCTGTTGTGCTGAAATTCGGTTTTGGGAGATAGTTTTAAATAGGATTTTGATCTCCTTTGCAGCTAAATTTTGGATATATTATAGATAAGATTTTATAGTAGAACATATCAAAATTTTGGATAAATCCAGTGAGTGGTTTAGGAGTTATGATTTTTCAAAGTATACTCAGATTTGGGCTAAGTATAGAATTTGTAAAGGGAGTAGTCAACTTTAGGAATTTTTATAAAACTGTTGAATGAACAGTTTGGAGAAATTCTTTCTCCTAAAGTTAGATAAGACATCATAGATAATTTAGGGATTTAAGTCGGAATTTTTATAAGCGGTTACGAATTTTATATTTGGAATCGAAGTTAGACCTTGACGATTTCCCGGAAAATAGAAACATAGGAAAATGTTAGCTTGGAACCAAACGAAGCTTTGGGAGTTAGAATATGTTTTTAGAATCTCAAATAGGAGTTTAGACATGAATTTTAGAATTTTCGGGTATTTTGGGACCAAGGGTAAAATGGTCATTTTACCCTAAATCAATACTGCAACTAGTTATGTCTTAATACATTATTCTATTTTAGAAGTCTTAGACTTCTAACTACGTAGGAGTGTGCTAATGCACTTATCTCCTTTGACAGGCAACTGAGTTGCTACAGTTTACAGAGCGAGTTGGTTTACAGAGAGTCGAGCTTTATATCAGGTAAGTCCTTTGGGCTTACTTAGCTGACTGCTAAATATGAGTATAAATGATGATGGTGGTGTGTGATTGAAATGTTAGAGAGATAGGTTGTGATATATAATTACCGACCTATATTTTGGCCTAAGAGTAACGGGCGGTGGCATTCTGCTCAGTAGCTCACGGGGCGCTGGGGGTTTCTTTCGGGACTAGTCCATACGTGGTTTGTAGTGATGCTACCAATGGAAGTCAGCTAGACCTACACCAGTTGGATAAGGAACGGAGGCGAGAACTAATAATAATTCTCGTGCCACAACTTAAATTGAATAATGTGAATCACTTAAATAATAGATAATACACGGTTGAGTGCCAGCATGATGTTTGTTTATTTTGTTTCTGCTTGTGTTTGTGCTGTTATCTTTTTGCTTATATTTGGATAGTTGGCTAACGGTTTATCCGTGTTGTAGATCTGTAGAGATAGACAGTTGCAGAGAGATCCGGAACGGATGGTCAGCCGGGTCCACGTACTCATTAGATGGGGACGGGGGAGTCTTCCATACGTCATGCATGTTATGTATCTTTATATATGTTTGTAAGGCTGTCACAGGTGTACGTTTATACCATTAAAAATATTATGTTTTTAGAAACTGTTTTAAATACATTTGTGCCTTGTTGTAAGATCCAAGTAATGTTCTTGTTAAACCAAGGTCGGGACCCATTGTGAGGTCCTAACCAGTAGCTCCCCGAGTTCCGAGAATTTGGGGTGTTACATCAATTATCTTATTAAAGTTGATATTTACGATTCTTTTGTTCAAATATTTTTATTTGTTTTTTCCAGATTGTTAGGTAATTTATCTCATCATATTCGTAATTTGTTTATTTATTATATTTTTATTTATACAAAAACTAATCTATTTTTTATTAGATACGTGAGTTGTCTAATTTTTTAAAATAGTCAATTTAAAAACTGATTTATTTATGTAAAAAACGTCTATTTATAGTTGTAATTTATGTTAACTTTTCTCGATAAAATTATATTAAAATTTAAAACCTATAATTAAATATTTGGTGAAATTATAAATATGTTTGTAGGTATATATGAATATAAAATTTGGTTAAACATGCATATCTAAATAGGAGTAATAACGAGAAAAAAAATATATTTTAACAATTTCCGTGCAAGGCACGGGCAATACACTAGTTAAACTTTATATTCTCATTTTATTATTAAGTACACATTCCGTTTCATTATTATTATTTTTTACAAAATTAAACTTTAAGGTTCCGTTTAGATAATCACAATATATTAAAGTAATTTATTTACAAGTCCATAACGAAGTTGTGCATTGTATAATTATTTTAAAAAAAAATTGTTTATTGTATAAGGATTAAATTTATTAGTGTAGAATAATAAGAAATTCTTTCGTGACTGTTTTATCCTTTTGTAAATAATTAAATATGAATTGCTATTATAATGTTTTATAAATATGTATTTCGCACGACTCATTACATATTAATCAAAATATTCATTCTAATTTTATGCCCGCACAAGGTGCGGGTTATGCACTAGCGATTTAATAAAAATTCACGAATAAGGGTATATGTATGGACTAAATTCATTTTCATTCTATTTTCGTTTTCGTTTTCGGAGTTGGAATCAAAAGGGCCTGAAACACACCTTGCTCGTATTTTAATATCCAATTTCAACTTCTTTGTATTTTTCTTTAGAAATTATTAAAAAGATATCATTTATAATTTTATATTGAGAAACATCCCTATTATTACGATTTGATAAATTAAAAACAATAATGAAATCCAGTGCTTCTCCCTGTTTCAAACGCCGCCGTTTCGATCTGGCCATCAGCCGTCAACGGTTGAAGGGTTTCGTCCGCCATTGTTGTGTAAATTTCTCTTAAATATATCTTAAAATCTCATTTCATTCGCTCTATTCTTTTTAAAAATCTAACTAGCTGGAAGCTAAAACCCCATGAACAGATCATTGCTATCATCTCTATGTCACCGATCCACCTACTTGGTCTCTTCACTTCAAGGGTTCGTCCTCCCCGCTCCCTTTTTTTTCCAAAATTTCAATTCTTTTCCTCCATTTTGATACATAGAATTCTAATTTCTATAAATTCATGCGTATGAACGAGTCTCTGGATGTTCAATTTTCGCATGTTAGTGGCTTGTTAAAACAATTGAAGGAAAAAGGAAGAAGAACGAGTTCTGATGGAAAATGATAGCTTACAGTTTGTGGTTTGGTGCTTTTATTCGGCTTTCCAGATTTGAATTGCTAATTGGATTCCAATGGAAAGAAAACTTGTGCGGGGTTGGAGCCATTTTTGCAAGTGCACTGTGGTACATTACATATTGGCTGCTTTAAGATTTTAAATTGGTTACTCTGATAGTCTGATTGTAGTCTTTTGAGATGCAAATGCATATGAATGAAATAGATCGGACTGAGAGCTGTTGCTTGAAGTTTGTCGTGTTAGTTCCAGGGGTGTCTGTGATGAACTTGTGGAACTGTCTAATTTAGACTTGAGGGCTCCCGATATCCTTTCTGACACTTATTAATTTGACTTTGGTTTTGGGTTGGGGAGGTTAGTTATTTAGATACAAGTATGAAGTTATTTGTGATCAGGCTGTAATTGATACTTGCCTTTGTTTGGATCAATTAATGTCTCGCGGTTGCAATAATCCATTTTAAGAGATATAAGAAGTCAGTCACACTCACATTACATATATACTTTGCATTTGCTAGATTGGAGAAGTAAAAATTGTTACTAAACTGTGGGTGTGTTGGACATTCTTAAGAGTTGCTTCTTGAAGTCTTGAAACCGCATAATACTCACCTTTTGTTAGTAGGCAACCTATATAAACACTATCACCCATATTGTTCAGATGGATCTCTATAAATGACATCAGTATTTATCTGTTCGACATATATATATTCCAAGTTGTTTATCTAATCATCTGACTGATTCCAAGTTTGTGTTTATGTGTAATTGTGAATTACCTTATACTGGTAACACGGTTGACCATTATTATATTCATCTCTATAAATTCATTTCTGTAGAGTGGTTGAATTGGATTGTTGATCGGTGAGAGGATGAGACTGTAGAGTTCACTTATACACTTGGATTTATATGGTTCCCTTATTTTCAGTTTTGATTCTGTATAAAGTGCCTTTTCTTTTTTGCTTTCCATAGCGTCACCTCATCCAAGGTATGCCAGTACCGTACTTATGTAAGGCCGTCGGGATACCACCATGAGAGGCAAAATGGTCATCCTCTACTTCCACAAAACTCCTCGGGTTCCAGTTCTTCGATATCTTATGCTATTGTATTGTTCTTAAACTCGATTATTGCTTGATTTTGGTATGATGTTGCTACATGGATGATCTTATCCTGAATTGCAGTTTGCAATGATACAATTAAATGCGTTTGTTTTTGAGGTGTTCTCTTACGACTTATTGCTTTTTTCTTTGACTTGCAGCCAACAGCATTCCTTGGAGCTGTAGGAGGGTTAGTTTTCTACCTTCACTATAATGATGAGAAGAGAGCCATTCCTAAAGGTGGTCATTTTTCATTTGTTACCTTATCTGTGTGCTTGTTTCCATGTTACAATCATTGCCTTTTGATGGAGGAAGATGATTAAGTATGCTAATCATGGCCGATATGGCATCTCAGCAGTTACATAGGCCTTGTTCCATTCTTGTGAGAAAGCACTCATATAATGTGTTGCTTTTGCTGTTTATTTGGATTCACTAGGTCAAGGGAAAGTCCAAAAAGGGGTTGCTCCTGCAGGGCCCACTATTGGTGGCCCATTTACTCTGATGAACACCGAGCACCAGATGTTTACAGAGCAAGATTTACGTGGAAAGTGGGTGCTTCTCTATTTTGGTTATACTTCATCACCTGATGCAGGCCCAGCAGAAGTTCAGAAGCTCGTAAAGATCACCGACACACTAGGTTCAATAATCTCACCTCAGTTAATCTTTGTCTTCTTCATCTTGTCATTAGCAATGGCCTTACCTTGATCTCTTGCATGTAACAAGAGGCGAAACAGAATGTTAAGATTTTGCCAGTCTTTGTTACTATCGATCCTCAGCGTGATTCCACTTCTCATCTCAAAGCTTATCTTAAGGGTAAGTCGGTATTCTTTATTAAACCTGCATTCTAGTTATCATCATGACAACTCAACTCCTTCACCCTCTTAAACAAGTGCAGAATTTGACTCTAGAATAGTTGGATTAACTGGACCAATTTCTGCTATAAAACAAATGGCGCAACAGTACCGTATTTACTTCAGGAAGGTTGAAGAGGATGGGAATGATTATCTAGTGGAATCTTCCCACAATATGTAAGCTCTGCTCTTCTAAATATACTTGTCTTTTTATTCGCCCTTTGGGATTGGAGTCATGGAATTGGAAATTTACAGGTACTTGATAAATCCTAACATGGAAATCGTACGGAACTTTGGGTTACGGTCTCGTGAAGACGAGATGCTTGAGGGTATACTGAAAGAAGTAAACAAGAGAGCAGCATAAAAGAGTAATGGCGAATTGGCGATGGACAATTTTGCTACTTGTGTAGAAAGGAATTTTATTTGGTGTTCATTGTTTACATGTTTTAGAGATCCTAAAAAATAGTTGGCTGCTCCCTATGACGGTGTTTGTTTTTGTTGAGGCTCATTTGTTATGTGCAATGAGCTTCGGACTTAGAAACCCTTTGATATGGGAGCTGTGCTTCTCATTTGTAGTTGACGACTTAGTTCACAACATTCAGTTTCAAGAATAACACTCTTATCCTGAGATCATAGTTTATACACAAATGCAAGTCCAGTTTGGAAAACTTACTAGGATTAGGGTTGAGGGAATGGTAATACAGGAGTCACAGTTGGTGTCTGAGCTATCTCCTCAAACTCAGTACGAGGTAAGCTGTCAATTTTACTATTTTAGCCATTACAGGCAAGTGCAAAACATGCCTGGAAGGTAGACCTGTACAAATCCGGACCCGTCCGTCCGAGAAAAAAACATGGACATGTGCAACTAGTTTGATATGTTCGGACCCGGTCCGTATTTTGATGGGACGTATATGAGTAAATATTTTGGCCCGCGGGTCAACCCGGCCCGTATATATATAGATAGATAGATTTTAAGTGAGAAGAGAGCTTGTATATAGGAATTATGAGGGTTGTGAGCCATTAAATGAATTTTAAGTGAGAAGAGAGTTTGTAGATAGAAATTATGCGATCCAAATCCTCTGGCCCTTATACTGTCCCTTTCCCATTTTCTATTGATCCACGTGGCCGAGTTTGTTTAAAAAAAAGAAGCTTTAATTGCCGGTTTGGTTCGGATATTAAAAATAGGGTTTACGGGTCTAGAGATTTAAATAAAAAAAGAAACCGGCCCATAATAGGACTCGGATCCTCATTATTCCTGGCCCTGTCTTCTCTATCAAGCCTGGAAGTTCTTCATCATCTTCTTTGTCGATTAAATCTGTAAATTCTTCATCCCGAGAATCCGTTGATGCAGGTAAGTTGAGTTTTTTTTTTCTTTCATCAATTGCTTGACTCTTCTTTCCCTTTGAATATCCGATTGGAAACTCTCGAATCTAAACCTGTTTAATACCCTAAACCCAATTTTTCTCTCTATTTCATGTTCGTGATCACTTGTGTCTGATCGTGCAATGACAAGCAATTACAATAGCCGTTCAATGAATACAACGAACGGGACGACGTCGTTCCCGCCGTCATCTAAAGGACAGCCCGCCGGCCCCGGTTTGAAGAGTTTTTTTAAAACGCCGGAAGGCAGGTTCAAGCTTCAGTATGAGAAGACTTACCCTTATGGCCTTCTTCACTATTCTCACGGAAGACCGTTACTCAGGTTTTCTTATCTGCCCTCAAATTCTACATCAATTTCAAGGTCTTTTGTCCTCATTTCTACATCAATTTCAGGATTTGTAGTTTTGATCTTAACAAAATTCCCTATCCCTTTAATCAAAACCGATTATGTGCAATTAGTTAAACTTGAATGAGCTAATATATTCTGATGTTAACATTGAAGTGGATTGTGAGTAACAAATTTTTATGTCGGGTATCATGGGAATAAATTAATGATATACAAATAGAATAATTTGAGTCAGTGAACATGATTAATGACCTTTATCATAGAATTGGTGTGTATTATAATGCTGGATGTAGTAAACTTAACATGCTAATGTGCTATGTAGTTTGTTAATGGCATGTATGTTCAAGAGTTGGTTCCTCTGACATGGAAATCTAAAAGCAAAGAATTTCTATTTTATTTATAGAAGTTTCTCTAAGATTCTACACTACTGTTAGAGCTAGTGATGAATGAACTTGACAACTTTTGTCTTTAATAGAATCAAAAAGCACAAGCTTACTGATTTTTCTTCCATACTACTGTTAGAGCTAGTGATGAATGAATTTACTAACTTTTGTTAAGCTTCCATCTATTCTGCGGGTTTTGGTTTATAGGTGACAATTGCAGGATCAGGGAAAGAAAATTGTAGGTGCTCAACACTACAACAGAGATGGAATTGTGAATAATAGGTGAGACACTGCAATTTTTGTATCACCTGTACATAACTACATCTTGACAGAAAATTGAAAAGAGAATTTAGCCAGTGCCTACCCCTTCCTTCACGCTGAATCCTAGTTAGTGATCTTTCTTGGTAAGGAAGTATATCCTATTATGTTGTAGTTACTATAGAGGACTAGCTATCTATACATACAACTTTTTCGTTCACATTGCTAATTTAAGTGTTAATACAGAACAAGCTGCAAATTGCAGAATTATGTAGCTATTTTAGTTGTTAGCCTGTTATATTAGATTCTAAGTACTGCATATATATATATATATATATATATATATATATATAGAATCATACTCTCATGTAAACAACCCCTATAGTGTACAATGAGAACAAATCTAATCCGTAAGATTAGAATAATAGATGGTCAAGATTAACCATAATAAATAGGGGGGAAAAATAAAAATAAAATAAATTAGAATGAGAGTGGGGAATTGGTTGCACGTGAAAATCAATTTTCACCCAATTTGCTTAATTATTGTATATAAAAAGATTTGTTACCTTATATGGCCCTAAAATCTCTCATTCAAATCTTCCATCATCGCTCAATAACCTATTATTTGTGAAACGACTCCAATGGTGAGCAAGGGCGATTCAACGATGATTAGGCACCGTCGTCTCCACACCAGATTATACCGGCCGGTTTTCTTCACAGATCCGGAATTGAACTCGCCATGGCTCTACCTCGAATGCCTCATGTGCCCTTCCAACATTCCTTCAGTCTCGTGCATCGCGACTCAACCGTCTATGAGAGCAATTTCGTCTCACTCACCATCAATTCGCTCGAGATTATTCAAAAACTTCGTTTTCCTTCATCCTTGCAGTCTCGTGTCAATATTACATCATTACCATCAACAATCTTGTTGTACGACTCCAAATTTGTCATCATTGCAGACCAACCGGAATCCATGGTTGTCTCCATCCTCAACAGTACAAGAGAAGCATATGCTATTTGATTTGTATTCACTGTTTATTGAGTTTTTATTCGTTGATGTATGTTAATATATTTAGCAAAATGAGAAGGACATTGATTTTGCTTAGATTAAGATTTAATATGTTTTTGTGGTGCTTGAAACCTTCTTTAATGTGATGAACAAAATTTGTTATTCCATTATATACATGAATTATTGTACTTTAGTTTTTATTCGACACTAAATGTTGTAAATATTCGGTGGTTATATGTCTTTTATCCGGCGATTTGTGGTGGTTTGTCCGTGTATGTGCGACAAGTTATTGGAAACAATTGAATAACTAAATTTTGCAACGAATATATTATGTCATATCTACGAATATATTTAGTAACACTAACGAATATTTAATAGTACACTAACGAATATTTTAAGTAACATGGATGAATATCTTCGTATACGTATATGTTCGCGAATTGTCCGAAGATTGAAACATTGGTATCTTCAGATTATGAGCGAATATTTTTCACTATGTAAATGAATAATTTATGTACCATTGACTATTAATTTCAGTTATCAATAATCGACTAAAATTTGTTGGACATGAACGAATAATATCGGTACCATGAATGAATTTTTAATAGTATATTGACGAATATTTTCATGAACACATACGAATACTTTTGTACAATATTAACTAGAAGAATGGAGATGATAATTGAATTGATTCAGAAATGTTGTTGATATCAACTATGGTGAATGATGAATTGAGAAATGGAAAAAGGCAATATGAATTCACGTTGAAAATCAGATTTTGATTTAAATGTGGAGATTAGAATAATAACAATTAGGGAGAGAATCTCTAACAACCATATTTGACTATAATTAATATGGAGAGTGTAATGCACTCTCTTTAATTGGAGAGTGGAGTAAAATATTCCCTTAAATTTAGTTTAATCAAGACCATTAGATCAAAGCAATCCTATGGTTAATGTGTGTTCTCATTGAACACTATAAGAGCTGTTTACATGTGAGCCAAACTCTATATATATATATATATATATATAGATAGATAGAATCATACTCCCATGTAAACAACCCTTATAGTGTACAATGAGAACAAATAGTAGCCCTTGATCTGATTAATTTAAAGGCTGAAAATTAACATAAATATTCAATCAAAAATTCAGCACACTCTCCTCATTGGAATGTGTAATACACTCTCCAAAATAAGACAATTACAATATTTTAGAAAAATTATAAATGAGATCTTCTTCCACTATTTTAGGGAGTTACAATATACAGAATCTTCCAATTAATATCAACAAAATCGATCAAAGCAATATCAATTATATGGATGATACGTTTTGCTGAAACGCCATACACTCCATTGTCGCCGGAAGAACTAAACATATTTTCGCCGGAATAGTTAACAGTAAGTGTATCTTTTTCAGTATACAATATTCTCATCAACAAGCAACGGTTGATTTGTCCTCAATTTTTTCGTTTTTCATCAATATATGTCCTCAATTGTTCGGTTGATTTGTGTAGGGGATTCAGGCAAGCAACATATTCGGAATCGATGGAAGAAGGTAACTGAACGTGGAATAACATAAACAGTTAAAGTAATATGTTAACGGATATTTGGTTTCATATTAACGAATATATTTGAATATACCACAGAATACGATTCGGTGACGGTGAAGGTTTACCTAAATATCAACTATTAAACAAACTCGTATTTAAATTATCATAATATAAATATTTATTGAATTTTTTACATATTCTCCATGTGAAAGAGATTGGGATGTTGATGGATTCAGCATTGATGCTAACATGGAGAGTATGGATGAATTTTATGAAGCAGTCTTACCTAAATATCAACCACTCGGTTTTTGTTCTTCAAACGGCTTGAGTCATTTTACAGTCTTACGTTTTTTTATCATTATATGTCCACATTTATCGGTTGATTTGTGTAGGGCATTCTGGCAAGCAACATTTTCGACATCGATGGAAGAAGGTAAGTGAATGTGAAACATCATACACGATTAAATTAATATATCAACAAATATTTGGTTTCATATTAACGAATATATGTGACTATACTTCCGAATACGTTCTATAACATGGTTACGAAAACAGATATGGCACCGGTTATGGTTTACCCACTCATCAAACATTAAACATACTCGTAATCGTTAGCTATATTTCAATTATCAGATTATAAATATGTAGTGAATTTTTTACAGATTCCGGAAATAAAAGGGATTGGGATGTTGATGGATTCGACATTGATGCTAACATGGAGAGTATGGATGATTTTTATGAAGCAGCGGCAAATGAAGAGCTCAACGATGCAATAGACATGACGCAATCACCGGCGAAAACAAAATATTGGACTCCACAGTACGATGAATCCATACATCCATGTATTGAAATGTGTTTCAAGACACCGGAGGAAGGTATCGATTTTTATAAGGCGTATGCTAAAAAGGTTGGTTTTGATATTCGTTTGTCATCTTCCCGTGTATGCACACAAGACGGGACTCTATTACATCGTCGCATATTGTGTAGTCGTTATCTAGGAAAATGTACTCACTACCGGAAAGTGTCAAAGAGTTTCACTCTTTATATCATGTACGTTGTGAAACTTGTCTTAGATGAATGTGATATTTCGTAATCGGTGAACTACTATAATGAATTCTATAACCAACTGTGGTGTTACTTGTTATATTTACTCGATCATACGCACTTAATTCGTTCATCTGAATCCGGTACACGAACTGTATAATATCCAGAACTTATATCGAATATATTCGGCAACTATATCCTTTATATTCCATACTTATATTGTTTATATTCAATAAGAAGAACACTTACTAATCTATCATTTTTTTGTATGGTTATCGGTGTTTGCATACAAGATAACGTTCGTCTTTCTATGTTGGCTGTGTTATTCTCACCGTTTTTGTGAAGACAAATTATTTCCAAAAAAAGAACCATTGATAGAAATATTATTTCCGGTAATATAGAAATATTTATAACTATATTCGTTAATATAGAAATATTATTTTCGGTAATCTTGTTTGTAATACGATTACATTTTATAGTATTGAAACACCAAATAAGAAAGTGTAAACTCCATTACCCAAGTGTACATGTTGCGTTCATTAACATATGACACACTAAAATATTATATATCCGGTTACTATATCTTGTATATTCTATAAAATATATCGTTCATATTCGGTAAAAAATACATTTTCTAATCCGTCATATTATCTATGGTAAACGGAGTTTGCATACAAGATAACTATCGTCTTCGTATGTTTCCTCAAGTGTAAAGGTTGTGCTCTTTAACATACAACACCTAATATATGAAGCATCCATTAACTATATCATGTATATTCTGAAATTATATCGTTCATATTCGGTAATGAATACACTTACTAATATATCATATTATGCATGGTAAACGGTGTTTGCATACAAGATAAAGATTGTCTTCCAATGTTTGTTGTGTTTTACTCACTGTAGCAAAAGAGTTTTCCGAAACAACATATCAAAAGAGTTTGACATTGTAGCATAAAATTTTGACATTAATATAGACAGGAGTGTCAAACGCATTAATCCCTACATAAGTGATTCAAATATCCAAAAAGAGAAAGAAACTGTAGCATATATAGTTTTGACATAGTGTAGCAAAACAATTGTCCGGAACAACATATCAAAATAACAACTTGAATCGTCTATTCCTCATCATTCATAGCATTGTCAGTCTTCAATGCCCCTCTAGCAACTATACGCGGTATTTCTGGCAACACTGTGTTTTACCATGTCAAGATTTCTGAAATCTTCCATGTGATCAGTTGATATTATGCACTTGTTCAGTTCGTAGTTGAAAACGTCGTACATTTCTTCGAACTCAACGCTCCCTTCGTCACCAATTGAAAGTAGTTGCGTACAAGTCTGTAACAATTTTTAACGTTATCTTCCACACAGAAACAAAACAGCTATTAGCGAATAAAAAAGTAGTATGCTATCGAATATAAATAATAAAAGGACCGAATAACGAGTTGTATTTCCATTTTACCGTGCATTAAACCCACACAAAAAA
>BSUD01000007.1:139867422-139898932 GCA_033239045.1 Fagopyrum esculentum | reverse complement strand
AAAAAAAAAAAAAAAACTCATAGCCCTTAACACCAATCATTTATGAACAGAAAAGTATTGAATGGCTGCAACCTAACTCGCATTCGACAGGGCATGAACGAACATTCAATAACAATGGACAACCAATCCATTTCGGCAACCATATTTCAAAATAAAAAAAAACAAATCAGAAAACCATAATCGGAATCAATGCACCAGAAATTACATTGATATCGACAATACCTCGAGTGACGGAGGAGAGCGGCGAGACGAACAATACCCTAATCTGAATGACGATTGACATTGAAATGGTGATTAGGCCGTTGTGTGCGCCGAATACCGGCGCACACAGCACCGAATACCGGCGAACACAACACCGAATGTAGATCGAAGGTCGAGCACAACACCGACGAGACCAACAGCGCTGAATACCCGATGAAGAAGACGGCACGGAAACCTGTAAAAGATTTAGGGGTTTTATTTGAGGGGTATTGTTTTAGGGAATATTACATTAATCCGCAAAACCCTAATCGGAATCAATGAACCAGAAATTTCATTGCCGTCGACAATACCTCGAGTGACGGAGGGAGCGGCGAGTCGAACAATACACTAATCGGAATGACGATCGGCACTGAAATGTTGATTAGGAGGAAGAACACAACACTGACGAACACAATACCTAATGTAGAATGGAGGGGGAACACAACACCGGCTTGACCAACGACATCGGATACCGGAAGAAGAAGACAGCATCGATGGTATGCTTGAGGACGAACAACACACGATCTTGATTAGGCGGAAGAAGAGGAAGCAATAACTGTAAAAGATTTAGGGATTTTATTTTAGGAAATTTTAATATTGGGGTAGATATGGTGTGGTGTGTATCACGCTCCTATTACTTTCAAATATGTAGTTTCAATTTTATTTTTATATTTTTTTCCTTAAAATCTCACTTAATCACAGCCATCCATTATAACAATCCAACGAATATAATTCGTTCTCATTGAACACTATAAGAGCTGTTTATATGGGAGCCAAACTCTCTCTCTCTCTCTCTCTCTCTCTCTCTATATATATATATATATATATATATATATATATATATATATATATATATATATATATATATATATATAACTCTCTTGTTATTAAGATGTGAATGTATTTGTTTGCTTTCTTTCTCTAATCTATCCACATTACTATATTTTGTTTTTTACCTGTCTAAAAACTATCATTGGATTATGCTTGTAAAGCCTATTAGCTCAAATGGAAGAGCAATGTGTTTGTGCACAAATATATGGGTTCGAGTCCCATATAGGCTAATTCGTCAATAGATCTTCTTAACTTTTCAAGAAGTGTTTAATTGTTGGCTAAGAATGCTTTGGTTCCAATGTTGATGTCCTTGCTTATGAAGATGGTATTACCTGTTATAGATACTTGTAATCATAAACATTGTGAAATTTTTGTTTTTTAGCAGTGATGAATGTCACACTAAAATTTGGGTACCTCAAGAGGGTATTGAAGAACTCAAAATATATGGATAGAATCAATTTACTTGCATTATTTTAACTCCTCATTTCATTCATTTTAATCCTCTGCAGATTCTGGTAAAAATAAACAAAGACAGGAATGACAGAAGAAAAAATTGTGGAAAATGTGGAAAAGATGCAGTTTATAAAATTGATAACTTCAAAGGTTTGTTTCATTTCAAGTTAAATAAACTAAATGGCATGGAGATTGGTGGACTATGATGACCCAATCAAATGTCTAACAACAATGAGATTAGACATTCCCACTTTAAAAACAGTAGTAGAATGATAGAATTTTTTTATATATAAGAACTGAAGCAACAATCGTGTAAAATTTCAAATCTAATATGCTGTGAGGATTGAGAAGCAATCGTTGCAAAATTTCTCCTCCATGCCACAGTTTCCAACATCAACACCCATGCAGAGGACCTTCTAAAGCTGGAACTTCATTGTCGACTTGATTTCCTGCACTTTGTTCTCCAATGCCACAGTTTCCAACGCTCATCTGAACATTTTTGAGTTCTTCAATAAATTCTTGTGCGTAATTCAGTAATAAGATTCTGAACAGAGATCAAAATAAACTGGACAGCAAAAGTAACAATGTTTTCTCAACTGATTTAAGTAACATCCATAAATTGGACTTAACTAGAGATCAAAATAACATTCTAAAAAGTGGAAACTTCCTAACATCCATAAACTGGACAACAAACTAACAATGTTTTCTCAACAGAGATCAAAATAACATAAGTAATCAACAAAACTAGCAATAAAATCTGTCAGAATTTCAGAGATCAAAACAACATTCAGTTCCAATTTTCTCAACAGAGAAGCTTTCAGACCTTCCGCTGCACTAAATCTGTGTGCATAACAACATAAGTAGTTAGCTTAAAAAGAAGATGCAAGTAATCATATTACAAAAGTAGCATATATACCTCCCATAAATCATGAAGCTCAATTGATTCCCCATCTTGAACACCATCCAAAAGCTTCATAAACGAGAGGTCCTACAAGAAGAAAGAGAAGGTCACAACTATGATCGCTATTTCATAATCATACCTAGATTTCAAATATGATATTACCTGTGTAAAATTATTTGAACCAAGTTGACTATATTCCACACTTTTTTGCGAAGTAGATTGAGACTGATCATGTTGCAATATTACCGAAGTTGATGAAATCTACATGAAAAAGCCTAGAAAATGACAAAAGAGAAAATTATAAGATATGACACCAAACATAAACACTCACCTGTGTCGCGTGTCCAAGATGAGGATCATACATATCATGCTCCATAGGAGGATCAAGCATAACAAGCTCCACTGGAGGATTAAACATAACACGCTCAACAACGACGGATAATTGCTTCTTCTTTGCTCTTTTCCCCCGTGTTGCCTTTTCAAGAGCACCTACAATCCTTTTACTTGATCGATTTCTTGATTTTGGCTTTAATTTTATGCCTCTTATTGTCTTCAACTTGTCATTTTGACACATAGACATATCTTCAGTTGGATTTCGACACATAAGCACATCTTCACTACCGGTGGTAGATTGCACACTAGGTTTTCCCGTAGCATTTAAATCAATTTGTTTTAGTAACCCTATCAGAACTTCTTTAACAACGGTGTAAACTTCTGATCCAGATCTTGTGGCTAGACAAGTTGCATAACGACACACTTCCCTATAACGTCTCCCCATTGCTGATTTCGGGTCTACATCAGTTGAACTTTCATTGATAATCACATTGCTCCTTTTTTTGTCATCTTTCGTCCATCTTTTCAAAATGTAGTTTTCCGGAACTTTCAAAATGCCTTTCAGAGAAAGTATCCTTAATATGTGACTACATAATATCCCGACAAACTCGAATTTTCTACAACTGCAAGACATAATATCTTTTGTAGTATAGGAGACAACATAACTATAGTTCTTCATGGCTGGTTTGACAATATATATGTCAGAGTGTACCACCACATCACAAGAAGACAGAGTCTCAATCAGACAATCATAAGCTCTACCTAACTCCGCTTGAAATAACGAAAACACCTCTGGTGTATAAACACTTGCGGCATGCTTCAAAATTTCCACTTCAAAAACCAATGCAACTTTTCTGTGTGTTGTTTTGAAATCTGCTACCATCTCATCATATCGGCGATCATCAAGTAATCGTTGGAAGTGTTCGAAAAAACATCACAATTCGTGTTTGTAACTTACATAATGCTTGATCACCCTATTCATGCTCTCACTCCGCTGTCTACTGATCATGTCCGCACAAAATGTATCCCTTCCATAGATCAATGCTCATTTCTCTTTGACATTGAACAATCTCTTTAACCAATCATTACTTCGCAAAATCATACTTCTGCAACATCTTATCCCAAGCATCTAAAAAATCTTCCTCATATTCATGATCATACACACAACTACTGAAATCAGTTGAAAACTCTTTAAAGATCGCAAACACGCTGCTCAAATGAGTGGCCGCATTTTGAAATATATACCATATGCAAAGACGATGGTATGTCTTTGGCCATTGATAAGAAAGTGTTTTAGACATTGCAGCATCTTGATCAGTGAGTATCGTCTTCGGTAACTTTTCACCCATAGCCTTTGCAAACGTGTCAAACAACCACATAAAGGAGTCTGTTGTCTTATCATATAACAATGCAACACCAAAGATAATGGATTGTTTATGATGATTCACTCCAACAAATAAAGCAATTGGACGACCATCCTTATGTTTACGATATGTAGTATCAAAACACACCACATCACCAAAATCATCATAGTCAGACACCATTCTCCCATCAGCCCAAAAATTATTAGTGATCAAATCATCTTCATCCACTTGAATAGCATAAAAGAAGTTAGGATCCTCCAACTGCATCATTTTCAAGTACTCAAGAACACCACAAGTCTCACCTGGCCTTACTTCTGATTGCGCTTACCTCGTAAGTGGTTGTTATAATCCATACGAATAAATCCGAGACTTTCACGACCTCCTGCTTGCTTAGCCATGAGCTCAAAAGTGTTTCTAGGTGCAATACCTGATCCATCTGCCATATCTACTTCTAATGCTTGAGACGCTGACACTTTTCGGTGTGATCTGAATAGATGAGCCTTACTTGGACTAGCTAATATGTGCTATGCTCAGCTACAAACTTTTCAACCATGAACTTGTAGGTATGACGACAATTAATTTTCAGCATAGCCAAACATCCAAACCTTATTTCCGGTCAATGAGATTTGTAAGCATCATCTCGCTTATCTCGTCCCCTTTTACCCTCACATGAGCAAACAAATTTTCTATCAATCAAGTTTCCCTTATGGCTATGTGACTTGCTTCTTCGAACCAAGAATCCAACTTCCATTGCATAAGCATTGTAAAACTGATAGGCTGTCTCTTCTGTTTCAAATTCCATGCCGATCTTTGGTAGCATCTCTGTAGAGATCTTGACATGAATTAAATTTTCACTTTCATCATCAACGCAAATATCTGTAGCATCATTATCCTCCTCAAACTCCAAACTCCTACGTGTTGGTCCATCATGTATAGAAACATCCATTACCTGTAAAAAAACCAATATTACAAAAGATTAGGTTTAAAAAAAATAATGATATAAATTATTCAGAACAAAGAATTTTTGGAAGATGGCACACTGATTTGCTCTTTACCTCGTTCTTATCTTAACTATTCCCTATCTGTTCATCTTTACCAATTGCTTGTTGTTGAAAGTTGTACTTCTCTATGACTAAATACTATTTCTCTCTTCTATGTTTAAATTTCATTGGCCTAGGGTTGATTATATATTTGTGCTTAGCTGATCTAGTCTCCTAAAAAGACCAAGTAGGAAAGATTTTCCATTCTGTTTTACTTCTCTTTGACTAAATATTATTGCTTGCTGTTGAAAGTTGTATGATAACACGATTTATGACTTAGGTTTAGGTAATCATTTAGATAGATTTCTCACTCATTCATGCATGGTTTAGCACTAGTTCACGACGTTTGCACTCAATTCACGTATTTTGTCGAGATAGACGTCTACACGGACTTGTGCATTGCTTTGTAGGTATTTTGGGAGATTTAGGAGCTAAATCGATACGTTTGAGGATCGTTCATCAAGATGACATACTCTCGGACTCATTAGGATGCAAGCTAGAGGCTAATGAGGACTCATGGAACCTTGCCAACACAAGCCATGCACCAAATCGAAGCTTAATGATCAAAGGCAAAGCTGAAGGTCCAAACCACGGTTCACTGGAAGTCCACGGCCGTGTAACTATCCGTGGATTTTTCCAGGTTTTCGTGACAGCTGTGCCACGATCTCTTGGCCAGCTCTTGCAAAGTTGTAGTATAAAAGTGGTCCTGCATTGGCTGAGAAGGCATCTTCCATCTAGCATTTTTCAATTGGGCATTCTCCCATCACTCTACACACACAACAATACTCTCAACAAGAAGATTCTTTAGAGGAGAAGGTAGAAGAAAGCTACCATTGGAGAAGAGCTTCATTGGAGAAGAAGAAGAGCACACCATTGATAGATTTTGATAGCTTTGTAGTGAAGAATTTCGGAATCGATTTCTAGAGTTGTATGAACCATTTAAACCTTCTTTAAGAAGGATTGTGAGTCATTCTAATTTCATTTTCAGCTTGGTTTTGTTCACTTCACTTGTTCATCTCTTTCTCTTCATTATCTTGCAAATGGAAGCCATGATTTTATGTTTGATGATTTTGATTGCTATGATGAATGTTGTAGGCTAAATAGATGTGATTCTAGGGTAAGGAAATGATGGTTATGGCTAGGACTATGATAGGATGGACTTAGATTTGCCTTTGGATTAGTCACTTACTTGGACGTAGCCTCTGTTGAAGTCCACGGATTGTTCATGTCAAACCACAGCCGTGGACTTGATAGAACAAACCGTGGTTCTCCCTGGTTCGATGGATCTAGCTTTAGATTGTTAAAATGTTGAAATCCTAAGTGTTTGTTGAGTTAAATCTACCCTAGGGTGACCTAGTGTTAGCAACTAAGTGTTAGAAGAGACTTACCCGGTGATTCTACTCTTAGATTTCAAAGATGACAAACCCTAGGTAGTGGTGAGCCTCATAAACCGCCATTGGACTAAGTGTGCTAGGATAGTTGTTTAGGGCTAACCCTTTCGAGACTTACCCGGTGAGGATAGGTTAGATCCCTAGGTAACAATCCGGTTTGTGTAGAATTCCATCCCTTAGGTTCTTAGAGACTTACCCGGTGATGAGACCTTAGGGACGGACTAGTGGACCATGAGATCTACCCGGCGATTGATCCCAATCTAGAAACACTAAATCCCAACATATCATAGCTAATCCAAGGAATGATTAGGTAGCTTGAGTCCTATGCCATAACCGGAATTTCCAACCCCTAGAATCCGCTTTTCTCTATTTGACTCATATCTCGTGTTTAGCTTGTTTGTTTGCATTGATTAGTTAGTTTAGTTGATTGTTTACCTTGCATGAATTGTGATCTTTGATTGATCACCTAAAAACCAACCAAAAACATTCGAGATTTTCTTTTCTCTATTTCTTCCTCTTTTCTTAACCTAGATCTTCACTAAACTTAATCATAAATCGAATCAATCTCACCTTAGTCTTTGTGTTCGACCTCGGAATACTATCCCTACTACAAACGTCCCGTACACTGCGGGTTCGCTAGGAGTTAAGATAAATATAACGAGTTTATAAATTGTAAGACTTTGCACATCTAATCCTAGAAGTGAACAAGTTTTTGGCGCCGTTGCCGGGGACTAGGTCTAGATTGAGTCTATTTTGTGATTGTTTATAGTGTAGATCTTTCTTGTTGCTTTTGATCTCTCTTTGGTTTGTGTCTTTGCTTTTCAGGACGTCTCTTACTCTTTAGGTGTATACGAAGATCTCGTGGCAAGGATTTAGCTCCATTCGATCCCGAACCGGAGAAAACCCTTAGATCTAGATCCAAGAGCATTAAAAAGGGAAAAGAGATGGCTGGAAGAGATCTCCAAGCTGAATTGGATGAAGCCTTAGAGCAAATAAGGCTAAGAGATGAGCTCTTGGAGGAAGAAAGGAGACTTGCCAATGAGAGGCAAGAAGCAACTAGGAGGGAAACTGATGAGATTAGGCAAGCCCTTGTACAAGGAGAGCTTAATCGTCAACAACCTTCACCTCCTCCACCACAACCGCAGCCAGCGGCGAATGTAAGGGTTGTGCCTATTTCTATTGAGGAGCCACAAACATTAGGGAGGCGTATGGATCCGGCACAAAGAGCACACCGTCCGGGTGTGAACTTAGGAGATCCCGCAACCCACAACTACGAGCTCCGCCCTCAAGTCCTACAAATGATCCGGCATAATCAATTTGGAGGGATGGAAGGAGAGTCTCCTCATCAACACTTGATGAATTATGAGATCTTGATGGAGACTCTTAGACCGCCAAGATTGGAGAGCAACAACCATAAGCTTAGGGCTTTCTCCTTCTCTCTTAAGGATAAAGCCTTGGCTTGGTATCAATCTATTCCACAAGGGCGGGTGAGTACTTGGGAGGAAATGACAACCGAGTTTTTTACTAAGTTCTTCCCACCTTCCAAGACTACCGAGTTAAGAGGGAAGATAAATGCCTTCGTGATAAAGGATAGAGAGAGTTTGTTCAAGTCTTGGGAGAGATTCAAAGATCTTCTCCTAGATTGTCCACACCATGGCATACCAAAAATTGAGCTATTGGAGATCTACTTCAAGGGACTTGATGAAGATAGCCAATTCAAGCTTCAATCTCTCTCCGGTGGGACTTTCATGGAGAAGCATGTAGACAAAGCTTGGGAGTTTGTAGAGAAACAAGCTCTAGTGATTGAGAAGTACTCCCATAGGAAGAGTGAAGGGAGAAAGGCGGGAGCATATGAGGTGAGTGAAGTCACCATGAGCAACTTCAAGCTTGATGCAATCAATAATGAATTGAAGTCTTTGAGGGAGTTGTGTGCTACAACTTTGAAGAACCAAGCAATTCCTCAAGTGCTTCCACAAGCTAACTTGTCTTCCAAGGAGGAGGATGTGAATTACATGGGAAGGGGCAATTACAACAATTATCAAGGCCCAAGGAACTTCAACAACAACCGGCAATTCAACAATTACCGGCTCAACCACAACCATCCCGGGTTTTCCTACTCTAACCCGGATGGAGCCTTGAACCTTCCCGCTTCCACAAGCACGACTCCACCACCAAAAGCTTCACAAGAACCTCCACCCGGATTTACTCAACCTCCAAAGGATAGGACCGAAATGATGTTTGAGCAATTGCTTGGAAGGTTGAGTGGTCTTGAGAGCACCGTGACTTCCATTTCTAAGGCTCAAAAGGTGTTGGAAGCACAAGTGTTCCAAAAAGCGGGTGAAGCTCATAGAGATCCGGGAAAGCTTCCCGGAAGGACCGAAGACAACCCAAGAGGCCAAGTGTTGGCCATTACAACGAGGAGTGGGTTGAGTATGAAAGACCCTTTGCCCAAGGAGAATGCTAAAGGGAAACAAGTGGTGATAGAGGAAGAGACTTTGCCAGGAGATGGAGGCAAGAGCAAGGATGTTGAGCCAACATATGTGGCACCGCCTCCATACAAGCCACCACTACCGTTCCCTCAATCACGAGCAAGAGCTCGCTTGGACAATCACTTTGGTAAATTCCTTGAACTAATGTCTAAATTGCATATTAACATTCCGTTCATGGATACTATTTTAGGAATGCCGGCATATGGCAAGTTCTTGAAAGAGATACTCTCCAACAAAAGGAAGTTGGAGGAGTATGGAGAGATAAGAATGACCAAGAGATCTTCGGAATTGATCCAAACAATGAAGGAGGAGATGCCTCCCAAGCTAAGAGATCCGGGTTCCTTTTGTTTCCCAATTGGAGTGGGAGATGTGAAGTATGAGGCCCTTTGTGATCTTGGGGCAAGTGTAAGCATCATACTGCTTGCACTATGCAACAAGGTTGGGCTAGGAGAGCCAAAACCGGTCAAGATGACCCTCTACATGGCGGACCGCTCTATTACTCACCCGGTCGGGATATTGGAAGACATACCGGTGCAACTTGGGAAGTTCTATGTGCCGATTGATTTTGTTGTCTTAGATATTCCGGCGGACTATCCGGTTCCCATCATCTTAGGGAGACCTTTCCTAGCTACTTCCGGATGCCTAGTGGATTGCAAGAACTGGACTCTCTCCTTTAACATTGGAGAAGAGAATATCAAGTTTAAGTTGTCCACAATGTTGAAAGGGCCAACCCTTGATGAGGATGTCTTCAACATAGTCGAGCAAGAGGAGTCTAGAGAAGTTGTGAGCTCGATCTTGATCAAGGATCCCTTGGAGAAGGTTCTTACCTTAAGTTTGATGGAAGAAGGTGATGAGGAGGCTTGCAATGAAGAGATCAAAGCCTTGGAAGCACTAGAAAAGGAGGCAAGAGTTGGATTTGAGGTTCACGAAGACATACTGAACAGCTGCGAGTTCCACGGACGTGGAAGTGGTTCCACGACCGTAGAACTCTCTGTAAAGCCTCAACAAACAAGCCAGGCAAGGTCCACGGCCGTGGAAGTGGAGCCAACCGTGGTTCCAACCGTGGTTCCCCCAAAATCAGACATCATCGATGATCAAGCCTCAAGGAGCCTTGAAGGGTCTTCATTTGCTTTGGATTCATCTCATCCAACGTTATTTGGATCGTCTCCAATCGATAAAGGTCCTCCTAAACTTGAACTCAAACCCCTCCCCTCTCATTTGAAGTATGCTTTTCTTGGTGATAATTCAACATATCCGGTGATTGTTAATGCATGCTTGAGTGATGATGAACTTGCTAAGTTGTTGCATGAACTAAGATTGCATAGGAAAGCCATTGGCTATACTATTGATGATTTGGTTGGCATAAAACCTTCTTTGTGCATGCATAAGATATTGATGGAAGATAACCATAAACCCTCCATTGAACATCAAAGAAGACTAAATCCTATAATGAAAGAGGTAGTCAAAAAGGAGATCATTAAGTTGCTAGATGCGGGAATAATCTACCCTATCTCGGATAGTAAGTGGGTTAGTCCCGTTCATGTAGTTCCTAAGAAGGGCGGGATAACCGTAGTGACCAATGAGAACAATGAACTAATCCCAACTAGGACGGTTACGGGGTGGAGAATGTGCATTGACTATAGGAAGTTGAACATGGCCTCTAGGAAAGATCACTTCCCTCTCCCCTTCATTGACCAAATGCTAGAGAGGTTAGCTCAACATTCTCATTTTTGCTACTTAGATGGCTATAGTGAATTCTTCCAAATCCCTATCCACCCCGATGACCAAGAGAAAACAACATTTACATGTCCATGGGGTACTTTTGCTTATAGGAGAATGCCATTTGGGTTGTGTAATGCACCCGCCACCTTCCAAAGGTGTATGATGGCTATCTTTTCGGAATACATTGAAAATATCATGGAAGTGTTCATGGATGATTTCTCTGTTTATGGTTCTTCCTTTGATAATTGCTTGGCTAACTTGTCATTAGTATTGCAAAGATGTGAGGAGACAAATCTTGTCTTGAATTGAAAAAAAATGCCACTTCATGGTAAGTGAAGGTATTATGTTGGGACACTTGGTGTCCAACCGTGGCATTGAGGTTGATAGGGCCAAGATTGAAACGATAGAGAAGTTGCCACCACCTACCTCGGTGAAAGGGGTAAGGAGTTTCTTAGGGCATGCCGGTTTTTACCGGAGGTTTATTCAAGACTTCTCTAAAATTTTTAAGCCTCTCACTAACCTACTAATGAAGGATGTTGAATTTGTTTTCTCCAAAGATTGCCTTGAGGCTTTTTGTAGGTTGAAGAACGCCTTGATCTCCGCACCTATCATGCAACCTCCGGATTGGAGCCTACCATTTGAGATCATGTGTGATGCGAGCGATGTAGCCGTTGGGGCTGTTTTGGGGCAAAGGAAAGAGGGGCGCACACATGCCATTTATTATGCTAGCAAGACGCTAGATGATGCCCAACTAAACTATGCTACCACCGAGAAAGAGTTGCTAGCGGTTGTGTATGCATTTGAGAAGTTCCGCTCATACCTTGTTGGAGCGAAGGTCATAGTTTATACGGATCATGCTGCGATCCGTTATCTACTTACTAAGAAGGATGCCAAGCCTAGGTTGATTCGGTGGATCCTTCTTCTTCAAGAGTTTGATTTGGAAATCCGGGACAAGAAGGGATCCGAGAACTCCGTGGCGGATCACCTTAGTAGACTCCCACCATCGGAGCTTGAGAGAGATGACATCCCGATTGATGACTCATTCCGGGATGAGCAATTGCAAATGGTGGAAGAATGCTTGTTCCAAGTGTCTAGAGGAAGTGAGCCATGGTATGCCGACGTTGTGAACTATCTTGTGTGTGAGGAAGTGCCTCCCGGGTTGACATATGCCCAAAGAAAGAAGTTCTTCAAAGATGTGAGGCACTACTATTGGAGTGAACCACTTTTGTTCAAGAGAGGGCCGGATGGAATGTTTAGAAGATGCATACCGGAGGATGAGGTGGAGAGTGTGATCCGCCATTGTCACTCCTTGCCATGTGGAGGGCATGCTAGCGCACACAAGACATGTGCGAAGGTGTTGCAATCGGGCTTCTTTTGGCCAAGTTTGTTCAAGGATGTGCAAGGCTTTGTGGTAGCTTGTGATGCTTGCCAAAGGACGGGCAACATCTCAAGGAGGAACGAGATGCCCTTGAACAACATACAAGAAGTGGAAATATTTGATGTGTGGGGTGTGGACTTCATGGGACCATTCCCTTCTTCATGTGGCAACCTCTACATCCTATTGGCGGTTGAATATGTTACGAGATGGGTGGAGGCAATCGCCTCTCCTACAAATGACGCCAAGGTTGTGGTGCGGTTCTTCAACCGAGTGATCTTTCCTAGGTTTGGAACACCAAGGGTGATCATAAGTGATGGAGGGAAGCACTTCACCAATAGGAACTTTGGGGCACTTTTGGCTAAGTATGGGGTGACTCATAAGGTGGCAACACCTTACCATCCCCAAACTAGTGGCCAAGTGGAGATCTCCAACCGGGAGATAAAGGGAATTCTTGAGAAGACGGTCTCTAGGACAAGAAAGGATTGGGCTATGAAGCTCGATGATGCTTTGTGGGCATATAGGACCGCTTTCAAGACACCAATTGGCACCACTCCTTACAAGTTGGTCTATGGCAAGTCTTGCCACCTTCCGGTAGAGATGGAGCATAGAGCTTATTGGGCCATTAAGTGGCTAAATTTTGACCTCAAGGAGGCGGGAGAGAAGAGGTTGCTTGACATAAACGCTCTTGAAGAGATCCGGTTGGATGCTTATGAGAATGCCCGGATCTACAAGGAGAGAACCAAACGGTGGCATGACAAGCGCCTCATCCCGAAGGAGTTGAGCGAAGGCGACCTTGTCCTTCTCTTCAACTCGAGGATGCGGCTCTTCCCCGGAAAGCTAAAATCAAGATGGACCGGGCCATATGTGGTGAAGAAGATCTTTCCCCATGGAGCTATTGAGATAGGAGGGGAGCATTGTGGAAACTTTAAGGTGAATGGGCACCGTTTGAAGAAGTATATCCCGGGAGCTCCGGTGGACATGATTGCCCCACTTCACCTTGAATAGACGCCCCCGAGTTCGGTCAAGCTAATGACCTTAAAGAAGCGCTTGATGGGAGGCAACCCATTGGTAACGTTTTTCCCTTTTTCGTTTTTGTTTTTGCTTTTGATTTTTCTGTCTTTGTGTGTTTTTGTGCTTTGTGTGTGTGTTAGAATCTTGGTAGCATTGGAAGCCTTGCTTGGCAAGTGAATGATGATGATGAACCCCTCATCAATTATGGGTGGAGCGGACGCGGAACTTGGACGGCTAGCGGTGCCTAGCGCGGGTCCCGACGCCTTGATGAATACTTAGAGCTCTCTACCATGGTTGATAGGATCATCCAACATCAACTCCACTTGATAATCCTAAACACCATAGCAAACCATTTTTACATTGTGAGAGCCTTCTTTCACTCTTCTTTACTTCATTTACACATTGGGGACAATGTGTTTCTAAGTATGGGGTGGGGTTTGCATGATCTTTTGCATGATGAGCATCTAGGATAGTTTAAAATTTTCACATGTCTTGCATTGTATATATTCATTTCAAAAATCCCATAAAAATTCAGAAAATTTAAAAATTTTTGTGCTTTTTAGGCTTGGATATGACCCTAATGATGATTCTTGTCTTGTGGATTGGCTATGGATGGCCTTATGTGTTAAATTGATGAATGCATATGTGGACTTGAAGTACTTCTCTTGAATCCCATGAATGATTTGTGATCATGATGTTTGCCTAGAATGGATTGAGCATTGAAGGTCGAAATTACATGTTAGTTCTTGCACACCATCTAGGAATGAATGAGGCAATTCATCTTCCTCTAATTCTCATCTTGATCATGATTGTTTGAGCACCTCAATTGATATAAATTTTGACCTCTTTTGACCCATCCGAGAATAGGAGCATGTTAGTGTGTTGATGTGTGTGAAAAGCAAGTGTGGGGTGAAGATGTTGATGAAAGAATGTCATGAATAAAATGTTGAATTTGTTGTGAAAGTGTAGACAAAAACATAGGTTTGGGGACGTTGGCTTAAATGACAAGTAACTCGGTACACTTCACATAATCGGATGTTGGTGCCTTGCCAAAGTCAAATAAACCAATAGTCCTAACGAGCTTTGGTATGTGTGCCCGGTGTGGATGCACCTCGAAAAATAGAAAAAGCACGAGGATGGCTAATCACCAAGGTTTCGGATTTTGTACACCAATGCCATTGTCTCAAAAATAAGTCAAAGAAAAAGAAAAGAAAGAAAAGATAGAGAAAATATACACTTGAGGGAAGTTGATCGAGGACAAGATTGTGGAGTTAGTTCCATTCCCGGATTAGCATCACATAGCCTAGAAAAATCCCCACCTAATCACAACGTTTCTTGGCCTTTTATTTCACAAGACCTTATGACCTATTTGCATGTTTGTAAGACTTAGTAATCTAGATTGGATATGCTCTTGATCATCTTGACTTCGTCATCTTTACACTTCATGCATGCTTTTGAGTTAAGTACAATTGTCTTTCCATGCCTTCATGTATTTGATACATGATTGCTTGTCCGTTGCCATAAAACATGACTATGAAGGTGATCCAATAGTAGAAGCACAAACCCAAAAAGATTTTGCCATTTTTCTGCATACATAAATCATGTTATCTTGTAGTCTATAGTTGAGAATTTGCTCGGGGACGAGCAAACCCTAAGTATGGGGTATTTTTGATAACACGATTTATGACTTAGGTTTAGGTAATCATTTAGATAGATTTCTCACTCATTCATGTATGGTTTAGCACTAGTTCACGACGTTTGCACTCAATTCACGTATTTTGTCGAGATAGACGTCTACACGGACTTGTGCATTGCTTTGTAGGTATTTTGGGAGATTTAGGAGCTAAATCGATACGTTTGAGGATCGTTCATCAAGATGACACACCCTCGGACTCATTAGGATGCAAGCTAGAGGTTAATGAGGACTCATGGAACCTTGCCAACACAAGCCATGCACCAAATCGAAGCTTAATGATCAAAGGTAAAGCTGAAGGTCCAAACCACGGTTCACTGGAAGTCCACGGCCGTGGAACTATCCGTGGATTTTTCCAGGTTTTCGTGACAGTTGTGCCACGATCTCTTGGCCAGCTTTTGCAAAGTTGTAGTATAAAAGTGGTCCTGCATTGGCTGAGAAGGCATCTTCCATCTAGCATCTTTCAATTGGGCATTCTCCCATCACTCTACACACACAACAATACTCTCAACAAGAAGATTCTTTAGAGGAGAAGGTAGAAGAAAGCTACCATTGGAGAAGAGCTTCATTGGAGAAGAAGAAGAGCACACCATTGATAGATTTTGATAGCTTTGTAGTGAAGAATTTCGGAATCGATTTCTAGAGTTGTATGAACCATTTAAACCTTCTTTAAGAAGGATTGTGAGTCATTCTAATTTCATTTTCAGCTTGGTTTTGTTCACTTCACTTGTTCATCTCTTTCTCTTCATTATCTTGCAAATGGAAGCCATGATTTTATGTTTGATGATTTTGATTGCTATGATGAATGTTGTAGGCTAAATAGATGTGATTCTAGGGTAAGGAAATGATGGTTATGGCTAGGACTATGATAGGATGGACTTAGATTTGCCTTTGGATTAGTCACTTACTTGGACGTAGCCTCTGTTGAAGTCCACGGATTGTTCATGTCAAACCACAGCCGTGGACTTGATAGAACAAACCGTGTTCTCCCTGGTTCGATGGATCTAGCTTTAGATTGTTAAAATGTTGAAATCCTAAGTGTTTGTTGAGTTAAATCTACCCTAGGGTGACCTAGTGTTAGCAACTAAGTGTTAGAAGAGACTTACCCGGTGATTCTACTCTTAGATTTCAAAGATGACAAACCCTAGGTAGTGGTGAGCCTCATAAACCGCCATTGGACTAAGTGTGCTAGGATAGTTGTTTAGGACTAACCCTTTCGAGACTTACCCGGTGAGGATAGGTTAGATCCCTAGGTAACAATCCGGTTTGTGTAGAATTCCATCCCTTAGGTTCTTAGAGACTTACCCGGTGATGAGACCTTAGGGACGGACTAGTGGACCATGAGATCTACCCGGCGATTGATCCCAATCTAGAAACACTAAATCCCAACATATCATAGCTAATCCAAGGAATGATTAGGTAGCTTGAGTCCTATGCCATAACCGGAATTTCCAACCCCTAGAATCCGCTTTTCTCTATTTGACTCATATCTCGTGTTTAGCTTGTTTGTTTGCATTGATTAGTTAGTTTAGTTGATTGTTTACCTTGCATGAATTGTGATCTTTGATTGATCACCTAAAAACCAACCAAAAACATTCGAGATTTTCTTTTCTCTATTTCTTCCTCTTTTCTTAACCTAGATCTTCACTAAACTTAATCATAAATCGAATCAATCTCACCTTAGTCTTTGTGTTCGACCTCGGAATACTATCCCTACTACAAACGTCCCGTACACTGCGGGTTCGCTAGGAGTTAGGATAAATATAACGAGTTTATAAATTGTAAGACTTTGCACATCTAATCCTAGAAGTGAACATTGTACTACTAACAGATTTAATAATTGTTTTTAATTTATTACTTGTCAGTAATTTTCCTTAATTTTTCCACTTTTTCCATATTTCCATTACTTTATTTTAGTTGCTGAATATCTAGAATCAAGTCTTATATCTATTATTAGGAGTTAGATGTTTCTATCATATTATACAAGGAGGAACTAATAAATTTATTTAGGATCAGATTTGAATATTGATTTGAGTATTTCATCCACACCCCCAATCTGTTACTTTTGTGATTAGTGTTACTTCTGAGCTGCTTCAGTTCTACAGTTTAAATTTATAGGCTCAAGTTTAATATCCTATAACTAAACATCCAACTTAAACTCCAAGGACAAAATGATAGATGAGTTAAACCAACCCCACAAATATCTATTGTCTTAGCTTGTATACTCTCAGCTTGAAGGCCGACTCAAGAATCTATGGTTGTTATACAAGCCTTGATATTAGTATGATCATGTAAATCTACTTTGATCGATAGAGAAGATAACAGCAGGAAAACAATACAATTTAACAGTGCATACACAATAAGAACTGTAAATCTACTTTTACTTAATAGATAAACATACCTGCGTCTCAGATGAAGAGTTCACAAACTTGATCGACAGAGAAGACAACGAAGAACTTCCATATCACTACTGAACAAATACAAGATTCTGTGAGTCGGCGGCAAAAACAAAAGATAATTGACGAGTCTGAGTTAGTAGAGTACCAACTACACAAGCGCACTGAATTTGAAGATTTGATTCGGAAGAATTTCAAACGTGCACGGTCTGTTTGTGTAGTAGAGTACCAACTACACAATGGGAAGAGTCTCAGAAGAATGGTGGGTTTGTGAGCGAGCGTTAGAAGTTGATTATAGGAACCACGGAGGCACTAGACGAGAAAACAGTGAACATCGATAGAGAAGACAGTGGCGGCACAAAACAATGAAGATCGATAATCGGTTATTTTTGGCAACGATGAGCGACGGAGGTACCCTAAGAATTCCAATATACATCTGCACTATTCGAGTCCTATTATGGGCCGGTTTCTTTTTTTATTTAAATCTCTAGACCCGTAAACCCTATTTTTAATATCCGAACCAAACCGGCAATTAAAGCTTCTTTTTTTTTTTAAACAAACTCGGCCACGTGGACCAATAGAAAATTAGGGACAGGGAAAGGGACATTATAAGGGCCAGAGGATTTGGATCGGAAATTATGAGGGTTGTGAGTCATTAAATGAATTTTAAATCAAAGGCTCTCATACACTCATTATTAATGACAATTTTGTAAATTGCTTAAAATTTAGGAAAATACTCTTACATTCAAAAATGGTCATCAGTGTTCATACTTTTATATGTCATTGTTCATGTTTTTATTCATCCGTGTTCATAGTGTTTTTATTTATCAAAGTGTCATGTTCATTTATTCTTTTGTGTTCATTTTATAATGTGTGAAAGTTATACTTTTATACTATGTTATGTATGTGTGAAAATTATAGATAAGTCATCGGTGTTCATACTTTTATACGTCATTGTTCATGTTATGTATGTGTGTGTGAAAGTTATAGATAAGTCATTGGTGTTCATATTTTTATACGTCATTGTTCATGTTTTTATCTATCGGCGTTCATACTTTTTTATGTCATTGTTCATGTAAATATTATAAACTATTTTTCTATAAGACATTTTGTCGAACAATTTGCGTGCAGAATAAAAGGAGCATATAAATTGTTCAATTGGAGCAATTAGACCAACTCATCATATATGTTTATATGTATTTTCTCAATCAAACCTAACAAACACAAAAATAATTAAAATAAATTTGATTTCGAAAACAAACATCAATTATAATGAACCTAAACCTTAAGAATGGAAGACTACACCGTGAGGGTAGAAATTCGAATAAACAATACTTGAATGGTCTTGTATTTTCTTTGATTTCACCATTTTCATGTACGCAATCTCTGATTTGGTTGAAAATAGGAGCAAATAATAATATGAAGCTTGCTTGTGTGTTAGCAGCGAGAGGGAGATAAAATAACGTGGGATGAAGAAATGAGAGAGATGTTTGAACGTTTCTTTCATTCTTTTTAGGATTCGATTTTGTCCCTCCAGAATTATTGTAATTACCAAAATGTCCTTAATGGAATCTTGTGTGAGAGCCCTTGATTTAGAATTCATCCGATGGATTACAACACTTCTTATTCCATCCAGAAGCCTCCTCCTCACCGGAACCGGCCTATATATATAGTTTAGTTTGTTTCGAGTGTCACCTACTTTAATTTTTCATTTAGATTGTCATGAAGTATTTTGACGAGTTATACTTGTTTATGATACAAGACTGCAAGGTTGCAAGGATAACTTGACTGCAATAATACTTGTTGTTTATCGGGTATTTGGATTTATTCATTTTTGTATGTCGGTTGTTGTTCAACTCGTTGGTAGTGCACTATGCAAATATAATAGGATCGGAAATTTGTGTTAAATACATTATATTACTTATTTTGAATGATTTATCTCGGAAAAAATATGCACAATCAAGTACACACGGGCCATCCGAGCCGACCCGACCCGACAATCCGTTCGCTTTTTCATGGTGGACATGGACAACGTTTGTGGTCCGGACAAGGTGGGTCGGCTCAGCCCAATCCACACTTTCCGGGTAGAGTTTTAAGTTATGGTCCGGCGTTTGAGGCTGAATCAGCCACGTAAACTCACTCAGATTGTCACTAAAATTTGAACACAACGATTGTGACTAAAATTTTAATTAGAGTTCATTGATTTGAGTGGTTGCAATCCATCAAACACCCAAAACATGCAAGTGGAACTCTAGGGAAAACATAGAGAACCTAACCTAACCTAACCTAACCTAACTTCTCCATGAGAGCTCCACTCTCAAATCAAACTACAAGGCCTGCGCATATGCCTCAGAACATAAAATCCAAATCATATACGTACATCAAATCACCTCCTCTTCCTTTTGACCCCCTGAGCCCGAGCCCGAGCCTGAGCAGCACTCTGTCTCGTTACTACACGTCTTGTCTCAACCTGTGAACCACCCAAATTTCCTTTGCCCTTCTCTCCTTCCATCACAGATCCCAATTTGCCTTCATCACCAACAACTGTCAATTCCATCCCAGCGTCGCCAGCGACATTTCCTTTGAGTCCCAAACTCGGGCTCTCATCCTTCACCTCCTCTTCATTATGATTACGTCCAGCCTCCAACCCATCAACCACTTGAGCCCTATCATCAACCTTTCCCGAGCCCGTTCGTTCAACCCTACGCTGCCTACTAACTCCAACATCACTAGCTGCTAGTTCCTTCTGCACATTCTTTGCATCCGCAACACAAATGCTACATCCTTCCAAATTATGCCCAAACACGCAACAGTGCTTACAGAACTTCTGTTCATACTCATATTCCACACGACACATTGTCTTATTCCCATCCTCATACTGTATTGCCAGTTCCCGAATAACAGCTTTGCCAAAGTTAACCTCAACAAGCACCCTTGCATACGCCCCTCTATACCTGTTTTCAGTCACCGGATCCATGAATAAAGGGGTTCCCAAGTGCGATGCAATTCGACCCAAAATTTCTGATGTCCAATACTCCTTTGGCAAGCCGTGCACCCGAGCCCAAATCGGCATATGAGCAATACAATCCTTCCTAAAACAAAACATCGCAGGCATCATTTTCATCAACAACGGCCTTCCAAGCACATTATACGGTCCTCCTTGCAATACTCTGTCCCTATCCTCACTATTATCAAAGGTGAAGAATAACCAGCCAGCCTCGGAATGAAACCTAGACGCCACTTGCCATGTTCTTCGCAAATCATGCATTGCCTTATTTCCAGGAAACATACCCACATAATGGCCTATCAAGCAATATCCCCATACCTCCTCAATAGGCAAAGCGTCTGATTTTTTCAATCTTAATGGCCCATCAGGTGGTTTCGTATAGTGAAGCTTTGCTCCCAACCCTCCATTCATGTATACTTTGGAAACACCTCCCTTCCATGAATTCTGCTGGTAAAACTCTGCCCTAGGAGGACCCCAGTTTCCGGCCCCTGGATGACGCCGGAATTGGTCATGAAAACCTACAGACTTCCTTGCTTCAGCAGTCGCACCACTTTGGACATCACCTTGAGCCGTTGCCATTCAACTCAAATAGTCTGATCACTAAAAACAGGGAGAAGCAATTCCAGCAAATGAGCACAGAAATAATGAAGCCAGAAAGAACTCAAGCATTCAAGATTACGCAAGCAAATCGAAATCAAAACACCAAATAAAACAAGCCAGGAATCAACTCCACACACTTACAATCGGGATGTGTGACTCCAAGCAAATCGAAATTTGTTCTTCTTTTGTGACAACTTGATGAACACAGCAAATCTTGAAAGAGCTTGACGAACTCCCAATTTTAAGCTCCACACACTTACAGTTGAAAGCAAATCGAAAGCAAACAGGAGAGTCAGAGTTGATCGAAGTAGACGTTTCAAACGAAACCCTAGATCACGCAGATAACTGTAAGAGCCCAATCTTTCAAAAAGAAGAAGAAAAGAATCAGTGGAATCACCGAAAATCCAAATCGAAAACCAGTTGTGAAGACTCAAAATTCAAATGAGAATCTCTAACTCAGCATTTCACAAATGAGCAGTGTAAAATAGTCTCATATGAAACATTCAAATCGAAAAATTTTGGATGAATAAGGGTCCAACAACGGTCGGTAAAGCGATGGAACCCCCATTTCCCTAGCATTGAGGGAATTTTTTTCAAAATAATGAGAAAAGAGAAAATATTTATAATAATAAACACGAAATAAAACTAATTTTGAAAATCGGAAGAAAATTAGGGTTGGAGACTTGAGTGAATCCACAATCTTATTATTAATTTTTTTTAGTTAGATGAAAAATTAAAGGTATCCGCATTTTAAAATTGGATTTTCTTGTTTATCTATCTTATCTTATCTTATATATTAAAGTACGAACCTCTATTGTCACGTGTCAAGCCACGGTTATCCCAGCCCTCAATTTTTTTAAAAAAAGTGGTTTTTAAAACTTAAAATCTATAAAAAAATTATTTTAGTAAAGTCGTTAATTAAAGTTAAAATATATTTAAAATATATTTGAATTTTGTTATTGTAAATGTTAGTAAAACAATTAAATTTTAATTAGAAAATATCTTTCTTATATATATATTAAAGCAGGAGCCTATTGCCACGTGTCAAGCCACGGTTATCCCAGCCCCCAATTTTTTTTTAAAAAGTGATTTTTAAAATTTAAAATCTATAAAAAAAATATTTTAGTAAAGTCGTTAATTAAAGTTAAAATATATTTAAAATATCATTGAATTTTGTTATAGTAAATGTCAGTAAAACAATTAAATTTTAATTTTAGAAAATATCTTATCTTATCTTACATCTATTAAAGTGGCACCTCTATTGCCACGTGTCAAGCCACGGTTCTTCCAGCCCAAAATTAATTTTAAAAAGTGATTTTTAAATCTCATTATTAGATAGAAGATTTGTGTAAATTTGTTATTTGATCCCGATTAAATATATAGAAAAAACAAAATTAGATTTTTAGATAATTACAAAGCAATTTCTACAAAAATAAAAATGCTTAAGAAAATAAGTGATTTTGTTGTTACATAATTGACGTGATTTACGTGTGTTCATTGTCCCAAACTTGATGATTATATAGAGTTGTTAAGTTTTTTCTTATATATATTTATGCTACGCTCAAATTAAGAAAAATATTGTTAAAAAATAGTTAAAATCCTAAATCTAATCTATTATACATACTAAAACAGAGTACATGATTTGATGACGTGGCGCGATGTGGAAGCAGCAATCAAATGGAGCTCCCACAATTTTTTGGCCAATAAATCTTTATTTTTTAAGACATAAAATCTTTTTTTCCTAAACTAACACACTGCTATTCAAAATTATACGTAACTTTTTTTTGTTGGAGATTCTCCAAGATTTTATAGGCCAATAAATCTTTATTTTTTGTGGGAGGAAAGCTTTTTTTACTAACCTAACAAACTTCTATTCAAAATTGTACGTAACTTTTTTTTTTTTTGAGATTTTCCAAGATTTTATAGGTTATAGTCAAATCTCCTTTTTATTTTTATTATTTATAAGCCAATAACTTTTTTTTACAAAACCTTAATTATTTTGTAAAATATGAATTTTGTTATCCCACATCGGTTATCTGAGAAGGATGACACTTTGATAACATGTATAAATAGACCTCAAATGTTTGAAGATTATACAAATCATACATTTTCGGACCTTTTGGTCAGAATCAAGTATAATACTTATTATACCTGATTAGCATTTGTATGTGGAGTGGATTGTTGTGACCTACTAATTCGTAGGTCCTTTTGATCTAATGATTTTTGGGTCATTTTGATCTAATGATTTTTGGGTCATTTTGATCTAATCATTTTTGGGTCGATTTGACCTAATCATTTGTGGGTCGATTTGACCCAATAATTTTTGGGTCGATTTGACCCAATAATTTGTGGGTCGTTGTGACCTAATAATTTGTGGGTCGTTGTGACCCACTGATTTGTGGGTCGTTGTGACCCACTGATTTGTGGGTCATTGTGACTTACTAATTTGTGGGTCATTGTGACCTACTAATTTGTGGGTCGTTGTGACCTACTAATTCATGAGTCGTTGTAACATACTGATTCGTGGGTCGTTGTGACCTAATAATTTATGGGTCGTTGTGACCTAATAATTTATGGGTCCTTGTGACCTACTAATTTGTGGGTCCTTAAAATCTACTGATTTGTGGGTTGTTTGTGACCTACTAATTTGTGGACCGTTGAACTATTAAATTCGTAATTCTTATTTTATCAATATAATAAATATACATCTATATACTTTACTAAAACAAAAAAACACTAACTCTTGACGTGCCACCCCACGTTTTTTCGATAATTAAACTTTTTATTAAATAACGAATTAAGCTAATAAATCCTTTTTTACTAAACAATAATAAGAATCTTTGATTATTTTGTAAAATAAAAATTAAAACTCCATATTTTTATAGGATTAAATTTTTTTACTAAATCTCGAATTAAGCCAATAACTTTTTTTTACTAAACCTTAATTATTTTGTAAAATATGAATTTTGTTATCCCACATCGGTTATCAGAGAAGGATGACACTTTGACAACATGTATAAATAGACCTCAAATGTTTGAAGATTATACAAATCATACATTTTCGGACCTTTTGGTCAGAATCAAGTATAATACTTATTATACCGGATTAGCATTTGTATGTGGAGTGGATTGTTGTGACCTACTAATTCGTAGGTCCTTTTGATCTAATGATTTTTGGGTCGTTTTGATCTAATGATTTTTGGGTCGTTTTGACCTAATGATTTTTGGATCGTTTTGACCTACAGATTTTTGGATCGTTTTGACCTATAGATTTTTGGGTCGATTTGACCTAATAATTTGTGGGTTGTTGTGACCCACTGATTTGTGGGTCGTTGTGACCCACTGATTTGTGGGTCGTTGTGACCCACTGATTTGTGGGTCGTTGTGACCCAATAATTTTTGGGTCGTTGTGACCCAATATGTTGTGGGTCGTTATGACCCACTGATTTGTGTGTCATTGTGACCCACTGATTTGTGTGTCATTGTGACCTATTAATTCGTGGGTCGTTGTGACCTACTAATTTGTGGGTCGTTGTGACCTACTAATTCATGGATCGTTGTAACATACTGATTCGTGGGTCGTTGTGACCTAATAATTTATGGGTCCTTGTGACCTACTAATTTGTGGGTCCTTAAAATCTACTGATTTGTGGGTTGTTTGTGACCTACTAATTTGTGGACCGTTGAACTATTAAATTCGTAATTCTTATTCTATCAATATAATAAATATACATCTGTATACTTTACTAAAACAAAAAACACTAATTCTTGACGTGCCATCCCACGTTTTTTTGCTAATTAAACTTTTTATTAAATCACGAATTAAGCTAATAAATCCTTTTTTTACTAAACAATAATCAGAATCTTTGATTATTTTGTAAAATAAAAATTAAAACTCCATATTTTTATCGGATTACATTTTTTTACTAAATCTCGAATTAAGCCAATAACTTTTTTTACTAAACCTTAATTATTTTGTAAAATATGAATTTTGTTATCCCACATCGGTTATCAGAGAAGGATGACACTTTGACAAAATGTATAAATAGACCTCAAATGTTTGAAGATTATACAAATCATACATTTTCGGACCTTTTGGTCAGAATCAAGTATAATACTTATTATACCGGATTAACATCTGTATGTGGAGTGGATTGTTGTGACCTACTAATTCGTAGGTCCTTTTGATCTAATGATTTTTGGGTCATTTTGATCTAATGATTTTGGATCGTTTTGACCTAATGATTTTTGGGTCGTTTTGATCTAATGATTTTTGGATCGTTTTGACCTATAGATTTTTGGGTCGATTTGACCTAATAATTTGTGGGTCGTTGTGACCCACTGATTTGTGGGTCGTTGTGACCCAATAATTTGTGGGTCGTTGTGACCCAATATGTTGTGCGTCGTTGTGACCCACTGATTTGTGTGTCATTGTGACCTATTGATTCGTGGTCGTTGTGACCTACTAATTTGTGGGTTGTTGTGACCTACTGATTCATGGGTCGTTGTAATCTATTGATTCGTGGGTCGTTGTGACCTAATAATTTATGGGTCCTTGTGACCAACTAATTTGTGGGTCCTTAAAATCTAATGATTTGTGGGTTGTTTGTGAACTACTAATTTGTGGACCGTTAAACTATTAAATTCGTAATTCTTATTTTATCAATATAATAAATATACATCTATATACTTTACTAAAACAAAAAACACTAATTCTTGACGTGCCACCCCACGTTTTTTCTCTAATTAAACTTTTTATTAAATCACGAATTAAGCTAATAAATCCTTTTTTTACTAAACCATAATTAGCCTAAATCTTTTTTAATTAGTTCCAATTTTAAAGTATTTTATTTGGATTACTAACTAATTCCAATTACAATAACATTTCCTCTTCTTTTAATTTTTTTTCCAAATATTTAAAATTAAAAGATATTGTTCATAAGCCTATCTCATACCCGTAAGCTTAACTTTCTTCTTATCTATATACTTTACTAAAACAGAAGATACTAATGCTGATGTGGTGCTCCACATTTTTATCGGATTAAATCTTTTACTAAATCACGAATTAAGCCAATAACTTTTTTTTTACTAAACCTTAATTATTTTGTATAATATGAATTTTGTTATCCCACATCGGTTATCAGAGAAGAATGACACTTTGACAACATATATAAATAGACCTACAAGGTTTGAAGATTATACAAATCATACATTTCTAGACCTTTTGAGTCGTTGTAACCTACTGATTTTTGGATCGTTGTAACCTACTGATTTATAGTTCGTCTTGACCTAATGATTTGTGGGTCGATTTGATCTAATAGTTTGTGGGTCGTTGTGACCTATGAATTTGAGGGTAGTTGTGACCTATGAATTTGTGGGTCGTTGTGACGTATTGATTCGTGGGTTGTTGTGACCTATTGATTTGTGGGTAGTTGTGACCTACTGATTCATGGGTCGTTATGACCTACTGATTCGTGGGTCAGTGTAACCTACTGATTTGTGGTCGTTTGTGACCTACTGATTTGTGGATCGTTGAACTATTAAATTCGTAATTCTTATTTTATCAATATACTAAATATACTTCAATATAATTTATTAAAACAAAAGACAATAATTCTGACGTGGCGCCCCACGTTTTTTTCTCGGATTAAAATTTTTACAAA
The DNA here is from genome assembly GCA_033239045.1 of Fagopyrum esculentum. Lineage (NCBI taxonomy): Eukaryota > Viridiplantae > Streptophyta > Magnoliopsida > Caryophyllales > Polygonaceae > Fagopyrum > Fagopyrum esculentum. The sequence goes on along the minus strand of BSUD01000007.1, from coordinate 139,872,420 downwards.
TCACGAATTAAACTAATAAATCCTTTTTTACTAAACCATAATTATTTTGTAAAATATAAATTTTGTTATCCCACATCGGTTATTAGAGAAATATGATAGTTTGACAACATTTATAAATAGACCTATAAGGTTTGAAGATTATACAAAGCATACATTTCTGGACCTTTTGGTCAGAATCAAATATAATACTTATTCATACCGGATTAGTATTTGAATGTGGATTGTTGTTACCTACTAATTCGTAGGTCATTTTAACCTAATGATTTGTGGGTCGTTTTAATCTAATACCTTGTGGGTCGTTGTGACCTATTGATGCTTGTGTCCTTGTGACCTAATGATTTGTCGGTCCTTGTGATCTAATGATTTGTGGGTCCTTGTGACCTATTAATTTGTGGGTTGTAACCTATTAATTTGTGTGTCGTTTGTGACCTATTAATATATGGGTCGTTTGTGACCTACTGAGCTACTGATTTTTGAATCGTTGTGACCTACTTATTTGTGTGTCGTTGTGACCTACTGATTTGTGAGTCGTTATGAGTTGTGATCTACTAATTTGTGGGGGTCATTGTGATCTACTGATTTGTGGTTCGTTTGTGACCTACTGATTTGTGGGTCGTTTGTGACCTACTGATTTGTGGGTCATTTGTGACCTACTGATTTGTGGGTCGTTTGTGACCTACTAATTTGTGGACCGTTGAACTATTAAATTCGTAATTTGTATTTTATCAATATACTAATTATACATATATATATATTCTATATACTTTACTAAAACAAAAAACATTAATTCTGACGTGGCGCCCCAACGTTTTTTCTTGGATTAAACTTTTTACTAAATCACAAATTAAGCTAATAAATCTTTTTTTAATTAAACCATAGTTATTTTGTAAAATATGATTTTTGTTCTTCCACATCGGTTATGAGGAAAGGATGACAATTCGAAAACATGTATAAATAGATGTAGAGTGTTTGAGGCTTATAAAATTCATACATTTGTGAATCTTTTGGTCAGAATCAAATATAATACTTAATTATATCGGATTAGTATTTGTATGTAATCATTGTGACCTACTAATTTTTTGGTCATTTTGACATAATGATTTTTGGTTCGTTGTGACCTAATGATTTGTGGGTCGTTGTGCTCTTGTGGGTCCTTGTGATCTACTAATTTGTGGGTCCTTGTAACCTACTGATTCCTGGACCGTTGAACTATTAAATTCGTAATTCTTATTTTATCAATATACTAAATATACATCTATATTCTGCATATTTTACTAAAGCATACGAAACTAATGCTGACGTGACGCTCCTATATTTTTTCTCGGATTAAATTTTTTTACTAAATCACAAATTAAGCCAATTAATCTTTTTTTTACTAATTGAATTCGTATCAGATTATGGTATTTTTAAATTATATGATTATTCTTTTTCTTTAAATTATTATTTATTAAATAATAAATTAGATTTAAAATTTTTTTTATTAGTATAAAACTTATTAATGATCAACACATGGGTTACGTGGTCTCATTTACTATGTAACACTTGACGCGTTATTTATACGAGCTCATAACATATAACTAATAAAGTTAACAACATATAATATAGTAAAAAAATGTAATATGATAAGCTATTTTATTAACAAACCCGCACAAGGTGCGGGATATACACTAGGGAAGATATACCACGTTGCACCTAGGTCTGGAGAGAGGTACTACTTGAGGGTTTTGCTGAATCATATTAAGGGTCCTACATGCTACGAGGAAATTCGGACAATCAACGGTACACTATATGCCACATTTAGGGAAGCATGTTATGCTATGGGGTTGTTGGATGACGACCGGGAATACATTGACGGTATAAAAGAAACAAGTTTTTGGGGAACTGCTGGTTATCTTCAGAATTTATTCGTCATGTTGTATATCTCAGGTAGCATGTCGTCGCCTCATCTGGTTTGGGCTGAAGTATGGAAGTACTTATCTGATGATATTCTTGCACGACAAAGAAGGGTGTTGCGTAATAATGGTATGCTTTCTTTCATGTATATGGATTTAATTCGAGTTTTGCATTATTTTTTCAATTTGTTTAGTATATTTTGTACTAGGTAAGTAAACATGTTTAACTTGGTTTATTTGTACGTAGATTTGCAATTAGATGATGCCGTGCTGCAAAATTACGCCTTGGTTGAGATAGAGAAACTTTTACACAGGAACGGCGGCAGTTTGAAGACGAATAAGTCTATGCCTTATCGTGACGAAGCCTTGATTATGGAGCAGCATAATAGATTAATTCAAGATGAACTAAACTATGATCGATCCCAGTTATCTTTGGACCATGACAGATTGGTTTCCAGTTTTACCGACGAGCAGAGGGGAGTGTATTATCAGATTATGTGTGTTGTGTCCGCTGATAGGGGGGGGGGTGTTTTTTCTTTATGGATACGGTGGAACATGAAAGACTTTTATATGGAGATCCCTTTCGGCTGGTTTGAGGAGTAAAGGTGAGATCGTTCTAACAGTTGCTTCGAGTGGTAATGTAGCTCTCTTGCTTCCAGGCGGTAGAACCGCTCATTCGAGGTTTGACATCCCAATAAATGTTGACGAAAGTTCAACATGCAACATTCGTGCAGGTATAAACCTTATTATTCAATTATTAAAACTTCTTTTTTAATATATTGTTCATATTACACTGAACAATATATTAATGTTTTAATCTTATATGTTTAGGAACGGATCTGGCTGAGTTAGTGTCAAAGACAAAGCTGATAATATGGGATGAAGCACCCATGGTTAACAAATGTTGTTTTGAAGCGCTCGATAGAAGTTTAAGGGACGTCATGCGATCTTATAATCGAGACTGCTCACTTCTCCCGTTTGGTGGTAAGGTTGTCGTTTTTGGTGGTGATTTTAGATAAATATTGCCTGTTGTAAGTCATGGAAGTAGACATGATATTATCTTTGCTGCAATCAATGCGTCATATTTGTGGGATCAATGCACGATGCTTAGATTAATTCAAAACATGAGGGTTATACGTGGAGTTACTGAATTAGAAGCTCGAAAGGCTAAGGAGTTTTCAGGTTGGATATTGGGCATTGGAGATGACACGGAAGGTGAAAGTGTTAATGGAGAAGCTCAGATTACCATCCCCGAAGATCTCTACTTGCATCTACAGGTGACCCGATTGCAACTATTGTTGACCATGTATATCCTTTGAGTTACAATATTCAGGATCCACCGACCTACTTTCAAGAAAGAGCTATTCTCGCCCCTACCAATGAGATTGTTGAGAAGGTTAATGACTATATTCTATCACTGATACCTGGAGACGTGATAGAGTACTTGAGTTCGGATAGTATATGTCCAAGCAAAGGTTCTCTTGATGATTGTTTCTACTCGAGCGAGTTCTTGAACTGCATCAAGTGTTATGGGTTTCCGAATCATGTCTTGAGACTGAAAGTTGAAATTCCATTTATGTTGATGAGAAACATTGATCAGTCTGCAGGGTTGTGTAACGGAACCAGACTGATAGTTAGGAGACTTGGAAAACAAATCATCGAGGCAGAAATAATATCTGGGAACAATATAGGTCATAAGGTCTTCATTCCGCGAACAGTTCTTACACCCACATACTTGAAAATTCCTGTTAAATTTCAAAGGAGACAGTTCCCAGTTATGGTAGTTTTACTATGACTATAAATAAAAGTCAAGGTCAGTCCCTTGCACAGGTTGGAATATATTTGCCTAGACCGGTCTTCAGTCACGGCCAATTATATGTCGCTATCTCAAGAGTGACGAGCAGAGATGGAGTAAGGATTATGAAATTTGACCCTAAGGGCAAGGTTCAAGATACTACAACTAATGTTGTATTCGACGAAGTTTTTCGCAACATAATTTAAGGTACGTTAGAATTTCTTCTTCATTTTATTTCGTTTTCAATCAATAATATCAAGCGATCATAACCCGTCCTTGAGCTTACACTTATATAAAGTTTATCTTCTTCTCTTTTTCAGGATCGGACTGTCGCGCATGTTCTCGAGGTTTCACGTCAAAGGTTATCATCGTGATTTCTATTATAATAAATATGTACACAATTTTAACTGTTTTTTGACATTATTAATATTGTGATTTTTATAATACAGAGATAGTGGACACTCCTGGCTTGGTATGCCCCGAACTGGGTCAACAACTATGTTGTTATTATTTTTCTTATATGTGTATACTATTTAACATAAACATTCGTAATCAAATCAACAAAATAATAATAAGAAAAATAAATCTATAAAAAATTACTCATACAAAAAAAAACTGTAAGAAATATATTTTCAAATACCCGTGCACGGCACGGGCGCTAAACTAGTCCTATATATATTCAATCAATCTAATCCTAAACAAATTTGGAACTTCTCTTACTGCATTGCAAAAAATTGATTTATGGCATCCAAGCAGTAAGTCTTCAAGCGTCACTCTAATGGTTAGCTCTCTTTATTGCCTTTCATCTATTGTTGTGTTTAGTGTGTGGTTTATATAGTTTCAAACTTCATGTATTAATATGATTCATGATAGTGAGAGTATATTATCGTTCTAAAAAAAAATTTTAATACACATAATGTGATAAAATCAACGTAAAAAATTATAATACAATCTTTGAATAAAATTGACAAAAGATTTTAGGTACGTTTTTTTTAAAATTATAAATTTATATTAAGATTTAAAAAAGTTTGTTGGTTGAGGAGAAATATGAGTCAAATTTTTAGTAATTCTTTTTGAATTTTAACAAATTATTGAAATTACTGAATTTAACGATTTAAGATTTAAGATAAGATAAGATTTGAGATTTAAGAAACTTAATTAAAAAAATTTTGAGATGTTATTAATTGATAAAATGACACGTGACATTAGAGTGGTGAGACACATGGATTTAGATGCTACTCGTAATATATATATATATATATATATATATATATATATATATATATATATATATATATATATATATATATG
>BSUD01000007.1:139829644-139859950 GCA_033239045.1 Fagopyrum esculentum | reverse complement strand
GTTTTATACTATTTCACCATTATAATTTTTTTAACTTATTCCGATTATTTATAACAATTATAATAATCTCAGCCGAATTTAAACTAAATTCATCTTTTTTTTTTCTTTTACAAGTATAACAAATCAAAGTATTTTTTTAAGAAAATTTTTTTTATTTTTTTCTTAATTTATTTTTGAAGGATTATAAGCTCAATCTAATATTTTTAAAATTTTGCTATCCCACATCGATTATCAAGTAAGACTGATAGTTTGATAACTTATATAAATTGAGGGTTTTTTTATCAAACAAATCTCACATTTCTTGACTTTTTTGACTAAGTTGAAATATAATTTGTATTCATAATGGATTAAAATCTATTTTGTTGATCATTGACCTACCACTTTGTTGGTCGATAATCTAATGTTTTGTGGTTGCTAAATATTTTTAATCTCACGTCGATTATCAAGTAAGACTGATAGTTTGATAAACACATTTCTTGGCCTTTTTGGCTAAGTTGAAGTATAAGTTTTATTCATAATGATTAAAATCTACTTTGTTGATCGTTGACCTACCACTTTGTTGGTCGTTAAGCTAATGTTTTGTGGTTGTTAAATATTTTTAATCTCACGTCGATTATCAAGTAAGACTGATAGTTTGATAACTTGTACAAATATAGGGTTTGAAAATTAAACAAATCAAACATTTTTTACCTTCTCGCTAAGTTGAAGTATAATTTCAGATTAATATATGTTTTGTGGGTTGTTGACCAACTGTTTTGTGGGTCGTTGATCAACTGTTTTGTGGATCTTTGACCTAATGTCTTGTGGGTTGCTAAATATTTTTAATCCCACATTGATTATCAAGTAAGAGTGATAGTTTTATAAATTGTGTAAATATAAGGTTTGAAGATTAGAAAATCAAAAATTTCTGACCTTATAGCTAAGTTGAAGTAAAAATTATATTCATAACGGATTAATATCTACTTTGTTGCTCGTTGACCTACTGTTTTGTGGGTTGTTAATCTAATGTTTTGCGGGTTGCTAAATATTTTCAATCTCACATCGATTATCAAGTAATGTTGATAGTTTGATAACTTGTATAAATAAAAGGTTTGAAGATTATACAAATCATACATTTTTGACCTTTTGACTGACTAAGTTGAAGTATAATTTTTATTCATAATGGATTAATATTTGTTTTGTGGGCCGTTGACCTAATATTTTGTGGGTTGCTAAATATTTTCAACCCCACATCAATTATCAAGTAAGGTTGATAGTTTAATAACTTGTATAAATAGAGGGTTTGAAGATTAAACAAACCATACATTTCTTGGCCTTTTGGCTAACTTGAAGTATAATTTTTATTTATAATATGTATTTGTGGGTCGTTGACTTACAATTTTGTGAGTCGTTGACCTAATGTTTTTTTGTGTTGATAAATATTAAACAAATCAAACATTTCTTGACCTTATAGGTAAGTTGAAGTACAGTTTTTACTCATAACGAACTAATATCAGCTTTGTGGGTCGTTGTCTTACTAATTTGTGGGTCGTTGACCTAATATTTTGGGGTTGCTAAATATTTTCAAATTCACATCGATTATCAAGTAAGACTGATAGTTTGATCACTTGTATAAATAGAGGGTTTGAATATTAAACAAATCAAATATTTCTTAGCCTTCTCGCTAAGTTGAAGTATAATTTTTATTCATAACGGATTAATATCAATTTTTTTGGGTCGTTGACCTAATGTTTTGTGGGTTGTTAAATATTTTCAATCTCACGTCGATTATCAAGTAAAACTGATATTTTGATAACATTTCTTGCTCTTTTGGTTAAGTTGAAGTATAATTTTTATTCATAATTGATTAATATCTACTTTGTTGGTCGTTGACCTACTGCTTTATGAGACGTTGACCAAATATTTTGTGGGTTTATTGGTTGTTGACTTAATGTTTTGTGGGTTGTTAAATATTTTCAATTCCACATCGATTATCAAGCAAGACTGATAGTTTGATAAATTGTATAAATAGAGGATTTGAAGATTGAACAAAAAATACATTTCTTGGCCTTATTTTCAATCCACATCGATTATCAAGTAAGGTTGATAGTTGATAACTTGTATAAATAGAGAGTTTGAAGATTAATCAAATCAACATTTATTGGTCTTCTGACTAAGTTGAAGTATAATTTTTATTCATAACTGATTATTTTTTTTCTGTTTTGTGGGTCGTTGACTGCTGCTTTGTGGGTTATTGAACTAACGGTTTGTGGGTTGCTAAATATTTTCAATCCACATCGATTATCAAGTATGAATGATAGCTTGATAACTTATATAAATAGAGAGTTTGAAAATTAAACAAATCATACATTATTTAGTCTTTTGGCTAAGTTGAAGTATAATGTTTAGTTTGATTAATTAGGTTTCGTATCTTTTTTGAAATCAACCCAATCATAAATTTTCCAATATATTCTTCCTATTTTAACTAACGGTTTCAATTTTTATCAATTGCTGAATGAATTTTGTTTATTTTAAAATTTTAAACTCGGTTAAAAATAAATCTCTTTCTCTCTCTATATATTTCTTATAAATTCTGTATATTCTTTTTTTTTTTTCTTATGAAAAATAATAAAAGTTTTTAATCTAAATTGATGACTACTATTTTTATGAAAATTAAATTGGTATTTTTTTTCGAAACCGTATCAGTAGAAGATAAGAACGTAATCAAATTAATTTTAATCTTATCAAATATGTAACACCCCAAATTATACAACTTAGGGAGTTACTGGTTAGGACCGCACAGTGGGTCCCGACCTTAGTTTGACAACAACTTAACATGATCTTACAACAAGGCACCGATAAGGAAAACTAAAAATCATAAAAATAGTTTTTATCAATGCATGAATGTGACCAGATCAACTACAGCCGGAAAAGTAAAAACTCAAAGTACGGAAGGAAACGATGTTCAACAGAAAAACCCACAAATGCAAAAACTGCAAAACGTCCTACAGTACGACACCCCGGCTGACCACTACCATCTGGATCACTCGGCATCTGCTCTAACCTGTGTCAAATCTAAACAACATATCAACCGTTAGCTAACTAACCAAATATAAGTACAATGACAACAGCACAAACACAAGCAGAAACAAAAATAAACAATCAACATGCTGGCACTCAACAAATTATTATCTGTTCTTTAAGTGATTCACATTATTCAATTTAAGTTGTGGCACGAGAACTATTTTTAGTTCTCGCCTCTGTTCCTTATCCAACTGGTGTAGGTATAGCTGACTTCCTTTGGTAGCGTCACTACAAACCATGTGTGGACTAGTCCCGAAAGAAACCCCCAGCGCCCGGCGAGCTACTGAGCGGAATGCCACCGCCCGTTACTCTTAGGCCAAAAATACAGGTCGGTATTTATATATCACAACCTATCTCTCTAACATGTCAATCACACACCACCATCATCATTTATACTCATATTTAGCAGTCAGCTAAGTAAGCCCAAAGGACTTACCTGTTATAATGCTCGACTCTTTAGTAATCACTTGCTCTGTAACTGTACCCACTCAGTTGCCTGTTAAAGGCGATAAGTGTATTAGCACACTTTCACGTAGATAGAAGTCTAAGACTTCTGAGATTAAATAATTATGAAGACGTACTAGCTACATTGTTAGTTTTAGGGTAGAATGACCATTTTACCCTTCGTTCCGATTTTCTCGAAGACCCTAAAATTCATGTCCAAACTCCTATTTGAAGTTCTAAAATATATCCTAACTCTTAGAATTTTATTAGGTGCGAAACGGACATCTTTCTTATGTTTCAATTTTCCGGAAGAACCGAAAAAGGTTTAACTTCGGCTCTAAAAATAAAATTCTTAACGGCTTATAAAATTTCCGAATTTATTATCTAGATCATCTATGAGGTTCTATCTAGCCTTAGAAGAAAGAATTTCACTAAACTGTTCAGCCGATATTTTTATAATAATTCCCAAAGTCGGTTCCTCACTCTACTTTCTTATACTTAGTCAATTTTATAAGTTCAATAAAACTGCTCAACTACCTAACTTCGGGAGCTCGTAACTTTCAATCCGACCATTCATTTCTCACCAAATTTTAATATGATAAACTACTTATATCCATCTACCACATATCCAAAATTCAACGGTGGATCTTTATCCAAACATTTTATAATTGATCTACAAGATGGCTGTTCGAAACTAAAAAAAAAAACTGAAGGATTTAATTTAGATTTACAGCAGCCCAGAAATTTGCATTGTTCACAGAAGAAAAAAAACGCAGCAGTCCTTTATGCTCAGCAGTGTACTAATTCAGACTAACCTAAACGCCGGAGGAATATTAGCCTGGTTCCGGTGCAGCGAGGTGCGGCGTCGGCTGGTTCGTAGTCGTAGCACTGCGGAATAAGTTGTAGGGCTGCAGTGAGGCGTTTATCATAACGCGACAGAAGGGAGGCGGAAGAAGGTCAGCGCACTTACCGGTCTGAGGCGGACGGCGGAGACTCGGCGGCGTGGGCTGGCGGTTCGCTGGCGGCAAGTCCGGCTGGTGGCGTGGCTACCGACTGCAGGGAGGCGGAGTTACGGCCCTCAGATTCGAAACAGAACGCGAGAGGGAGATGGAAGGGAGAAGGGCCGGAGGCTTACCAGTCGACTGGGGCGTGCGGCTGGGCGGCTGGATCCTGCAGGGAGCGGCGCAATGTGGCCGGCGCAAGCAGTGGCGGAGGACTCCGGCTGGCGGTGGCTTCAGCGTTGCGGCGTCCCTTCTCAGCGGCAAGGGAGGCGAGTTACAGAAGGTGAGTAGAGGAGCGGTAGGTTTAACGTAGGTTTAGAATTAGGTTAATTAATTAGGTTAATTAGATTAGTCATTAGGAATGGGCCGATAATTTGGGCCTAGTAGCGGGTTAACTCCAATCCAACTCTTTTTAGAACGGATCCGGAACTCATTAAAGTGCGGGAATTTATATAATACGGAATTAGTTTCCGTATTTATAAATTATACTTGATTTTATTTAGAAGCGTAGATCATTCCCGGGAATTTAATTTATCATTTTATGTGAATCTAGGTCACATAAAATGATAGAATTAAACTCGTTCTGTTTTACTGTTTTATTATTTACAATGGTCTCGTCGGATTTTGTTTAATTTCATCTTACCGGAACTTAAAATTTTTGGTTATTACATCAGTGCCCCCTTAAAAGAAGTTTCGTCCCGAAACTTAAATTGTTTCCCCTATTCACGTATTTCTTTCGGTATATTTTAGTTTTCTGGACATCTTTGTTTTCTAATAAGCAGCTACTCAGGCAGCAATCAAACAAGTATCACAAAAGAAAACAGAAACACTCCAAACCACATGAAAACCTGAAAGGTCAAACAACACAACATCCGAGTACTAACCCGTCAAACATGAGTAACCTCTAACCCCGTAAAGAACTCGGGATAGTTACGTCTAACACTCTCCTCAGTCTCCCAAGTGGCCTCATCAGCTCCTCTCCTAGACCACTGAATCCTCATCATAGGTATCTCCTTGGATCGCAGACGTCTGGTACTGCGTTCCAAGACAGCTACGGGGTACTCTACAAACGTATGGTCAGGCTCCACTATCAGATCCTCATGGCTGATGACGTGTCTCGGATCCGGAATGTACTCTCGCAGCTGAGATACATGAAAAACTGGGTGTACTCCCTCTAGTCTCGGTGGCAGTGCTAGTCGGTAGGCAGCCTCTCCAACTCTCTCTACGATCTCAAATGGTCCGACATACCGGGGACTCAGCTTCCCCTTAATGCCGAAACGTCTAACTCCCCTCGTAGGTGACACTCTCAACCACACCTGTGCACCTACTCTAAACTCCAAAGGTCGACGTCTCTTATCGGCGTAGGACTTCTGACGACTCTGAGCTGCTAACATCCTCTCCCGGACTAAGGCAATCCGGGCGATGTCGTCCTGTATCTGATCTGGTACTACTCCATCAGCCTTGCTAGGCTCATCCCAACATAGCGGTGTACGACATCTCCGGCCGTACAAAGCCTCATAAGGTGCCATCCCAATAGACGCATGCCAACTGTTATTATATGAAAACTCTACTAGTGGGAGGTGATCTGGCCATACCTGTCCCCAATCTAGCACACATGCCCGTAACATGTCCTCCAGGGTCTGGATGGTCCTCTCTGACTGACCGTCTGTCTGTGGGTGGTAGGCAGTGGTAAAGTGAAGACTCGTACCCAGAGCGGTATGTACCTGCTGCCAGAACCTCGAGGTAAAACGTCCATCCCTGTCGGATACGATAGTCCTCGGTACTCCATGGAGTCTCACAATATGTCTGGTGAACTCCTCTGCTAGACGACTTACCGGCCACGTCTCCTTAATCGGAATGAAACGTGCGGTCTTCGTCAGACGGTCCACTACCACCCAAATGGCATCAAAGCCTCTGCTGAGCCTCAATCCAGTGACGAAATCCATCGTAATGTCTTCCCACTTCCAGTGTGGTACTGGCAGTGGGTGTAGCTCTCCTCCGGATCTACGGTGCTCAATCTTGACCTGTTGACAGGTCGCACACTGAGCTACATAACGGGCCACATCAGGTGATAGCATGAATTATAGTCTATATTTTGGGGTTTGTTTGGACGTTTTATCTTTCATAATCTGCATGTTTGTATGTACATTATGTGATTTTACTACCATTTCATCTACCTTTGCGAGAATCGAGGTCTACACCTAGTTTCGTTGTAATTGCAGGTAATATGGTACGTTTTGCATCAAAAAGGAGCAAAAGGAGTCAAGAGTCATTTGGAGCTACATTCAGGAAGCATAGCCATGGATTAAAGATTTACTTTGGACCAGTTTTGAGAGATTCTACATTCAGTTATGAATCACCTCGGTTGCCCAGAGATTCATCTCGACCGAGGCGATCCAGAGACGCCGACTCGACCGAGGCGAACACCTAGGACGCGGCGAGAATATTTTATTCTTGGCTGAGATCTTTTAAAATTGGAAAGTGATCCTATATTTTTGGGCTGAGCTTCTAGAAGGAAGGAGATATGCAGAATCATATATTTTACCTATATTTATGGGATAATATCTTCTTAAGATTTCTTATCTTTGGAGGGTTATTTTTCCTATAAAAAGGGTTGGATTTTCCACAAATCCAACATCCGCTTACAGTTAGAACATCACGCTATCAGCGCAGCAGCCGCATCCTACTCCAATTTGGGAGATTCGAAGAACCTTTTTGAAGGTTGAAGGAAGATTGAAGACTATAGCTTTATAGCTTTTTGGAGGGTTTTGTAAGATTGTCTTCAATTCCTTTCCTTGTTGTTTTGTCTTGTTGGATCATTATCCAAGGAACGATTTTTGTGTGATATTTGATTCAGTTATTGAAGTGTTTTCATTAAATTCTTCTTTGTTCCAATATTCACCTTCTTCCCATATATTTAATACTTTCATTATGATGATGAGTGGCTAATTTCCTTGTGTGATTCTAGGGTGATTGGCTGAAGGTTGTGGGAAAAACAATGATAGAATGATCTTAATCACAGTAGGATCCTGAAAGTTCGAGTCTTTAACCTTAACCCTAAGCATCTCGTTCAGTCGATGAACATCTCGGCCGGGGTGGAAACTGGCTGACCGAGGTGGCTTATCCGATCCTTAACTGAGAGTTAATGTGTTAGAGTTTGCCAAATCCTATTCTTATTATACCTTTCTGGTTCAAAGCAAGCTTAGGATGAGACTTACCCGGTAATTCCTTAGTTTGTATACCAACGATCATAAGTGTAGGTAATAAAGGCTTGTCCTTTATTGGGGTTTGAGTGTGCTTCCATCCCATCTTTGTGAGTTAGCCTGAGACTTACCCGGTAAAGGTTGATTCTATTCCCTTAGATGGTGTGTTAGTTTGAGGCAATAGTTCTTTATCTTAATTCCTTGAGACTTACCCGGTAATAGGAGTTACGGTTTGGGATTAGTGTGTAGTGAGACTTACCCGGTGATCTACTCCACTTTAGAAACACCTTCCCCATGCAAAAACCTCAGCTTTGTCCGCTTATCTATAGATCTTGAGTTGGAACCACAACTAGATGCTTTAATCCCTAGAATTGCATGTTTGCTTATTTGACATCTTATTCATCTTTGATTGTATACTTGCTCTTGTGGTTAGCGTCAACACTAGCATACCGTATTGGACTTTGTTTCACTAAGTCCCTGTGATCGACCCCTGGAATTTTCTTGCTTTTACTACGATTGACCCGTACACTGCGGGTTCGCATCCTTGTTTTAAGCTTAAGTCTAGGGTTATAAATTTAAAGCTTGCACACACCGTTTGGAGCGAACAGAAAACCTGAAAGGTCAAACAACACAACATCCGAGTACTAACTCGTCAAACAAGAGTAACCTCTAACCCCGCAAAGAACTCGGGGTAGTTACGTCTAACACTCTCCTCAGTCTCCCAAGTGGCCTCATCAGCTCCTCTCCTAGACCACTGGATCCTCAGCATAGGTATCTCCTTGGATCGCAGACGTCTGGTACTGCGTTCCAAGACAGCTACGGGGTACTCTACAAACGTATGGTCAGGCTCCACTATCAGATCCTCATGGCTGATGACGTGTCTCGGATCCGGAATGTACTCTCGCAGCTGAGATACATGAAAAACTGGGTGTACTCCCTCTAGTCTCGGTGGCAGTGCTAGTCGGTAGGCAGCCTCTCCAACTCTCTCTACGATCTCAAATGGTCCGACATACCGGGGACTCAGCTTCCCCTTAATGCCGAAACGTCTAACTCCCCTCGTAGGTGACACTCTCAACCACACCTGTGCACCTACTCTAAACTCCAAAGGTCGACGCCTCTTATCGGCGTAGGACTTCTGACGACTCTGAGCTGCTAACATCCTCTCCCGGACTAAGGCAATCCGGGCGATGTCGTCCTGTATCTGATCTGGTACTACTCCATCAGCCTTGCTAGGCTCATCCCAACATAGCGGTGTACGACATCTCCGGCCGTACAAAGCCTCATAAGGTGCCATCCCAATAGACGCATGCCAGCTGTTATTATATGAAAACTCTACTAGTGGGAGGTGATCTGGCCATACCTGTCCCCAATCTAGCACACATGCCCGTAACATGTCCTCCAGGGTCTGGATGGTCCTCTCTGACTGACCGTCTGTCTGTGGGTGGTAGGCAGTGGTAAAGTGAAGACTCGTACCCAGAGCGGTATGTACCTGCTGCCAGAACCTCGAGGTAAAACGTCCATCCCTGTCGGATACGATAGTCCTCGGTACTCCATGGAGTCTCACAATATGTCTGGTGAACTCCTCTGCTAGACGACTTACCGGCCACGTCTCCTTAATCGGAATGAAACGTGCGGTCTTCGTCAGACGGTCCACTACCACCCAAATGGCATCAAAGCCTCTGCTGAGCCTCAATCCAGTGACGAAATCCATCGAAATGTCTTCCCACTTCCAGTGTGGTACTGGCAGTGGGTGTAGCTCTCCTCCGGATCTACGGTGCTCAATCTTGACCTGCTGACAGGTCGCACACTGAGCTACATAACGGGCCACATCAGGCTTCAAACCACCCCACCAGAAGGAACGTCTCAAGTCCCTATACATCTTACTCGCTCCTGGATGTACGGAGTAAGGGGTAGTATGAGCCTCACCTAGTATCCTCTGCCTCAGCTCACGGTCTGATGGCACACAAACACGGTCCTGTCGTCTCATCACTCCATCGGCACCAATAGTGAACTGAGGTGCCTCATCTCGCGCCATCCGGTCTCGGATCCGGGTCAACATCGGACAGGCCTCCTGCTTCTGTCGGATCTCACCCAACAGGTCTGGGAGTAACTCTATGGTGGCTAACTGATGAGCTGTATCCGGGAACTGGATCTCAATCTCTAACCAAGCTAAGTCTCTCTGCAGCTGTGGCTGTACTGTCAACCGGGCTATCGCCTTCTCCTGAGGCGTCTTCCGACTCAAAGCGTCGGCAACTACATTCGCCTTTCCAGGGTGGTAAAGAATCTCAAGGTCAAAATCCTTGATCAACTCTAGCCACCGCCTTTGGCGGTTATTCAACTCCCGCTGAGTGAATATGTACTTCAGACTCTTATGGTCTGTGAAGATCTGACAGGTCGCTCCATAGAGATAATGACGCCAGATCTTAAGAGCGTGCACTACTGCTGCTAACTCTAGGTCATGAGTGGGGTAGTTCTCTTCATACGTCTTCAGCTGTCGAGACGCATATGCTATAACCTTACCCTTCTGCATCAAGACACACCCCAAGCCCAACTTGGATGCATCACTGTACACTACGAAGTCCTCTGTACCCTCAGGCTGTGCTAAGATCGGAGCAGACGTCAATCTCCTCTTCAGCTCATCAAAACTCTGCTGACACGGCTCAGACCAAACGAACCGAGTAGTCTTCCTTAGGAGGGAAGTGAGTGGTCGGGCGATCAGGGAAAACCCTTCCACAAACCGACGGTAATACCCTGCCAATCCAAGGAAACTGCGAACCTCCTTCACGTTCTTCGGAGGTTGCCAAGAAGACACTGACTCAATCTTCGCCGGGTCGACCTTAATCCCCTCGGTAGTCACTACATGGCCAAGGAATGCCACCTCTGACATCCAGAACTCACACTTGGATAGTTTAGCATATAGCTGACTATCCTGTAGAATCTGCAGCACTGTCCTCAAGTGTCCGGCATGCTCCTCTCGACTTCTAGAGTAAACTAGAATGTCGTCAATGAAGACCACTACAAACTGGTCTAAGAAGTCGATGAAAATTCCATTCATCAACTCCATAAATACTGCTGGCGCATTAGTGAGCCCGAATGGCATCACTACAAACTCATAATGACCATACCTAGTCCGGAATGCCGTCTTAGGTATGTCCTGGTCTCTCACCCTCAGCTGGTGATAACCCGATCTCAGATCTATCCTCGAGAACACTGATGCTCCATGCAGCTGGTCCAACAGATCATCTATGCGAGGCAATGGATACTTATTCTTGATGGTGACCTTGTTCAACTCTCTGTAGTCGATACACAGTCTCATCGATCCATCTTTCTTCCTCACAAACAACACTGGTGCGCCCCAGGGAGAAACACTAGGGCGTATGAAGCCCTTCTCTGCTAACTCCTCTAACTGCTTCTTCAGCTCAAGCAGCTCTATCGGGGCCATGCGGTACGGGGCCTTCGAGATCGGTCTCGTGCCTGGCTCTAACTCGATGCTAAAATCCACACTCCTCTGTGGGGGTAGCCCTGGTAAGTCGTCCCTGAAGACCTCTGCAAACTCACATGCGACTGGTATCTCCTCTACTGTCAGGCTCTTGCGCTCCTTCATGGCATAACACCAGAAGGCCTCGCAACCCTGTGCTATCAATCTGGCTGCCCTCACTGCACTGATGACTGTGCCGGACTTTCCGAGGTCCCAACCTCGGAATATAACTCTGTGGCCCTCCTCCGTGGCAACAGTCACAGTCCTCCTACCAATATCCAGGACGGCTCCATGTCTAGTCATCCAATCTATCCCTAGTATCACGTCCTCATGTGCTAGGGGCATGACTAGAAAGTTTACTAACCAAATCCGGCCTCCCAGGTGAATAGGGCAATCAAAAATCTCTCGAGATCCTCTAACCTTACCCCCATCTGGTAACCCAACCACGAAAGGTACACCCTCTACTGTAGCTAAGGACAACCTATCTACACATGCATCTGATATAAAGGAGTGTGTGGCACCCGTATCAAATAAAACACGCACAGGTAAGTCATGGATCCAAATGGTACCTGTGGTCGGAGGTGCTGAAGGCTGCTCAGTGCTCCTCAGCTCAAACACTCTCGATGGTCCTCCTCTAGTGTCAACTACCACGTCCTCTGCCACGACCTGACTCCGGTGCAGCACTGTATGAAGCAGGATGTCCTGGAGCCCGGTACTGCTGCTGTTGCTGACTCGGAGCTCGGTACTGAGGGGGTCTCTGTACACTCTTCTCAGCACCTGCAGGCGAAGATCCCTGCTGAGAAGAAGCCTTGCCCTGACGGCAGAAGGTAGCCCTGTGTCCCGGCTTCCCACAAGTAAAGCAAGTGACCAGTGGTTTCGGGCAGTCTGGCTTAATGTGATCACGGCCACCACAGTTAAAGCACTGTCGATCTCCACTGGGTGTCCGGACTGTAGAGTGATAGCTGGACCTCCCCTGAGTCTGTCCTCTACTATGGCCTGCTACTGCCCCACTGCTACCAGCATGTCCTGTCCTCTGCCGCTTATCCGGCCCACCAGACTGTGCTGCTTTCCTAGAAGCTGGCCTATCTCTCTCATAAGCAGAGGCCCTATCCTGATAATCAGACAAGGTCTCACAGCGGAAGCCAGCCAGGTAGGATCGGGTACTCTCTCTCAACCTCCTAGAGAAAAGATAAACATGCTGCTCTTCTGGAGGTGCAGACGGTCCAAGCAAAGTCAACTCCTTCTGAAACTTCTTTATGGCTGCAGCAATCGGGATATCCTCGAATCCCGCCTCAATGAAATCCTGGAATCTCTCCCTCCTCAGCGAAACTGGACAGTACCTGTCGCTAACAATGGTCTTCATCTGCTCCCAGCGGGTGACTCGGCTACGAATGGTACGCCACCATGAATGAGCATCATCTGTGAAGCAGGTCTGTATCAAATCCACCTGTCGGTCCACGGGGCAACGTATTGCCTCCAAAGCAGTCTCAATCTTCCCTATCCAGTGCTCCACCTCTAGCCCTATCTCTCCGTTGAATGAGGGGACCTTCTGAGAGTTGAAAGCCTTCAACCACTCATCCGGTCTCGGTGCTCTGGCCCCAGTAGGTGCTCTATCAACAGCAGCCCTCCTCTCGGATACAGCCGGCACCTGAGACACTCCCTGTGTCACCTGAGCTGACCTAGCCGGCTCCACTGATGGTACCTGAGTAAGCCTCTCCACTCTGGCAGCTTCTTCCCTGCGCTCAACATAGGCTCTGAACTCTCTATACTCCGATGCTCCAATAGAGACACGTCCCGACTCAGTAGAACGAGCTCCCTGTGCTCCAGACCTAGCGGCGGGCACAGGCCTGACCTCGGGGCCTACACTCTCAGCTACTTCCTCTACAGCAACCTCTGGTACGTCTGCTGCAGGTGGGTCATCTCGAGGGACTCGTCCTCGACCTCTCCCTAGTGGAGGTCTACCCACACGACCACGCCCTCTGACAGTAGGGGTGCTATCAGCTCTATCCTGTCTGACTGGGGGAAGGGGGGGACGACCCCTACCTCGGCCAGTCACTTGTGCAGCCCTAGTACGTGCCATCTGCACGAATAGTAATCACTAAAGTTATAACTAGCTAATCTATCATAGCATTACAAGTCCATAAATATTCTAAGATTACCGAGATCCGCAGAGGTAGTGGTGGTCGTCCGTACTTTCTATCCCAACCCGACTCTGTATGCATTTAAAACCAAAATTTTTCGTTGGAAAACTCAGACCCCTTTCGGGTTCTGTTTATTTACTTATACGACCTTTTTAGAAGATTCAAGTGCCATTGTTGCCAACCTAGAGCTCTGATACCATGTTGTAACACCCCAAATTATACAACTTAGGGAGTTACTGGTTAGGACCGCACAGTGGGTCCCGACCTTAGTTTGACAACAACTTAACATGATCTTACAACAAGGCACCGATAAGGAAAACTAAAAATCATAAAAATAGTTTTTATCAATGCATGAATGTGACCAGATCAACTACAGCCGGAAAAGTAAAAACTCAAAGTACGGAAGGAAACGATGTTCAACAGAAAAACCCACAAATGCAAAA
This sequence comes from Fagopyrum esculentum, assembly GCA_033239045.1. Classification (NCBI taxonomy): domain Eukaryota; kingdom Viridiplantae; phylum Streptophyta; class Magnoliopsida; order Caryophyllales; family Polygonaceae; genus Fagopyrum; species Fagopyrum esculentum. The sequence continues at coordinate 139,846,177 of BSUD01000007.1, read as the reverse complement.
ACTGCAAAACGTCCTACAGTACGACACCCCGGCTGACCACTACCATCTGGATCACTCGGCATCTGCTCTAACCTGTGTCAAATCTAAACAACATATCAACCGTTAGCTAACTAACCAAATATAAGTACAATGACAACAGCACAAACACAAGCAGAAACAAAAATAAACAATCAACATGTTGGCACTCAACAAATTATTATCTGTTCTTTAAGTGATTCACATTATTCAATTTAAGTTGTGGCACGAGAACTATTTTTAGTTCTCGCCTCTGTTCCTTATCCAACTGGTGTAGGTATAGCTGACTTCCTTTGGTAGCGTCACTACAAACCATGTGTGGACTAGTCCCGAAAGAAACCCCCAGCGCCCGGCGAGCTACTGAGCGGAATGCCACCGCCCGTTACTCTTAGGCCAAAAATACAGGTCGGTATTTATATATCACAACCTATCTCTCTAACATGTCAATCACACACCACCATCATCATTTATACTCATATTTAGCAGTCAGCTAAGTAAGCCCAAAGGACTTACCTGTTATAATGCTCGACTCTTTAGTAATCACTTGCTCTGTAACTGTACCCACTCAGTTGCCTGTTAAAGGCGATAAGTGTATTAGCACACTTTCACGTAGATAGAAGTCTAAGACTTCTGAGATTAAATAATTATGAAGACGTACTAGCTACATTGTTAGTTTTAGGGTAGAATGACCATTTTACCCTTCGTTCCGATTTTCTCGAAGACCCTAAAATTCATGTCCAAACTCCTATTTGAAGTTCTAAAATATATCCTAACTCTTAGAATTTTATTAGGTGCGAAACGGACATTTTTCTTATGTTTCAATTTTCCGGAAGAACCGAAAAAGGTTTAACTTCGGCTCTAAAAATAAAATTCTTAACGGCTTATAAAATTTCCGAATTTATTATCTAGATCATCTATGAGGTTCTATCTAGCCTTAGAAGAAAGAATTTCACTAAACTGTTCAGCCGATATTTTTATAATAATTCCCAAAGTCGGTTCCTCACTCTACTTTCTTATACTTAGTCAATTTTCTAAGTTCAATAAAACTGCTCAACTACCTAACTTCGGGAGCTCGTAACTTTCAATCCGACCGTTCATTTCTCACCAAATTTTAATATGATAAACTACATATATCCATCTACAACATATCCAAAATTCAACGGTGGATCTTTATCCAAACATTTTATAATTGTTCGACAAGGTGGGCTGTTCGAAACCTAAAAGCTGAAGAAATAAAATTAATTTACAGCAGCCATTTCCACTCATTTATGCACATACTCAGCAGCTCGTTTACGTTATTTATGCTTAGGCTTAACAACAGCAGTTCACAACACATGGGTGACAGCGAAAACGAAGAGGGACGGAGCAAGCTTACGAAATCTGCAAATCCGGCGTTAAGGGTTCTAAACGGTAGCGTTCCGGCGTCTCCTGCGGCTGCTGAGGTATGGCTCGTATACTCACTGTTGCACTGTTCCGTTGGAGGCTCGTGCCTGGCTCGCATCACCGGCGAACAGAGAAATTGTTAGTTGTTGTTGCGCTCAGCGAAACCGAAGGAGGAAAGAAGCCGGCTTACCTCTTCACGCGACAGCAGGGGACTGGTCCGGCGGAAGCGGCGAGACACTGGCGGCGCACTGGTGGACGGCGGAAACAGTAGCCGAGGACGGTGGCGGCGGTCCGGCGGGTGCGCAGTTACTGCCAACAGTGCGGCGGTGGTCAAGTTGGCTCGAACAGAACAGAAACGAAAGAGGGTGCGGGAGGGAGACGAGAGAAGGAAGAAGGGCCGGAAGCTTACCAGTCGACTGGGCGTGCGGCTGGGCGGCTGGGTCCGGCGATGGGCGGCGCAAGGCGGTCGGCGCGAGCGGTGGCGGAGGACTCCGGCTGGTGCGCAGATTCAGCGTTGCGGCGTCCCTTCTCAGCGGCAGAATGCGATTTACAGAAGGTGTGTAGAGGAGCGGTAGGTTAAAAATTAGGTTAATTAATTAGGTTAATTAATTAGGTTAATTAGATTAGTCATTAGGGGAATGGGCCGGCTGGCTGGGCCGATAATTTGGGCCTAGTAGCGGGTTAACTCCAATCCAACTCTTTATAGGACGGATCCGGAACTCATTAAAGTGCGGGAATTTATTTAATACGGAATTAGTTTCCGTATTTATAAATTATAATTGATTTTATTTTAAAAGCGTAAATTATTCCCGGGAATTTAATTTATCATTTTATGTGAATCTAGGTCACATAAAATGATAAAACTAAACTCGTTTAATTTAACAGATTTATTTATTTACCATGCTCTCCTCGAGCTTGTTTGATTTCCCTTAACCGGAACTTAGAATTTTCGGTTATTACAACATAGATGTTACTTGTGGATCATACACCGACCTTAGCTATCTTCACCAATTGATCATGGTTGTCGTGTCCATAGAAAAATGGCTCCTTCCGATATATTATTGTAACAAAAAAAACTCATTAAGTAACTATGACTAGCAAGCAGAATATTTCAATTTTTATTAGAAAAGACAAGAACAGAAACACATAGATGTTACTTGTGGATCATACACCGACCTTAGCTATCTTCACCAATTGATCATGGTTGTCGTGTCCATGGAAAAATGGCTCCTTCCGATATATTATTGTAACAAAAAAACCTCATTAAGTATCTATGACTAGCAAGCAGAATATTTCAATTTTACTGGAAAAGACAAGAACAGAAACACATAGATGTTACTTGTGGATCATACACCGACCTTAGCTATCTTCACTAATTGATCATAGTTGTCGTGTCCATAGAAAAATGGCTCCTTCCGATATATTATTGTAACAAAAAAAACTCATTAAGTATCTATGACTAGCAAGCAGAATATTTCAATTTTAACTAGAAAAGACAAGAACAGAAACACATAGATGTTACTTGTGGATCATACACCGACCTTAGCTATCTTCACCAATTGATCATGATTGTCGTGTCCATAGAAAAATGGCTCGTTCCGATATATTATTGTAACAAAAAAAACTCATTAAGTATCTATGACTAGCAAGCAGAATATTTCAATTTTACTGGAAAAGACAAGAACAGAAACACATAGATGTTACTTGTGGATCATACACCGACCTTAGCTATCTTCACTAATTGATCATAGTTGTCTTGTCCATAGAAAAATGGCTCCATCCAATATATTATTGTAACAAAAAAAACTCATTAAGTATCTATGACTAGCAAGCATAATATTTTAATTTTAACTAGAAAAGACAAGAGCAGACACACATATGTAACACCCCAAATTATACAACTTAGGGAGTTACTGGTTAGGACCGCACAGTGGGTCCCGACCTTAGTTTGACAACAACTTAACATGATCTTACAACAAGGCACCGATAAGGAAAACTAAAAATCATAAAAATAGTTTTTATCAATGCATGAATGTGACCAGATCAACTACAGCCGGAAAAGTAAAAACTCAAAGTACGGAAGGAAACGATGTTCAACAGAAAAACCCACAAATGCAAAAACTGCAAAACGTCCTACAGTACGACACCCCGGCTGACCACTACCATCTGGATCACTCGGCATCTGCTCTAACCTGTGTCAAATCTAAACAACATATCAACCGTTAGCTAACTAACCAAATATAAGTACAATGACAACAGCACAAACACAAGCAGAAACAAAAATAAACAATCAACATGTTGGCACTCAACAAATTATTATCTGTTCTTTAAGTGATTCACATTATTCAATTTAAGTTGTGGCACGAGAACTATTTTTAGTTCTCGCCTCTGTTCCTTATCCAACTGGTGTAGGTATAGCTGACTTCCTTTGGTAGCGTCACTACAAACCATGTGTGGACTAGTCCCGAAAGAAACCCCCAGCGCCCGGCGAGCTACTGAGCGGAATGCCACCGCCCGTTACTCTTAGGCCAAAAATACAGGTCGGTATTTATATATCACAACCTATCTCTCTAACATGTCAATCACACACCACCATCATCATTTATACTCATATTTAGCAGTCAGCTAAGTAAGCCCAAAGGACTTACCTGTTATAATGCTCGACTCTTTAGTAATCACTTGCTCTGTAACTGTACCCACTCAGTTGCCTGTTAAAGGCGATAAGTGTATTAGCACACTTTCACGTAGATAGAAGTCTAAGACTTCTGAGATTAAATAATTATGAAGACGTACTAGCTACATTGTTAGTTTTAGGGTAGAATGACCATTTTACCCTTCGTTCCGATTTTCTCGAAGACCCTAAAATTCATGTCCAAACTCCTATTTGAAGTTCTAAAATATATCCTAACTCTTAGAATTTTATTAGGTGCGAAACGGACATCTTTCTTATGTTTCAATTTTCCGGAAGAACCGAAAAAGGTTTAACTTCGGCTCTAAAAATAAAATTCTTAACGGCTTATAAAATTTCCGAATTTATTATCTAGATCATCTATGAGGTTCTATCTAGCCTTAGAAGAAAGAATTTCACTAAACTGTTCAGCCGATATTTTTATAATAATTCCCAAAGTCGGTTCCTCACTCTACTTTCTTATACTTAGTCAATTTTATAAGTTCAATAAAACTGCTCAACTACCTAACTTCGGGAGCTCGTAACTTTCAATCCGACCGTTCATTTCTCACCAAATTTTAATATGATAAACTACTTATATCCATCTACCACATATCCAAAATTCAACGGTGGATCTTTATCCAAACATTTTATAATTGATCTACAAGATGGCTGTTCGAAACTAAAAAAAAAAACTGAAGGATTTAATTTAGATTTACAGCAGCCCAGAAATTTGCATTGTTCACAGAAGAAAAAAAACGCAGCAGTCCTTTATGCTCAGCAGTGTACTAATTCAGACTAACCTAAACGCCGGAGGAATATTAGCCTGGTTCCGGTGCAGCGAGGTGCGGCGTCGGCTGGTTCGTAGTCGTAGCACTGCGGAATAAGTTGTAGGGCTGCAGTGAGGCGTTTATCATAACGCGACAGAAGGGAGGCGGAAGAAGGTCAGCGCACTTACCGGTCTGAGGCGGACGGCGGAGACTCGGCGGCGTGGGCTGGCGGTTCGCTGGCGGCAAGTCCGGCTGGTGGCGTGGCTACCGACTGCAGGGAGGCGGAGTTACGGCCCTCAGATTCGAAACAGAACGCGAGAGGGAGATGGAAGGGAGAAGGGCCGGAGGCTTACCAGTCGACTGGGGCGTGCGGCTGGGCGGCTGGATCCTGCAGGGAGCGGCGCAATGTGGCCGGCGCAAGCAGTGGCGGAGGACTCCGGCTGGCGGTGGCTTCAGCGTTGCGGCGTCCCTTCTCAGCGGCAAGGGAGGCGAGTTACAGAAGGTGAGTAGAGGAGCGGTAGGTTTAACGTAGGTTTAGAATTAGGTTAATTAATTAGGTTAATTAGATTAGTCATTAGGAATGGGCCGATAATTTGGGCCTAGTAGCGGGTTAGCTCCAATCCAACTCTTTTTAGAACGGATCCGGAACTCATTAAAGTGTGGGAATTTATATAATACGGAATTAGTTTCCGTATTTATAAATTATACTTGATTTTATTTAGAAGCGTAGATCATTCCCGGGAATTTAATTTATCATTTTATGTGAATCTAGGTCACATAAAATGATAGAATTAAACTCGTTCTGTTTTACTGTTTTATTATTTACAATGGTCTCGTCGGATTTTGTTTAATTTCATCTTACCGGAACTTAAAATTTTTGGTTATTACAAAATATCTCTGGGTGATTATGAACGTTGAATATATAATTGGATACGAGTCAACCACTTAATTATTGTCTTTATATTGTACATTAAATAATTATATGATAATTAATAATCGACGTATATTGACGTATATTATCAATGCACTCAAAATTAATAGGGCAATTTTGGTAAGTAGGCCTTTTTGAAAAACTAGAATACTAATTAGGCTTTTTAATGTTTCAATTAAGTAAATGTACTCCAACCTTTTATATTTATCTTCAAACTCTACACACTCTTCTATCAAGGGGTACATTTACTAAACACAAAACTAGAAAAAGCCTAGTAAATCAAATTGTTTCAAATTAATATATATTTTTAAATACCCGTGCAAGGCACGGGTCCTAAACTAGTTATTTTAAAAAGTGATTTCTAAATGTTAATATAAATTGAACATTGATCTCTAAATTTTTTAAAATTATTTAAATAAATATTTTTATAAAAATAGTTTTTAAAATTTTACGGATTTTTTTACCAACAAGCATATCTTAACAAATCAATTTAAATTTATAATTAATTAGAAGAGATAAATACTTAAAAGAGAATTAAAAATCATAATAATGATTATAATTTCATTCTCCACATTTTTATTACAAAAACATACATATAAATTTTTAAGTATTAAATATTTATTAAAACTCAACCCGCACAAAGTGCGGGTAATACACTAGTATATATTAAAGCAGAGACGTCTATTGCCACTTGTCAGCGCCACGGTTCTCCCAGCCCCCCAAAATTATTTTAAAAAGTGGTTTTTAAATCACATAATTAGTTAGGAAATTTTTAAAATTTGTTAAAGTAATCTGACGATTATATATGTAGAACTAGTTTAGGACCTGCGGATATTGAAAATATATATGGATATTGTTATATCTAAGAGTATTTTATTACTTAAAATTTAAAAATGCATCGACCATACTTTTTCTGGCACGTTGACATGCAATTAAAGAAAAAAAGTTAGAACATAATTGTTGACTCAATTCGTCATATAAATATGATTACATATGGGACATATCATAACCCAAAAGTGTTCACTATATTGTATTTTAGTTATTACAAATCAAAACAAAACTTGAAAATGAACAAATGTGAATCCATCAATTATTCCAAATAGTAGCATGCATCTTGTTTTCCCTACATTTCACAACATGATAAGTGAACGATTTAAATATAAATTTAGTTATGATATTTACGATATACCTTAATATCAATTAATGTCATATCCACTAGGTATATTTCCTTGGATTTGTTTTTAGGAAAACTGTTCCACAAGTTAATTATGACAACTTCAATCTTCCATTTAAAGTGATAGTTAATAATTAGATCATCTAGGAAATGATAATCGGTCATTGTTTTTTACTTCGGATTCTGCAACATCAATAAACAACAACTTATAATTAGAATAGTACAATAACTTATAATTATAATATTTTAATTTTATAATCAAAACAAAATGCTAAAATTTTAAATTCCAATAAGGTTAAGTAATTTCATGTTCAAAATATAAATAAGTTAAGCTACATAATATAAATTTTTTAAAAACGTATAAAAATAGATCGATGAATTTCATACATTTACAACCCTTAAAAAATTAACACTATATTTTTTTGAAAGGAATTAATAATTTAACACTGTAATATTGCAACTCCACATATAAGAAAGAAGTGGAAAAAAATACCTATAAATTTGTAGAAAAAGAACCACAACCGAGGGAGCACAAGCAAAGAATACAATTTGAAAGGAAATAAAAAGTTGAATATAATTGAGATGGGAAGAAATGTTTTGGCTGTACTATAACAACTACCTAAAATACCTCCGAGGTCTGGATTTGCATGATGTTATATGCCAGACTTACATGATGTTATATGCCCTTAAAACTGTCTTCATTAGAAATGAATCTTTTGTGTCTACATTTTCATAGATAACCTCATTTTGATAGAACAACATGATACCTATAGACATGGTCATTTTGCATTTGGGTATATTCTAGTATTTGCAATAATTTAAGTACATCGTTTGAAAATTTGTTATGATTCACATACCAAGAAGAGTAGAGTCATAGGGGAAATGGATAAACTAATGTAAAAAATAAGCAATATAAATTGTGTTACAAAGCAAGAATCTACACCGACTATAATATAACGTCTGAAATGTTGCTATGATTCATATACGAAGAATAATTTACCTAGGATGGCGGGTTGGCGGTGTAACACCCCGAATTTTTAGAACTCGGAGTATTACTGGTTAGGACCTCACAATGGGTCCCGACCTCAGTTTGACAACAACATAACTAGGATCTTGCAACAAGACACAAATAAAGAAACCGAAATTCATAAAAACCGTATTTTTATAGTAATGAATGCAACATTGTCTAGCAGCCTAAAGTACTTAAACAAAAGAAAAGAACAACTGTCTTTACCAAACGAAAGGAAAGACAAAAACAACCCCCAACCCCGCTCTAAGGAGTACGGAGACCCGGCTGACCACTACTTCCGGATCACTCAGCTGCTGATCTAACCTGCGGTAAATCTAAAACAACAACCAGAGGAACCGTTAGCTAGTTATCTAAATATCAGCAGAATAATAGCAGCACAAACACACTCAGATAAACATAAACACTCATCATGCTTTCAAACAAGTCCGTTTTATTATCTTGTTTTAAATTACTCATTCACTCTAGTGATACTTATTTTGTGACACGAGGGATTCCCAAACCTCGCCTCCGCCCCCGTGTAACCATCAGGAATGGATCCGATGCATCTCACCTTGTACCTGCCTGGTCTGGGTATAAAGAACCTCCCAGTCTCCTGTTAGAGCTGGGCAGTGATGTCACAACCCGTTATACATACACTTGGGCCTTAAACGTAATAATAACAGTCGTCCTAACAAGTTATTATTATTAAAATCACGCAATAGCACACACCACTACTATCACTCAACTAACACTCAGAAACTGGCTAAGTAAGTCGCAAGGACTTACCTGAATCAAAACTCTCTAACACTCCTCAAATAGTCCGTACTCGTGGTAACTCAAGTGCCTGTCAATGAAGGCATGTGTATCAAAATCACATCTCTATGTCCAACCTCATGCGAAGGAATTACGGAAAGAACGATTCTCATACGGTAAAAGACCGTTTTACCCTTAGTGTAGATAATTCTCCGGGTCACTTCTTGACCTCTAATATTTCTTTTGGAACACTTTTCTAATCTAAGATTACTTCCAAAACAGTTTACTAAGGTTATAAAAATTAATCTCGTCCACTCGTCATCTGGAATTATATTACTTCATTTTCGGGTATTTAACTAATCTTATATATATATATATATCGATATATCTGTATATATATATATATATATATATATATATATATATATATATATATATATATATATATATATATATATATATATATATATATATATATATATATATATATATATATATATATATATATATATATATATACTTCCGTGCATACTAACCTTCCTTCCAAAAATATAACATCCGTGACTACCCGTTATTTGTATATATATAGTTACAAAATTTCACTTCTCATCTCGTACGGGTATAAGTGCACTTTAGTATAAGAATATATATATACTTACAGGAATACCTATATAATCCAACATCCACTTACTCAAGCATACCTATATACATTCACTCGTCTGTAGTACTCACATATATATATATATATATATATATATATATATATATATATATATATATATATATATATATATATATATATATATATATATATATATATATATATATATATATATATATATGCATCTCCACTATCTCTATCTAAACATACAACCTACTCATATCCGGGTATACACAAACCACAACTACAGAAGGCCGGAAAAAGAATTTACCCTCACTGTTGGTCACGGTTTGGGCGCAGCAGTGGCGTTCTAAATCAGTTCGTCACCGACTCGCCAACTCTCTACGGTATGCTCGCGTTCAAGGCTGTCACCGCCGGAAAACGGAAAGCTCGGGTTAGTTATGTCACGCTACAGACAGAGAGGGAAGAGGGAAGGAGCAGCAGCCACTCACCGTCGGAATCACAAGGTCGTCGGCGGCTAGCGTGCTGAACTGGGCTGATGGCGGTTGCGAGATTGCCTCCTTTCGATCCTAGCTGCTCAGCCCCGCCGATAGATCCGGATACATACGGTGCGAAGGAGTCAAAACTCGTAGGTTGTAACTATGGGGGCGACTCAGGAGGGGGCGAATCCTTACCGGTGATCTCGTCTGGAATGTGTGCGGCTACGGCAGCGTGAACAGCAGTGGCTGTTTCAGCGATTCCTGGTGGTCGGCGTGCTGTTGTGTGAAGACGGAGGGTGGCCGGTGAGTTCCGAAGCAGAGGAGGCAGGGCGGTGTACTGGTGAGGCGAGGAGTGTTAGGCCGGCGAGCAGATCGGAAGGGAAAGAAGAAAGGTGGAGGGTGACTTACATGCGGCTGCTGGCGTCGGCGGCGTCTCCTGTTGCAGGCGGAAGAGGCGCGGCGGCGTCTTCTGGTGAGGCGGAAGAGGCGTTGTTCACTCGTTCAGCGATGGAGAGGGAAGAGGGCAAGACGGCACACGTACGGTAAGGTAGATTAGGGTTAGATTAGGTTAGTTTAATTAGGTTTTTAATTAGAGGTTAATGATGGGCTGGGCTGCAGTCCACAATACGATTGGGCCCATTTTTACTTCATTAAAACGAGCTGAAACGAATCCCGTTACTCGTATGGATAGGTAGGCATTTTGCGGAAAATTTTTACGGAATAATTTTCCTTATTAGGTAAATTATTATTTTTATTTTAAATACGTAAATTATTTCCGGTCATTTAATTTATCATTTTATGTGAAACTAGGTCACATAAAATGATAGAACTAAACTCGTTTTATTTTACTTATGTATTTATTTATGATTGTCTCATCGGACTTTGGTTAATTTCAATTTACCGGGACTTAAAATTTTCGGTTATTACATCAGTGCCCCCTTAAAAGAAGTTTCGTCCCGAAACTTAGATTGTTTCCCTTAATCACACATTTCTTTCGGTATATTTTAGTTTTCTCGACATTTTCGTTTTCTACCATGCAGCTACTCAGGCATCAAACAAACAAGTATCACAAAAAAGAAACAGAAACACTCAAAACAATATAAAAACCTGAAAGGTCAAACAACACAACATCCGAGTACTAACTCGTCAAACAGAAGTAACCTCTAACCCCGCAAAGAACTCGGGATAGTTACGTCTAATACTCTCCCCAGTCTCCCAAGTGGCCTCATCAGCTCCTCTCCTAGACCACTGGATCCTCAGCATAGGTATCTCCTTGGATCGTATAACACCCCAAATCCGCGGGACTCGGGGAGCTACGGGTTGGGACCTCACAATGGGTCCCGACCCTTAGCCTAACAACAATTTCACCGGATCTTGCAACAAGACACAAATAAAGACCAAAATGAAATACATTTTATGCAATGCAATGAAAACCCGAAAGAAAACAAACAACGGACTTCAGCCGAAAACAGCTACAAACGCCATACAACATACAATAAAAACAATACTCAACTCCAACCAAAAACCCCAATCCTAAAATGTACGGACCCCGGCTGCCCACTCTTCCGGATCTCTCGACCGCATTCCTAACCTGCAAGACAATCTACCGCAATCGGTATAAAACCGTTAGCTCATATTCGAAGCATTAGAATCAATGGGAAAGGCACAAATACAAGTAAATCATCATAAACACACAACATTCTCAAAGCACACAATTCCGGTTTATTATCTTTTTATTATTAAGTCATATCCCGTTCTAATTCAACTTAGTTTTGTGACACGAGACCACCGTGGTCCCGCCTCGGTCCCTACTTACCGGCATGGAACAATACAGATGCCTCAGACCGTCTAACCAGCACGGGCTAGTCGCCAAGAACCTCCTAGACTCTCGCAAGAGCTAGGCAGATGATGTCACCGCCCGTTATCATACACTTGGGCTAAAATAATATAAGGTCGGTGGTCCTATTACAGGTTTAGTTGTTATAAACGATAAACAATAAACACACACCATCAACACACATCAATGCTAATACAAGGAATACGAGCTAAGTAAGTCCGGAGACTTACCTGAACTCGTTCATAATCGGTCGTTACACGACATAATCCATACGTGCATACCATATCAACTACCTGATCAACGGTGAACATACCGATCAAAATATTTATCAACTTCCGGAAACACTCATAAGATTCTCTTAGGTTTTCTAGGGGTGGAAAACTCTTATCGAACTTTCTAAGAATTTACTAAACTTACTAGCGACATAAAATGTCATATTCACAATTCTCCAAACTTGTCAACATGTATATCTAAAAACTATGTGTTTCACCGTTTAACTTTTAAGATATAACTAATCCCAATATGATATATTTCATATCGCATAATAGGAACGAATAACCTAAAACGCTTCTCAATATACTCCAAGTTAGGCCATAATCCCTCTAGGTCTTACAATTCACCTTAGACATTTTCCGATTACTCTTTAGTCAATATATATATATATATATATATATATATAGGGTGTGGTTCCCATGAGAACAACACCTAACGTGAGAACATGAGAACAATCGTACACCGTTGGATGTGAGTATTAAGGGTTGAGATTTAGAGTAGATATCAAAAATAATAATAACTACGAATAATAATAATTAGGAATCCAACAATAACTACGAATAATCCACTCAACCAACAATAACTACGAATAATACATTAAACGATAAGACACATTCGTAACAAAACTAATAATAATTACGAATTTGTTCTCATGTTCTCACGTTAGAGAGTGTTCTCATAGGATCTATACTCTCTCTCTCTCTCTCTCTCTCTCTCTATATATATATATATATATATATATATATATATATATATATATATATATATATATATATATATATATATACACACTCTATCACCTTCGTAAGCCCAAATACTCCTACAATCCAAAGGTCTACAACACTTAATGAATTCACTTATACAAGTTAGATTCCATTACTAACTAAGGTTATAATTCACAATCCTAAAGAATATCAGTAATCTCCTATAAATAAAACTTGGGCTACTTTAGTATTATAAAGTTGGGCTCTTTTCTGAAATTCACAAATTAGGGGTAAACTTATGAATTTATCAAAACACGGGCTGAAAACGCAAATATGAATTATGGGTACCTTTTTGTAATTAAACAAAAAGAATGGTCAAAGCCCCCTTTGACCCGTTTTTAGGGTTTTGTTCCTCATCTGAAGCTAGCGGCGGCAACAACTGATTTCCGGCGACTGGGGATCATGGCAGAGGCGGCAGGTGCGTCGCTTCCCGGCGGTTGGTGAGGCAGACCGACGGCGAGGACGGAGGGGATCTGGGCAAAGGTCGATTCGATGGCTCATGGTTCGACGTTAGCCCAGGTCGAGGAAGGCGGAGGCGGCTCGTGAGGTAGGCGCCGTCAATGGCTTCTTCTCCGACGACTAGGGCTCAGACGTTGACGACGGAGGCGGGACAAGCCTTCCCGGCACCGTTCGAGCAGCAGATCTGGACCTTCTGGGTATGGCAATGGAGGTTGACGACAAGCAGTTCCCGCAGAGGCTCGATCTAGACTCGATTCCAAGATAGGACAAAGGGTGATCTAGACTCGGTGTGGCCCAGGCGGCGCAGATTTGGCTCGACCCCGGCGGCAACTAAGGCGCCTCCTTCTCCTGGCTTTCTCTGTTGGCAGTGAAGAAGCAAGCAACGGATCTGGCGAGGAGATTAGAGACAAACAACCCCTACAAAGGCTCGACTTCGTCTCGGTTCCCAACCCATGTGGTGGAGGCTCGCGGAACTTGTCCAACGAGGTGGTGGTGGTGTGACTAGTGTCCGGAAGGCTGACGGACAACGGAAATGCGTAGGGTTTTGAGGAAGGTTGAAGATGATGAATAATGTAGTATCGGGAAGCTTGATACGAGTTTATAAGAATCTCAATAACCCCAATCTCAATATCCCCTCAACTTAAAACGCTCGGAACAAAAACCCTCAATATATTTTTAAAACCCGAAATAGTATAATATTTCATCCCTAAATTCCCAAAATCGAAGGAAAAACTAATGAGAATATCCGCTGGATAGTAAAATTTTCGGGTTATTACACCAATCCCCACTTAGAAAAAGTTTCGCCCCGAAACTTAAAATAAAGCACATAACAATGGAAAAGACACCACTACCGCATAAGCCATACATTATGTATCGACTGGTTTATTTTGGAGTTTCCTAAAGTTTTTGCAAACACTGTTCCAAAATCTCCGCATATTACATAAATTTCACCTTAAAACAAGTTTTGTTCCGAAACTTAAGGAATGAGAGGGTCGTCTAGCTAAATCTATAGCCATGACGACATACTTAAAGACTAGACTATCGATTTAGGTGTTATCACCCTCTTCTCTAATCGTATATGTGCACAACACATAAGGCCAAAGTATGCAAGCACATAACCACATAAGCATTCAAACACATAAGCACATAAGCACATAACCCGAGAGCTAACTAAAATATATCAGATTAATGTAGCGCCATGTATCACTATTCATTACACTCGTCACCGTCCTTTGTGGTCACCTTCTCCCAAAGCCTAGACTAACAAATCAATATATGGGTACATTTCAATCACATTTGTCTCGTGTTTTGCTCTAAGACAACTATAGGTTATTCGATAAAAATTGATCCAACTTATTACATAAACTCAAATGACCAACTATTCACATGAGATTCTGTAAATACTCTCTCAACTCATACTATGGAATAGAGGACGACACTCTCGAGTACGGGTGAGAGTGCTACTATATTGGCAACTTCCTCCCAATCCAAAGAGGTGTCACGTCTTAGGGTTTTCCACTTCCCTTTTATTGTCAGAACGTCTAACACTTCAACTTAAGGAACTCTCAATCACATATCCCTATTTACCATAACTCCGAAGTGTCATTTTCATACTCTAGTTACATACTTTAACATCTTGAACTCGTTAACTTGTAATTCCGGATGAAAATTACCCGACCGATGTCATCCCGAGTCCCTCCTATAACAACTCATCATAACAATATGCCTTTCTTTCCAACCTTCTAATTGCAACAACCAATCGCATAAATATGTATAAGACCATGATCTTAGGCATTTAATAAACCTTACCAGTTGTCTATTGCCCCTTCATGGAAGACAAACCATTTGCTCACATTTCTTTAATATGACAAAGTCGTGTAGCCGACAATCAATAAATTTCCCGCATTGAAATTTCACAGACTCAAACTAGTAACATCATTACTGTAGATATTCTCCCGCAATCACTTTAGCATTCAAGCCCTATTGGCCTTCGGTTCTTTTATCTTGATATGTTAATAGTCCTGACATTGAGCTACCTACTTAATTTCCATTGGCTTTCTTCACCTACTAAAATGAGTCTTTCAATATCCTACACATCTTAATGTTACCAAGGTACATAGTCAGATATAACGATCTTCACCTAACATCTGATATTTCCTCCCAACATCGATCAGCGTACGTCCCAATTATAGGCGTCTCATGCTCCTATTGATGTGGCATATTTAGTCGAATCAAGTGAAACAATTTTTTTTTTCCTCCCGGCAACAGACCTCTCAAACTCTGTATTCAAACCACAACCTTCAAGTCGACAAACTCGGTCATCAAGCAA
This sequence comes from Fagopyrum esculentum, assembly GCA_033239045.1. Classification (NCBI taxonomy): domain Eukaryota; kingdom Viridiplantae; phylum Streptophyta; class Magnoliopsida; order Caryophyllales; family Polygonaceae; genus Fagopyrum; species Fagopyrum esculentum. The sequence continues at coordinate 139,830,711 of BSUD01000007.1, read as the reverse complement.
TTAAGGTTGGGATGTCAAGTGAGTTATAGCTGTTTTCCTAGGCGTCTTTTGTCTAACCGTATTCATTATTATACGGGTCTTGTCTGCGTTGTAGTAGTTCCCTATAACCGTCCCGAATCCGCCAATCATCTTATCAATCTCATCCTTGCTACTATCAAGGTATGGTCCAACTCAGGTCATCTAAAAATCTAGCAATTCCTTACATGGTTTTATCTCTTTAATGTTAATTTGTCCACCTAGATTTGCACTTTAGTCACACTGGATTTACCAACCCGATAATATAACTTTAGCTCAAATACATCTTATTACCATTTGAATGGGAATCATTAAATGTACATGATCCTCTCATAGTATCCGATTTCTCGACTCACGTTCTACTAGGTTGCAAGTATAACCATGTTGTTTTACCACCTTATAAGTCTTTATTCCAAAACATGATGATCAAACCCCCTTTGATCTTTCCCGTGCAAACTTTACGGACTTCGTTGAATAAATCGTTACTTTCATCGACTCTTCTCCGGTCAGTTGGAAAATGACTCTAGGGTACACCATTTATGTATGTTGTTCCAAAACTAGTCATCAGTCTACATATGACAAGTTTATCATGATTGACTTGGATCTGCAACGGAGTACCATCCTATCTCGATAAACTCTTGATATAAACGCCTTTATGTATTTATCTTGTCGGGGTGACACAAGGTCCATATAACCATCTCCAGTCACTCAACATAATCCTATCTCATGTTCGCTCCGACCGAGATATATACACCAACTACAATCGCCCCAAACTTGACATGTTACTTCAATAGGGTGCTAATGTCAAAATCCCTATGTTTGCATTGCAACTATAAATCCAATCATTCCGCGTCGCATCCTTAAACGCAATGGTTTCCTTCGTGAGTATGGAAGATTGTCCTAATTCTCATTCATGAGAACACACCATTAGTCCTACTTGGACGGAAGGCTATTCGCCCTCTTTACTTGCCTTTAATGATGTAAGACAAAATTGAAAATCAATCTCTTCCGCTTACTCTTCTAGTTTTTTTTTTTTTTTTTTTTTTTTATTT
>BSUD01000007.1:139803889-139820371 GCA_033239045.1 Fagopyrum esculentum | reverse complement strand
ACACGGGCTGAAAACGCAAATATGAATTATGGGTACCTTTTTGTAATTAAACAAAAAGAATGGTCAAAGCCCCCTTTGACCCGTTTTTAGGGTTTTGTTCCTCATCTGAAGCTAGCGGCGGCAACAACTGATTTCCGGCGACTGGGGATCATGGCAGAGGCGGCAGGTGCGTCGCTTCCCGGCGGTTGGTGAGGCAGACCGACGGCGAGGACGGAGGGGATCTGGGCAAAGGTCGATTCGATGGCTCATGGTTCGACGTTAGCCCAGGTCGAGGAAGGCGGAGGCGGCTCGTGAGGTAGGCGCCGTCAATGGCTTCTTCTCCGACGACTAGGGCTCAGACGTTGACGACGGAGGCGGGACAAGCCTTCCCGGCACCGTTCGAGCAGCAGATCTGGACCTTCTGGGTATGGCAATGGAGGTTGACGACAAGCAGTTCCCGCAGAGGCTCGATCTAGACTCGATTCCAAGATAGGACAAAGGGTGATCTAGACTCGGTGTGGCCCAGGCGGCGCAGATTTGGCTCGACCCCGGCGGCAACTAAGGCGCCTCCTTCTCCTGGCTTTCTTTGTTGGCAGTGAAGAAGCAAGCAACGGATGTGGCGAGGAGATTAGAGACAAACAACCCCTACAAAGGCTCGACTTCGTCTCGGTTCCCAACCCAGGTGGTGGAGGCTTGCGGAACTTGTCCAACGAGGTGGTGGTGGTGTGACTAGTGTCCGGAAGGCTGGCGGACAACGGAAATGCGTAGGGTTTTGAGGAAGGTTGAAGATGATGAATAATGTAGTATCGGGAAGCTTGATACGAGTTTATAAGAATCTCAATAACCCCAATCTCAATATCCCCTCAACTTAAAACGCTCGGAACAAAAACCCTCAATATATTTTTAAAACCCGAAATAGTATAATATTTCATCCCTAAATTCCCAAAATCGAAGGAAAAACTAATGAGAATATCCGCTGGATAGTAAAATTTTCGGGTTATTACACCAATCCCCACTTAGAAAAAGTTTCGCCCCGAAACTTAAAATAAAGCACATAACAATGGAAAAGACACCACTACCGCATAAGCCATACATTATGTATCGACTGGTTTATTTTGGAGTTTCCTAAAGTTTTTGCAAACACTGTTCCAAAATCTCCGCATATTACATAAATTTCACCTTAAAACAAGTTTTGTTCCGAAACTTAAGGAATGAGAGGGTCGTCTAGCTAAATCTATAGCCATGACGACATACTTAAAGACTAGACTATCGATTTAGGTGTTATCACCCTCTTCTCTAATCGTATATGTGCACAACACATAAGGCCAAAGTATGCAAGCACATAACCACATAAGCATTCAAACACATAAGCACATAAGCACATAACCCGAGAGCTAACTAAAATATATCAGATTAATGTAGCGCCATGTATCACTATTCATTACACTCGTCACCGTCCTTTGTGGTCACCTTCTCCCAAAGCCTAGACTAACAAATCAATATATGGGTACATTTCAATCACATTTGTCTCGTGTTTTGCTCTAAGACAACTATAGGTTATTCGATAAAAATTGATCCAACTTATTACATAAACTCAAATGACCAACTATTCACATGAGATTCTGTAAATACTCTCTCAACTCATACTATGGAATAGAGGACGACACTCTCGAGTACGGGTGAGAGTGCTACTATATTGGCAACTTCCTCCCAATCCAAAGAGGTGTCACGTCTTAGGGTTTTCCACTTCCCTTTTATTGTCAGAACGTCTAACACTTCAACTTAAGGAACTCTCAATCACATATCCCTATTTACCATAACTCCGAAGTGTCATTTTCATACTCTAGTTACATACTTTAACATCTTGAACTCGTTAACTTGTAATTCCGGATGAAAATTACCCGACCGATGTCATCCCGAGTCCCTCCTATAACAACTCATCATAACAATATGCCTTTCTTTCCAACCTTCTAATTGCAACAACCAATCGCATAAATATGTATAAGACCATGATCTTAGGCATTTAATAAACCTTACCAGTTGTCTATTGCCCCTTCATGGAAGACAAACCATTTGCTCACATTTCTTTAATATGACAAAGTCGTGTAGCCGACAATCAATAAATTTCCCGCATTGAAATTTCACAGACTCAAACTAGTAACATCATTACTGTAGATATTCTCCCGCAATCACTTTAGCATTCAAGCCCTATTGGCCTTCGGTTCTTTTATCTTGATATGTTAATAGTCCTGACATTGAGCTACCTACTTAATTTCCATTGGCTTTCTTCACCTACTAAAATGAGTCTTTCAATATCCTACACATCTTAATGTTACCAAGGTACATAGTCAGATATAACGATCTTCACCTAACATCTGATATTTCCTCCCAACATCGATCAGCGTACATCCCAATTATAGGCGTCTCATGCTCCTATTGATGTGGCATATTTAGTCGAATCAAGTGAAACAATTTTTTTTTTCCTCCCGGCAACAGACCTCTCAAACTCTGTATTCAAACCACAACCTTCAAGTCGACAAACTCGGTCATCAAGCAATTAAGGTTGGGATGTCAAGTGAGTTATAGATGTTTTCCTAGGCGTCTTTTGTCTAACCGTATTCATTATTATACGGGTCTTGTCTGCGTTGTAGTAGTTCCCTATAACCGTCCCGAATCCGCCAATCATCTTATCAATCTCATCCTTGCTACTATCAAGGTATGGTCCAACTCAGGTCATCTAAAAATCTAGCAATTCCTTACATGGTTTTATCTCTTTAATGTTAATTTGTCCACCTAGATTTGCACTTTAGTCACACTGGATTTACCAACCCGATAATATAACTTTAGCTCAAATACATCTTATTACCATTTGAATGGGAATCATTAAATGTACATGATCCTCTCATAGGATCCGATTTCTCGACTCACGTTCTACTAGGTTGCAAGTATAACCATGTTGTTTTACCACCTTATAAGTCTTTATTCCAAAACATGATGATCAAACCCCCTTTGATCTTTCCCGTGCAAACTTTACGGATTTCGTTGAATAAATCGTTACTTTCATCGACTCTTCTTCGGTCAGTTGGAAAATGACTCTAGGGTACACCATTTATGTATGTTGTTCCAAAACTAGTCATCAGTCTACATATGACAAGTTTATCATGATTGACTTGGATCTGCAACGGAGTACCATCCTATCTCGATAAACTCTTGATATAAACGCCTTTATGTATTTATCTTGTCGGGGTGACACAAGGTCCATATAACCATCTCCAGTCACTCAACATAATCCTATCTCATGTTCGCTCCGACTGAGATATATACACCAACTACAATCGCTCCAAACTTGACATGTTACTTCAATAGGGTGCTAATGTCAAAATCCCTATGTTTGCATTGCAACTATAAATCCAATCATTCCGCGTCGCATCCTTAAACGCAATGGTTTCCTTCGTGAGTATGGAAGATTGTCCTAATTCTCATTCATGAGAACACACCATTAGTCCTACTTGGACGGAAGGCTATTCGCCCTCTTTACTTGCCTTTAATGATGTAAGACAAATTTGAAAATCAATCTCTTCCGCTTACTCTTCTAGTTTTATTTTTTTTTTTGTCAATCTACATTAACTCCAATCGGTGTTCTGCCCAACTAGTAGGGAAGAAAATTTCAACAACAATTCCTTTTACACTGTTAAATGATCTAAGAGGATCATCTCCAGTCATCAAAATCTTCCCCTGGATAATTGCTTAGAGTTATCTGCTTGAACTCAATCAATGCTACTATCAAGGAACATTGATTTATATACTGATATAAATTCCCAACCGACGTCGTTGAACCACTTGAAATCCTCAAAGGTGTTGATAAAATTCCCTTAGAAATCCACAGTCACGGTAACTCTTCCTAACTGTCAACAACTCGTCAATAGTCAACCAACACGTGCATGTCCTCAATTGTCGTTGGTTAGTTTGTAGTTGATCTTCTGCTAAGTCGTAGATTTTCCCTTCTTCCATATTTTCCGGTGTTGATATTCCTTGTGAAGAATTATCCACTCGAGTTTTCCGTTTTGTACTCCCTTAGCTCATTCCCAATCCACACTCCCGTTTCTTCTGTGAAACAGCTATACCCTATCGAGTTCCGTTGCATTATTCATCCCACATTCGTAGACTTAACAAATACTTTTTTATGGCTTGCAACCGCGTTTTCTTATTTATCGTCCACACTAGTGGACTTAACAATTTATTTTATTTTATTTTATTATTTATTTATTTTTATTTTTTTTTTATTATTTTTTTTTTGGTCCATTGGAATTGAGGGTTTAAACCCTTCCGTTAGTGAGAGGTTATTGTTGGATCTCGAGTCTCACCAAGATCATCTTTAAACACACTTCACCGTGATTTCTTTCATAAATCTCGTATCTTCGAAGAAGTCATTCCACATCCCCGCTTATTGAATTCCAGTTTCACCTTCTAGCCCATCAATAAGTTTAATTCCGTGTCTCTTTAATTCTTCATGTCTAAATCGCCACCATATCTCATCCTTACTCCCATACGTGGGAGTACCTAGCAAAATAAATTGCCTTAATTGGAATGCCACTTTTTATCCTTGAGCGAGATTGTAATCCTCTCTACTTGATTCGCTTCTTCAGTTTATTGGCACGACACTTGAAAGAACCTTAAGTTTATTGACCCTAGTTGCTTCATTGGTGCTCCATCATTGCTTCCTCAGAACCACTCTCATGTCTTCATGTCGTTTCCTTGTATGACTTCCTTCTCAGTTTTGCTTAAACTAACTCGAGTTTCTCTTCCACTTGGTTGTCCTTCGTTTACATAATCTCTAATCCTCCATGTCGACGCCCTCTTAAAGGAGTCCGAGAAACGCCAAGGCGTTTGTCAAAACGTGATACTCAACTCGGTACTTGAGCATACTCATCCTCATATACACACTATCCTAAGCCAAACGGCGTCATCCAAGCAGCGATGATAGCTTCCTATCATCTCAACTATAAGGTCTCGCATCCATATGCCAATATATATAATAGGAATACGTATCCATACCTATATAAGTCCTAAGTCCGTATTACTACTAATATCACACATTCATCATTCCATTATAACAATACAAGGTCCACAACATATAATCGTTCACATATACAAATATACACATAAATCATGTCCATCATGCAACTACGATCCACATACAACAATAGCCTAAAAACATCCTAAGTCCACGATACATATCTACAAACATACAAATATATATACATATATATATACAAAAAAAAATTCAATAAATTATGCTGCCGAGATCCGCGGAAGGAGTGGTGGTCCATACATTCTACCTCGACTCATGCATGTGATTTTGAAAACGGAAACTCAGAACCCGTGGGGTTCTGTTTATTCCTTATTAGGCCTTTAGAAGATTGCGAGTGCCATTGTTGTCAACCTAGGGCTCTGATACCACTTTTATAACACCCGAAATCCGCGGGACTCGGGGAGCTACGGGTTGGGACCTCACAATGGGTCCCGACCCTTAGCCTGACAACAATTTCACCGGATCTTGCAACAAGACACAAATAAAGACCAAAATGAAATACATTTTATGCAATGCAATGAAAACCCGAAAGAAAACAAACAACGGACTTCAGCCGAAAACAGCTACAAATGCCATACAACATACAATAAAAACAATACTCAACTCCAACCAAAAACCCCAATCCTAAAATGTACGGACCCCGGCTGCCCACTCTTCCGGATCTCTCGACCGCATTCCTAACCTGCAAGACAATCTACCACATCGGTATAAAACCGTTAGCTCATATTCGAAGCATTAGAATCAATGGGAAAAGGCACAAATACAAGTAAATCATCATAAACACACAACATTCTCAAAGCACACAATTCCGGTTTATTATCTTTTTATTATTAAGTCATATCCCGTTCTAATTCAACTTAGTTTTGTGACACGAGACCACCGTGGTCCCGCCTCGGTCCCTACTTACCGGCATGGAACAGTACAGATGCCTCAGACCGTCTAACCAGCACGGGCTAGTCGCCAAGAACCTCCTAGACTCTCGCAAGAGCTAGACAGATGATGTCACCGCCCGTTATCATACACTTGGGCCAAAATAATATAAGGTCGGTGGTCCTATTACAGGTTTAGTTGTTATAAACGATAAACAATAAACACACACCATCAACACACATCAATGCTAATACAAGGAATACGAGCTAAGTAAGTCCGGAGACTTACCTGAACTCGTTCATAATCGGTCGTTACACGACATAATCCATACGTGCATACCATATCAACTACCTGATCAACGGTGAACATACCGATCAAAATATTTATCAACTTCCGGAAACACTCATAAGATTCTCTTAGGTTTTCTAGGGGTGGAAAACTCTTATCGAACTTTCTAAGAATTTACTAAACTTACTAGCGACATAAAATGTCATATTCACAATTCTCCAAACTTGTCAACATGCATATCTAAAAACTATGTGTTTCACCGTACCGTTTAACTTTTAAGATATAACTAATCCCAATATGATATATTTCATATCGCATAATAGGAACGAATAACCTTAAACGCTTCTCAATATACTCCAAGTTAGGCCATAATCCCTCTAGGTCTTAAAATTCACCTTAGACATTTTCCGATTACTCTTTAGTCAATATATATATATATATATAGGGTGTGGTTCCCATGAGAACAACACCTAACGTGAGAACATGAGAACAATCGTACACCGTTGGATGTGAGTATTAAGGGTTAAGATTTAGAGTAGATATCAAAAATAATAATAACTACGAATAATAATAATTAGGAATCCAACAATAACTACGAATAATCCACTCAACCAACAATAACTACGAATAATACATTAAACGATATGACACATTCGTAACAAAACTAATAATAATTACGAATCTGTTCTCATGTTCTCACGTTAGAGAGTGTTCTCATAGGATCTATACTCTATATATATATATACACTCTATCACCTTCGTAAGCCCAAATACTCCTACAATCCAAAGGTCTACAACACTTAATGAATTCACTTATACAAGTTAGATTCCATTACTAACTAAGGTTATAATTCACAATCCTAAAGAATATCAGTAATCTCCTATAAATAAAACTTGGGCTACTTTAGTATTCTAAAGTTGGGCGCTTTTCTGAAATTCACAAATTAGGGGTAAACTTATGAATTTATCAAGACACGGGCTGAAAACGCAAATATGAATTATGGGTACCTTTTTGTAATTAAACAAAAAGAATGGTCAAAGCCCCCTTTGACCCGTTTTTAGGGTTTTGTTCCTCATCTGAAGCTAGCGGCGGCAACAACTGATTTCCGGCGACTGGGGATCATGGCAGAGGCGGCAGGTGCGTCGCTTCCCGGCGGTTGGTGAGGCAGACCGACGGCGAGGACGGAGGGGATCTGGGCAAAGGTCGATTCGATGGCTCATGGTTCGACATTAGCCCAGGTCGAGGAAGGCGGAGGCGGCTCGTGAGGTAGGCGCCGTCAATGGCTTCTTCTCCGACGACTAGGGCTCAGACGTTGACGACGGAGGCGGGACAAGCCTTCCCGGCACCGTTCGAGCAGCAGATCCGGACCTTCTGGGTATGGCAATGGAGGTTGACGACAAGCAGTTCCCGCAGAGGCTCGATCTAGACTCGATTCCAAGATAGGACAAAGGGTGATCTAGACTCGGTGTGGCCCAGGCGGCGCAGATTTGGCTTGACCCCGGCGGCAACTAAGGCGCCTCCTTCTCCTGGCTTTCTCTGTTGGCAGTGAAGAAGCAAGCAACGGATCTGGCGAGGAGATTAGAGACAAACAGCCCCTACAAAGGCTCGACTTCGTCTAGGTTCCCAACCCAGGTGGTGGAGGCTCGCGGAACTTGTCCAACGAGGTGGTGGTGGTGTGACTAGTGTCCGGAAGGCTGGCGGACAACGGAAATGCGTAGGGTTTTGAGGAAGGTTGAAGATGATGAATAATGTAGTATCGGGAAGCTTGATACGAGTTTATAAGAATCTCAATAACCCCAATCTCAATATCCCCTCAACTTAAAACGCTCGGAACAAAAACCCTCAATATATTTTTAAAACTCGAAATAGTATAATATTTCATCCCTAAATTCCCAAAATCGAAGGAAAAACTAATGAGAATATCCGCTGGATAGTAAAATTTTCGGGTTATTACAGATCGCAGACGTCTGGTACTGCGTTCCAAGACAGCTACTGGGTACTCTACAAATGTATGGTCAGGCTCAACTGTCAAATCCTCATGGCTGATGACGTGTCTCGGATCCGGAATGTACTCTCTCAACTGAGATACATGAAAGACCGGATGGACACTCTCTAGTCTCGGCGGTAGTGCTAGTCTGTAGGCCACCTCTCCCACTCTCACCAAGATCTCAAAAGGTCCGACATATCGGGGACTCAGCTTCCCCTTAATTCCGAAACACCTGACTCCTCTCGTGGGTGACACTCGCAACCACACCTGAGCACCCACTCTAAACTCCAAAGGTCAACGCCTTTTGTCGGCGTAGGATTTCTGACGACTTTGAGCTGCTAACATCCGCTCTCGGACTAGGGCCATCCGAGCGATGTCATCTTGTATCTGCTCTGGAGCTACTCCATCAACTCGGCTGGGCTCATCCCAACATAATGGTGTACGACATCTCCTCCCGTACAAAGCCTCATAAGGAGCCATCCCAATAGACGCGTGCCAGCTATTATTATACGAAAACTCTACCAGTGGAAGATGATTTGGCCATACCTGTCCCCAATCTAGAACACACGCCCAAAGCATGTCCTCTAAGGTCTGAATGGTCCTCTCAGACTGTCCGTCTGTCTGTGGATGATAGGCGGTAGTGAAGTGGAGACTCGTCCCCAAAGTAGTATGTACCTGCTGCCAAAATCTCGAGGTAAAACGTCCATCTCTGTCAGAGACGATAGTCCTCGTTACTCCATGGAGTCTCACAATGTGTCTGGTGAACTCCTCAGCCAGACGACTCACCGGCCACGTTTCCTTAATCGGAATGAAACGTGCGGTCTTTGTCAGGCGGTCTACTACTACCCAAATAGCATCAAATCCTCTGCTGAGTCTCAAACTAGTGACAAAATCCATAGATATATCCTCCCACTTCCACTGTGGTACTGGAAGTGGGTGGAGCTCTCCTCCAGACCTACGGTGCTCAATCTTGACCTGCTGGCAGGTCGCACACTGAGTTACATACCGAGTCACATCGGGCTTCAAGCCACCCCACCAGAAGGACCGTCTCACATCCTTGTACATCTTACTCGCTCCAGGATGTACTGAGTATGGGGTAGCATGAGCCTCCCCTAGTATCCTCTGTCTCAACTCACTGTCTGACGGTACACAAACGCGGTCCTGACGTCTCATCACTCCATCTGCACCAATAGTAAACTGTGGGGCCTCATCTCGAGACATCCTGTCTCGGATCCTGGTCAAAGCAGGGCAAGTTTCCTGCTTCTGTCGGATCTCATCCAATAGATCAGGAAGTAATTCCATGGTAGACAACTAACCATCAATATCGGGAAACTGAATCTCTATCTCCAACCAAGCCAAGTCCCTCTGCAACTGTGGTTGTACTATCAACCGGGCTATCGCCCTCTCTCTAGGCGTCTTCCTGCTTAAAGCATCAGCTACTACATTCGCCTTTCTGGGGTGGTAGAGGATCTCAAGGTCGAAGTCCTTGATCAACTCCAACCACCGCCTCTGGCGGTTATTCAACTCTCTCTGAATGAATATGTACTTCAGACTCTTGTGGTCTGTAAAGATCTGGCATGTCGCCCCATAGAGATAGTGACGCCAGATCTTAAGAGCATGGACTACTGCAGCCAACTCTAGATCATGTGTGGGGTAGTTCTCCTCATACGTCTTTAACTGTCGAGACGCATAGGCTATGACCTTACCCCTCTGCATCAAAACACACCCCAAGCCCAGCTTGGATGCATCACTGTATACCACAAAGTCATCAATACCCTCAGGCTGTGCTAAAATCGGAGTGGACGTCAATCTCCTCTTCAGCTCCTCAAAACTCTGCTGACACGGCTCAGACCAGACAAACCGAGTGGTCTTCCTCAGAAGACAAGTAAGTGGTCGGGCAATCAAGGAGAACTCTTCCACAAACCGGCGGTAATAACCTGCTAAACCTAGAAAGCTGCGAACCTCCTTGACATTCTTAGGAGGTTGCCAAGAAGATACTGACTCGATCTTCGCCGGATCGACCTTAATACCCTCAACAGTCACCACGTGTCCTAAGAAAGCCACCTCTGACATCCAGAACTCACACTTGGATAGCTTAGCATACAGCTGGCTATCCTGTAGAATCTGCAGTACTGTCCTCAAGTGTCCGGCATGCTCCTCTCGACTCCTAGAGTAGACTAGGATGTCGTCAATGAAGACCACTACAAACTGGTCTAAGAAGTCAATGAATATCCCATTCATCAACTCCATGAACACCGCTGGTGCATTAGTGAGCCCAAATGGCATCACTACGAACTCATAATGACCATACCTAGTCCGGAATGCCGTCTTAGGTATATCCTGATCTCTCACCCTCAACTGGTGGTAACCTGACCTCAAGTCTATCCTCGAGAACACAAACGCTCCATGTAACTGGTCCAACAGGTCATCTATGCGTGGCAATGGGTATTTGTTCTTGATGGTCACCTTGTTCAGCTCTCTGTAGTCTATGCACAGCCTCATCGATCCGTCCTTCTTCTTCACAAACAACACTGGTGCACCCCAAGGAGACACACTAGGGCGTATGAAACCCTTCTCTGCTAGCTCCTCTAACTGCTTCTTCAGCTCAAGCAGCTCTATAGGTGCCATACGGTACGGAGCCTTCGAGATAGGTCTCGTGCCCGGCTCCAAGTCAATGCTGAAATCAACGCTCCTCTGTGGGGGTAGTCCTGGCAGGTCGTCACTGAATACCTCTGCAAACTCGCATGCAACAGGTATCTCCTCTATAGTCAGGCTCTTGCTTTCCTTCATGGCATAACACCAGAAGGCTTCGCAACCCTATGCTATCAGTCTCGCTGCTCTCACTGCACTGATAATTGTACCTGACTTTCCGAGGTCCCACCCTCGGAATATTACTCTATGGCCCTCCTCCGTGGCAACGGTCACTGTCCTCCTACCAATGTCTAAGACTGCTCCGTGTTTCCTCATCCAGTCTATCCCTAAAATGACATCCTCATGAGCTAAGGGCATGACTAGAAAATTGACTAGCTAGTCTCGATCTCCCATGCGAACAGGACATCCAAAGATCTCTCTAGTCCCTCTTACCTTACTCCCATCAAGTAAGCCTATCACAAAAGGTATCCCCTCTACAGTAACTAAGGACAACCTATCTACGCATGCATCAGATATGAAGGAGTGTGTAGCACCCGTATCAAATAAAACTCGTACAGGTAAGTCATGAATCTGGATCGTACCTGTGGCAGTCGGTGTATCTGGCTGATCAGCATCTCTCAACTCAAACACTCGAGCCTGAGCTCCTCTAGTATCAGCCACACTACTACGTCCTCTGCCCCGACCTGATCCCTGCATAGAACTCTGTGGTGGTGTGTGTCCTGGAGCCCTGTAAGACTGTTGCTGACTAGGAGCTCTATACTGCTGCTGCTGACTCGGAGTCCGGTACTGTGGTGGTCTCTGTACACTCCCTAATAAGCATGCAGGAGAAGAACCCTGCTGAGATGGAGCCTTGCCTTGACGGCAGAATGCAGCTCTATGTCCAACCTTGCCGCACTGGAAGCAAGTCACTGCTGGCTTCGTGCAGTTCGATCGGATGTGTCCATAACTACTGCAGTTGTGGCACTACAAACCACCAGCTGAAGTCTGACCAGTAGCTGTATGGCTCTGTCGCCCCTGAGTCTGTCCCCGTCCAAAAGCAGCTACTCCTAAACTACCACTAGCATAACCTGTCCTCTGCCGCTTATCCGGCCTGTCTGACTGAGCAGCTCTCCTCGACACTGGTCTGTCTCTCTCATACGCAGATGCTCTATCCTGATAGTCTGACAGAGTCTCACAGCGAAATCCTGCCAGATAGGACCGAGTGCTCTCTCTCAATCTCCTCGAAAAAAGATATACATGCTGCTCCTCAGGAGGTGCAGCTGGTCCAAGCAGTGTCAGTTCCTTCTGGAACTTCTTGATGGCAGCCGCAATCGGAATGTCCTCAAATCCAGCCTCAATGAAGTCCTGGAATCTCTCTCTCCTCAACGAGACAGGGCAGTATCTGTCTCTAACAATGCTCCTCATCTGCTCCCAACTGGTGACTCGACTACGCATGGTCCGCCACCAGGAATGAGCATCTCCAGTGAAGCACGTCTGCACCAAGTCCACCTGCCGATCCTCTGGGCAGCGTATTGCCTCTAACGCAGTCTCTACCTGCCCAATCCAGTGCTCCACCTCCAGTCCTATCTCTCCACTATATGAGGGGACCTTCTGAGAGTTGAAAGCCTTCAACCACTCATCCGGTCTCGGAGCTCTAGACCCAGTAGGAGCTCTATTAGCCACAACCCTCCTCTCAGGTACAACTGGCTCCTGAGGCGCTCCCTGTGTCACCTGGACAGATCTAACCGGTACTGGTGGTACCTGGGTAAGTCTCTCTGTCCTAGCAGCCTCCTCCATACGCTCAACGTATGCTCGGTACTCCCTGTACTCAGTCGCTCCAATGGAAACACGTCCTGACTCTGTCGAACGTGCCCTCTGTGCTCCAGACCTAGCAACGGTCTCGTTCCTGACCTCAAGACCAACACTCTCAGCTACCTCCTCCACTCCAGCCTCTGGCATGATCACTGCTGGGGGGTCCTCTCGTGGAGCTCGACCTCGACCTCGGGCTAGTGAGGGTCTACCTCCACGGCCGCGTCCTCTAACTGTAGGGGTCCTATCTCCCCTACCTGGTCCAGCTGGAGGGAGAGGTGGACGACCTCTGCCTCGACCAGTAGCTAGCGTAGCTCTAGTACGTGCCTGCGTAAGAATAATAACTATAATTACTACTAGCTGAAAGTCCAAAAGTCCAACTACAGTAAACCTAAAGTCCAACTAAGCATACTGAGATCCGCGGTAGTAGTGGTGGTCAGCCGTACTTTTTTATTCCCAACCAGACTATGCATGCATTTAAAACCAAAAATTTTCTTTTTAAAACTCAGACCCCTTTTCGGGTTCTACTTAAAACTTATTCGGTCTTTCAGAAGATTTCAAGTGCCATTGTTGCCAACCTCGCTCTGATACCATGTTGTAACACCCCGAATTTTTAGAACTCGGAGTATTACTGGTTAGGACCTCACAATGGGTCCCGACCTCAGTTTGACAACAACATAACTAGGATCTTGCAACAAGACACAAATAAAGAAACCGAAATTCATAAAAACCGTATTTTTATAGTAATGAATGCAACATTGTCTAGCAGCCTAAAGTACTTAAACAAAAGAAAAGAACAACTGTCTTTACCAAACAAAAGAAAAGACAAAAACAACCCCCAACCCCGCTCTAAGGAGTACGGAGACCCGGCTGACCACTACTTCCGGATCACTCAGCTGCAGATCTAACCTGCGGTAAATCTAAAACAACAACCAGAGGAACCGTTAGCTAGTTATCTAAATATCAGCAGAATAATAGCAGCACAAACACACCCAGATAAACATGAACACTCATCATGCTTTCAAACAAGTCCGTTTTATTATCTTGTTTTAAATTACTCATTCACTCTAGTGATACTTATTTTGTGACACGAGGGATTCCCAAACCTCGCCTCCGCCCCCGTGTAACCATCAGGAATGGATCCGATGCATCTCACCTTGTACCTGCCTGGTCTGGGTATAGAGAACCTCCCAGTCTCCTGTCAGAGCTGGGCAGTGATGTCACGGCCCGTTATACATACACTTGGGCCTTAAACGTAATAATAACAGTCGTCCTAGCAAGTTATTATTATTAAAATCACGCAATAACATACACCACTACTATCACTCAACTAACACTCAGAAACTGGCTAAGTAAGTCGCAAGTACTTACCAGAATCAAAACTCTCTAACACTCCTCAAATAGTCCGTACTCGTGGTAACTCAAGTGCCTGTCAATGAAGGCATGTGTATCAAAATCACATCTCTATGTCCAACCTTATGCGAAGGAATTACGGAAAGAACGATTCTCATACGGTAAAAGACCGTTTTACCCTTAGTGTAGATAATTCTCCGGGTCACTTCTTGACTTCTAATATTTCTTTCGGAACACTTTTCTAATCTAAGATTACTTCCAAAACAGTTTACTAAGGTTATAAAAATTAATCTCGTCCACTCGTCATCTGGAATTATATTACTTCATTTTCGGGTATTTAACTAATCTTATATATATCGATATATCTGTATATATATATATATATATACTTCCGTGCATACTAACCTTCCTTCCAAAAATATAACATCCGTGACTACCCGTTATTTGTATATATATAGTTACAAAATTTCACTTCTCATCTCGTACGGGTATAAGTGCACTTTAGTATAAGAATATATATATACTTATAGGAATACCTATATAATCCAACATCCACTTACTCAAGCATACCTATATACATTCACTCGTATGTAGTACTCACATATATATATATATATATATATATATATATATATATATATATATATATATATATATATATATATATATATATATGCATCTCCACTGTCTCTATCTAAACATACAACCTACTCATATCCGGGTATACACAAACCACAACTACAGAAGGCCAGAAAAAGAATTTACCCTCACTGTTGGTCACGGTTGGGCGCAGCAGTGGCGTTCTAAATCAGTTCGTCACCGACTCGCCAACTCTCTACGGTATGCTCGCGTTCAAGGCTGTCACCGCCGGAAAACGGAAAGCTCGGGTTAGTTATGTCACGCTACAGACAGAGAGGGAAGAGGGAAGGAGCAGCAGCCACTCACCGTCGGAATCACAAGGTCGTCGGCGGCTAGCGTGCTGAACTGGGCTGATGGCGGTTGCGAGATTGCCTCCTTTCGATCCTAGCTGCTCAGCCCCGCCGATAGATCCGGATACCTACGGTGCGAAGGAGTCAAAACTCGTAGGTTGTAACTATGGGGGCGACTCAGGAGGGGGCGAATCCTTACCGGTGATCTCGTCTGGAATGTGTGCGGCTGCGGCGGCGTGAACAGCAGTGGCTATTTCAGCGATTCCTGGTGGTCGGCGTGCTGTTGTGTGAAGACGGAGGGTGGCCGGTGAGTTCCGAAGTAGAGGAGGCAGGGCGGTGTACTGGTGAGGCGAGGAGTGTTAGGCCGGCGAGCAGATCGGAAGGGAAAGAAGAAAGGTGGAGGGTGACTTACATGCGGCTGCTGGCGTCGGCGGCGTCTCCTGTTGCAGGCGGAAGAGGCGCGGCGGCGTCTTCTGGTGAAGGCGGAAGAGGCGCGGCGGCGTCTTCTGGTGAAGCGGAAGAGGCGCGGCGGCGTCTTCTGGTGAGGCGGAAGAGGCGTTGTTCACTCGTTCAGCGATGGAGAGGGAAGAGGGCAAGACGGCACACGTACGGTAAGGTAGATTAGGGTTAGATTAGGTTAGTTTAATTAGGTTTTTAATTAGAGGTTAATGATGGGCTGGGCTGCAGTCCACAATACGATTGGGCCCATTTTTACTTCATTAAAACGAGCTGAAACGAATCCCGTTACTCGTATGGATAGGTAGGCATTTTTACGGAATAACTTTCCTTATTAGGTAAATTATTATTTTTATTTTAAATACGTAAATTATTTCCGGTCATTTAATTTATCATTTTATGTGAATCTAGGTCACATAAAATGATAGAACTAAACTCGTTTTATTTTACTTATGTATTTATTTACGATTGTCTCATCGGACTTTGGTTAATTTCAATTTACCGGGACTTAAAATTTTCAGTTATTACAGGCGGCGGTGGCAACGATTGTACGACCAACACTTCAACTCTGATAAGCGTAAGATCTACCGTGACTATTTACATAGAGTTGGTACAAAGATTTTTAATTGTCTGTTTTGTTTAAGTTACGATATGAGGTGTGTTAAATACGTTTTGACTACGGTCAGAATATAAATTATTTACATTTTAGATTTTTTTCATCATAAAAAGGATTTTAAAAAAAATAAAATCACTTTCTCGTAAGATATTTTTTGTTAACTGATTAGTTTTACCCGAAGTTGACGTGCTACCATTTATTTTTGTTAAGTGATGTTTAATAGTTTTTAACTAATTTTAATGGTTTTAGTTAAATGATTAAAGGAAGATTACGTTAAAAATCAGTAAAAAAATCTTTTAAATTTGAATGTATTTGATTTGAAAAAAATTAAAATAGAATAGAGACTAATTCCTTGAAATTTGATTCGATATAATTTAGATTTTATGAAAATATTAAAAGTGTTAAAAAAAAATATTTTTTTTTATAAAAAAAACAGATTATATAAAAAAAAAAGTTATCAAAATAGATTGT
>BSUD01000007.1:139695298-139803637 GCA_033239045.1 Fagopyrum esculentum | reverse complement strand
GTGCAAGCATGCTATAAAGTTTTTGAATATCCTAATATATGATGAAAAAATTAAAAAAAATAAATCAAAACATAAACTAAGATATTAAACCTAGTGTTTGATAAATCATAAAAATTTAAAAAATTAAAAATAAATGATAACAATATAAAGTTTTTGGATAACTTACGGAAAGTAGCTAAACTAATTTATAAGCATTTTTATAAAAAAAATTAAATTTTAATCAAAAACTGGTTTAAAAAAATAAATAATTGAAAAAAGAAAATCTAATTTATTATGTTTGTGGAGGAAGTTACGGAAAGTAGCAAAATCTAATTTATAAGCATCTTGATAAATTCAAATTAAATTTTTAATCAAAAACTTGTTAAAAAAATTAATAATTGAAAAAAGAAAATCTAATTTATCAGGTTCGTGGAGGAAGTTACGGAAAGTAGCTAAAACATTAGCCGATTGAAAATGAAAATGAAAAGCAAAAGCAAAAGATAAAATATTAGATTCAATGAAAAGCAAAACATTTGTTGGAGGTACAACTTAAAAGCTTTATGAAAGCATGCTTGCATAAAAATGAAGCTATTGCATGTCTTGAATTTGAAGCATCTGATATGAAGAAAACTTTGACAATAGAGGCTCAGGAGAAGCAAAAAAAACTTAAGCAACAGATATTAGAAATCTGTTTTGAAATCAAATAATCAGCAAAACTACTAATCCATCAAATAATCTGTAATAACCGGAAATAATTATGTACCTTTAATAAAATAAAATGATAACTTACATAATGCAGTAATTAATTCCGTAAGTAATTCCGAAATTAAGTTCCGTAATTTCTAACGATTCCGGGCAAATAACGAACCTTCTTTCAGCCCATCTATTTTATTTAATGAGCAGGCCCAATTAGACCCGGCCCAATGACCTTGCAGCCAGCCCATAATTTTTAATCCTAAATCTAATTAATTTCTTAACCTAAACCTAATGTCTAACCGGCTGCTACGGGAGAAGACGTAATCGATCTCCTCTACCGCTTCAACTGCCTCTGGAGAATCGACACCACCGTCACCCAGTTTTGGCCGCCACCCAGCCTTGGCCGCCACCATCAACGTCTCGCCGGAGACGTAGCTTGGGACGCTACTCCATCCTCACCGGGAGCCAGGGAAGCACGCGACCGTTTTTTGCAGTCGACCCAACCCAGCCTTCGAGCCCTTCGACAACCAGCCGTCCAGTCCGGCGCAGCAGCCCACCAGCACGCCTGATCGAGCCGCCTTCCGTCGACCGCCCAGACATCACCGGAACCCTTGTAAGTCGCCGCCTTCTTCCCCCTCGCTGCTCACCTTCCCTTCCCTTCTCCATTTCGTAACTCACTCGCAAACGTCCGGCGTCTCGCAACAGTGCAGGGCCGACCACCAGTGAAGGTTGTCCGACCGCCAGCCTCTAGCGTCGCTGCCGCCGCTGTTGCAGAAGGTAAGCCTCTGTGCCTCCTATCCGCCGCCTTCCTTTCGGTTTATACGTTACAGCGTACCGATGGCTTCCCCATTGCCTACAGTACCATCCGGAAGACGAGTCGGTGACGAAGCCTTCCTCCAGACCGGGCGGCGCACCATCGGACTGCTCTTCTCGTGTTCTGCAGCCCTCTCCTTTTTCGTGACATAGTATGTACGGTTAGCATCTCTCCGCGTCGGTATACTGCAGTTCAGGCATATGTAGTTTCACATAAGTTTAAGGCTATGGATGGGCATAAGCAATATATGAATGTCAGGGATATGAATGTATATAAACACAGGGTTGTACCTCTATGGAGTAGAATACGCATATATACATAAAATTTGATACAGATTAAGAAAAGTATAGCTATATATGTATATGTGCACTACCGAGTACTAAATGTGAGGGTATAAATATATATATAAATAAATTAGAGTTTTTGGGAGATATATATTTATATAATTTTATATATATAAGGATGTATAAAGTTATATATGTGGGTATATATAAATCAGTGCGAGATGGATATATATATATGTAGGCATACCGAGTAGTTACATAATTAAATAAATGAGTTGAGGAGAAAGGTTAAAGTATATAGTACGGATAAAGTTGTAGTAGAGTAGATAGTAACCGTGAAGGAGGAAGAGTGTTATTTTTTTTCGAGTGGATTCAAATTTGAACTTATAACCTATAAGTAGCTAACCAAGCGGCACAAAGTACAGAAACAAGTTCAAAAAGGAATTAGTAGGTTTGAGAACACTTTGAGAATTTTCGACATTACGGGTAAATTGGTCTTTTACTGTAAGAGAACTTGTTCCGTAATTCCTTAGCATGAGGTTGGACATCTGGATGTGATTTTGATCCACATGCCTTTTGACAGGCGTTGGAGTTACTACGAGTACGGACTGTTTTGAGACGTGTTAGAGTGTGTTTTGACTCAGGTAAGTCCTTGCGACTTACTTAGCCAGTTTCTGGATATTAGTTGAGTGATAGTGGTTGTGTGTGCTATGTGCGTATTTTAATAATAATAACTTGCTAGGACGACTGTTATTATTATGTTTAGGGCCCAAGTGTATGTATAACGGGCCGTGACATCATTGCCCAGCTCTGACAGGAGACTGGGAGGTTCTCTATACCCAGACCAGGCAGGTACAAGGTGAGATGCATCGGATCCATTCCTGATGGTTACACGGGGGCGGAGACGAGGTTTGGGAATCCCTTGTGTCACAAAATAAGTATCATTAGCGTGAAAGAGTAACTTAACTCAAGATAATAAAATGGACTTGTTTGAAAGCATGTTGGGTGTTTATATTTTATGTGTGTGTGTGCTACTATGATTCTGCTAATATTTGGATAACTAGCTAACGGTTCCTCTTGTTGTGTTTTTAGATTTACCGCAGGTTAGACCAGCAGCTGAGTGATCCGGAAGTAGTGGTCAGCCGGGTCTTCGTACTCCTTAGAGTGGGGGGTTGGGGATGTGTCTGTCTTTTCTTCCTTTTGGTTAAGACAGTTGTTCATTCTTTTGGTTAAGTACTTTAGGCTGCTAGACAGTGTTGCATTCATTACCCTAAAAATACTATTTTATGAATTTCGTTTTCTTTATTTGTGTCTTGTTGTAAGATCCTAGTAATGTTGTTGTCAAACTGAGGTCGGGACCCATTGTGAGGTCCTAACCAGTAATGTCCCGAGTTCTGAGAATTCGGGGTGTTACAACATGGTATCAGAGCTCTAGGTTGGCAACAATGGCACTTGAAATCTTTTGAAAGACCGAATAAGTTTTAAGCAGAACCCGAAAAGGGGTCTGAGTTTTAAAAAGAAAATCTTTGGTTTTAAATGCATGCATAATCTGGTTGGGAATAGAAAAGTACGGCTGACCACCACTACTACCGCGGATCTCAGTTTGCTTAGTAAGGACTTTAGGTTTTACTGTAGTTGAACTTTTAGCTTGTTTATAAAGATATGTTATATAGATAGGTATATGCCGAAGATTAGTAGAAATTGTAGTTATGTTATGTCCGTAACGGAGATAACATAATGAGTTTCTCACCCCTTGGACACATCTAAGTAGTTTTTGAAGAGTGTCAACGTGAGGATTAGTATGTACATCTTATGTGCATTAGGGTAGACGAACGTCGGACAACTCCTTCGAGCTTGTTGAGGAACGTCGAGACGGAAAAGTGAAGACTCAAAGACAACACCAATTACGATGACAAGAAGAGAATTCCGAATCAACTCAACGGGATCAAATGAAGGATATACAAGAGAGTAGTTTCGGAGAAACAAGAGATGATCGCCAACTAGGGAATTGAGAAAGACGACGGAGAGGCTATTTCAAGTTGTGTAAAGTGACTTCACAAACAAACAGGATGACGTCGAAAATTTCCCATAGACATGAAAGTCAAAAGAGAGATATAGTAGCGATCAAGAAAAGGGACACAAAAATTTAAGCTCACTGACAGACTAGGAGGTGAAAGTTGATGCCAAAAGCAAGGCGAAATATGATCACTCTCAACAAGCTAATTGCCACCGCAATCCAGATTGATAACCGAGACAGTCAAAAGTATGGAAGTCAACACGAGATACATTATCCATCCAAATAGAAAGAATTAAAGAGCTGCAACTTGGAAGCGTACGCATTGCTAGAAAGGGAAAGGTGGATTTCACCAACGTGGAAGTGGAGTGATCTCATAGAATAGAGGAGAATTGTGACATAGACCGTGATACAACAATAACCAGCTTCTGTAAAGGCAGCATTACAAGCAACAACCAAGGAAGAAGAGTGTGTGAGAAGAGTATTGGTGAACCCGAGGGACCCCAATAACTTCTCATTCAAAAGGAATTTAAGCTAACAATACTACAAGTTCATAATAGAGAACCACAAATAGACGATAACTCAAGTAAAAGAATCACGGTGATGTACCTACAAGCTACCCTAGAAGGATTGAAAAGTTTGTTGATGGAAGAAGAATGATACAACTGGACTCGTAAGAATATTACAATCTTACAAAAGTGTAGATTGTAGGAGGAGCTAAAGAAGAATAAACAAAGAGACTGAAGGAGATATATTTCACCAAGTATATCAAGCCTCAAAAGAGATGGAAGAAAAGTAAGACCATGATGTTGTAGAAGGTCAACTACCTCCTACTTGGACAACTTAAAAGTTACATGTGCGGGTTAACTAGTGATGGTTAATTAACCGATAAGAAGAATAATCACAAGGTTATAAAAGAATTTTATCGACATCTAGTGAATTTATTTCGGAGATCCACGACAAAAATGGTGAAGTTAAATCGATACAAGTACTAGTAGCCTGGATGGTAACGTTAGATGAGTCCACTCTGATAACTCTAATAAAGAAATTTAAGAGCAGCTCTTGACGGTCGGGAAAACCTTTGTGATTAAAGATGTGACACAGAATAATTGGAAATTCCGAGGCGGCACAAACATAAAGAGTATGATGTAAAGCCTTGGTGAAATGTGTGGTCGAGTTGTGAGGTGATTGCAGATAGAATCTACAGGTTGACTAAAACAGACATGAGAAGGAGTAAAAGTGAAAGACTAAAGGTTGTTATATGGATCCGGTATCACACCAATAAGATGGTTACCAAAAGGACTAAAGACTGTTATTTAAGGAGAAATGGAAGTACTCCATTGAAAATTCAGCTGGACTGATGACCTAAGAGTTGATGAAAGTAATAAGACCAACCAACGCAGTTGTAAAGTGTGTACGAGAAAAGTCAAAGGGATTTAACTATCTTACGGAGTGTAAATATCAAAGAAGATAAAGCGACATGAGTATAAGAAGACATAATAAATGCGATGCGAGAAATTTGATTGGTGGGAAAATCATATGCACCTAATGTGTTGTATACAAATAGTACCATTGGATGTTTAATAACAATCATACCAATGGACTGATGACACTATGATGGATTTAGTGTAAACCAAGTGTATAACTTATCTAGTGAGAAGGAAAGTCATGTATCAAAATTGTAACACCCCAAATTCTCGGAACTCGGGGAGCTACTAGTTAGGACCTCGCAATGGGTCCCGACCTTGGTTTAACAACAACATTACTTGGATCTTACAACAAGGCACAAATGTATTTAAAACAATTTCTAAAACATAATATTTTCAATGGTATAAACGTACACATGTGACAGCCTTACAAACATATATAAAGATACATAACATGCATGACGTATGGAAGACTCCCCCGTCCCCATCTAATGAGTACGTGGACCCGGCTGACCATCCGTTCCGGATCTCTCTGCAACTGTCTATCTCTACAGATCTACAACACGGATAAACCGTTAGCTAACTATCCAAATATAAGCAAAAAGATAACAGCACAAACACAAGCAGAAACAAAATAAACAAACATCATGCTGGCACTTAACAAATTATTATCTATTATTTAAGTGATTCACATTATTCAATTTAAGTTGTGGCACGAGAATTATTATTAGTTCTCGCCTCCGTTCCTTATCCAACTGGTGTAGGTCTAGCTGACTTTCACTGGTAGCATCACTACAAACCATGTATGGACTAGTCCCGAAAGAAACCCCAGCGCCCCGCGAGCTACTGAGCAGCATGCCACCGCCCGTTACTCTTAGGCCAAAATATAGGTCGGTAATTATATATCACAACCTATCTCTCTAACATTTCAATCACACACCACCATCATCATTTATACTCATATTTAGAAGTCAGCTAAGTAAGCCCAAAGGACTTACCTGATATACAGCTCGACTATTTGTAAACCACTCGTTCTGTAAACTGTAGCAATTCAGTTGCCTGTCAAAGGCGATAAGTGTATTAGCACACTCTCACGTAGTTAGAAGTCCAAACTTCTAAGATCGAATGATGTATTAAGACATAACTAGTTACAGTGTTAATTTAGGGTAAAATGACCATTTTACCCTTGGTCCCGAAATTCTCGAAAAATCTAGAATTCATGTCTAATCTCCTATTTGAGATTCTAAATTTATTTTCTAACTCCTAAAATTTTATTTGGTTCCAAACTGACATTTTTTTCTATGTTTCTATTTTCCGGAAGAATTGTAAAGGTCTCATTTCGGTTCTAAATATAAAATTCTTAACAGCTTATAATAATTCCGAATTAAATCTCTAGATCATCTATGAGGTTCTATCTATCTTTAGGAGAAAGAATTTCTCCAAACTGTTCATTCAACAGTTTTATAAAAATTCCTAAAGTTGACTACTCCCTTTACAAATTCTATACTTAGCCCAAATCTGAGTAGACTTTGAAAAATCATAACTCCTAAACCACTCACTGGATTTATCCCAAATTTTAATATGTTCTACTATAAAACCTTATCTATAATATATCCAAAATTTAGCTGCAAAGGAGATCAAAATCCTATTTAAAACTATCTCCCAAAACCGAATTTCAGCACAACAGAAAAACTGCTTACGACTCAATCTTGGAAAAATCGTAAATCCCAAACCACTTGCTGGATGCCTCTCAAATTTTAATATGTTCTACAACAGTATGTAAATTATATCATATCCAAAATTCAAGTCCAACGGATATCAAGAGCTTATTCAAAATCATCTCACAAAACAGCATCACTTGCTGTTTTCCCCAACACTCAGTTCATATATAAAAACGTCAACTTTGAAACACAATAACTCTCAAACCGTAACTCCGATTCTTCCCAAATTTTAATATGATCTACAACAAGATGTCAACTATATCATATCAAAATTTCAAGCCTAACAGAGATCAAAAGCCTATCCAAATTTATTCTACAAAACTGCATCTCAAGCATTTTTCCTCAAACTCAGCACACTAAAAAAACTGCTTGAATAGCCAACTTGAGAAAATCATATCTCCTAAACTATAACTCAGAAAAATCCCAAATTTTAATATGTGCTACCAAAATATCTCATCTATAACATATAAAAATTTCAGCCAAAATGGATCAGTATTTCATACCTAAATCGGAACCCGAAGTTGGATGCTGTCAATGTTGGAAAACTAGAAAAAGCAACAGCTCTCTGAAGTTGCTCCTTTGGCTGAAATATATGGGTTTAAAGATGGTTTAGCGGCACCCATTGACACATAAACATGGAGGGGAAGTAAGGAGGTAGAGAGTGGTCATACACGAGACTCGCAGAAGGTGACGGCATGGTTGTTGCTGTTGCGCGACTGGAGCAGGGAGGCGACTCCCATGGTTGCTGATGGCGTGTCCCTGGCCACATTCAAGAGGTGTGAGGGAGGGAGCTGCGGTATGCTGGTTGACAGAAGACGAAGGAGCCGGAGGATCTGCTGCGTGCAAGGGATGAATAAGCAAGGAAAGCGTTTCTTCTGTGGATGTATCTGGACGGAATGCAAGCAGCAGAATGGAAGTGAATCTGCGAAGATCTCGGCTGTTACTTTCCTAGTAACGTTCAGCAAAAGAACGTGGTATTGCAGTGGGGCTGGCGCTGGGCTGGAGCTGGCAACGCCGGGCTGAAAGGCAAAGCAGCAGATGGGCTGGAGTTGCTGTAAGGCTGGGCTGCTGAAAGGTAGAGTAGCAGATGGGCTGAAACTGTGGATCCAAGGTGCTGAAGCTGGGCTGCGGACAAGCTGCTGAGGCTGGAGAGTTCATGGGCTGGGCAGCTGGCGCTGCTGGGCTGAGGGTGCTGGATCCGCTGGGCTGTCAACAGCCTGTCTGGGCTTGTCACCGACTTGTCACAGCCTTGTCTGGCCTTGTCACAGACTCGTCACAGCCTTGTCTGGCCTTGTCACAGCTTCGTCACAGACTTGTCTGTACCTTGTCACAGCTTCGTCACAGACTTGTCTGGACCTTGTCACAGCTTCGTCACAGACTTGTCCGGGCCTCGTCATACTCTAAATTAGGGCTAAACTTATTATTTTATGTGAAGGTAAGCTACATAAAATGATAAAATTTTATAAAGATCCTATCATTTTATGTGAAGGGAAGCTACATAAAATGATAAATTTTATAATAATGTGTCTAACTAAGTAGACGGATATGGGTCAACTGATCGAGATCGGGTTTGTTATAGAAATAAACGGAATAAAAATTCCGGATATTACAAAAATTGCGAGTTATGATAAATTTTTAAATAAAGTTTTGAGATGAGGATGTCCTTAGGAAATCTATGCAAGAGTACAAATCAACTGAAGTTCTAACACAAAATGGGTAGTAATGATCAACAGACAGTTAGAGACCGATGCAGAGAAGAAAAATGTATAAGACGAGTCACCTAGTAGAAGAGTTCACAAGACAAGCTTGTAAGGCCAAAAGAGATAAAATGTCGACCCGGATGTGAGAGTCTAAGGTGCATGGAAGGTATATCTACAATAGATTATAGAAGCAAGATGTAGACTATACAAGTGTGAAGAGGTTTTGACCTCCTCAAAGATATAGGAATTGGAAAGAAATCGCAGTGCCGGTACCAAAGAGTTGAAACCTGTAGCGGAAACAACGGTGTTGCAGGAAGGCTATATTGCCGGTAACACCAGCGAAGGAATGTATATATGAGAACGGCCTTAGAGGACTCGAAAGTCCAAGGTGACCCCAATTATCACGGGACCTAAGTCATCAATACTGACGGTCCATGCAAGGAGACTGCCAGGGGGATAATAATTAAAGTCACCAGAACTACAAAGACACTTACCAGCCATCGTTGAAGACTTGGAATGACTATTTATGTCAAGATGAATGACCCAGTTGGGCTCGAGAAGTAGAGTTAGCCTAAGGAAACAGAAGTGTGGAGGATAAAACGAATTAGCGAAGCAGGAAAGGATTAATCGGGCAAATGATGCTCACCAAGGATTTAACGCCAGTATAGGTATGAGAAGAGTAAGTCCGGGATATGGAAATAATTCAATTATAGACTGACCGACGTCAACTAAGGACGTGTAAGTGTTGGTTTTGACGAGTAGGTATTGTTAAGAAGAGACATTGATGACTGCGGATTTTAGAGATAATCTTACCAATGCCTTGGAAGATTTCCCAAGTGGGCAACAACAACCTTCTGGGATGATCTAAGGATATGGAGAGAATTGAGCTAGAGGTTGCTTACTGGTTGGTTAAGAACAAACTACGGTTGAGTAAGAGAGTAAGGGTCTGTTTGAAGAAGATCTTGCTAGTATTAGAAGGGAAGTATAGGCGGGAGCTGGGTAAATCATGTTGACCCTCAGAAAGACATCATTGTGACTAATGGGTGTTACACCAGAAGCGTGGTAGACCCATAACCCACAGATGAAGAAAATCAATGTTAGGTGAACTATGATTTCAAGTTAAGGAATTAGAGAACTATATGAAAAGGTCCACTTGGGAGTGTGATTTGTTTTGAGTTATATAAATTTGAAAGCTTGACAAGAAGTAGATGAAAATTCACTAATTAAGGAACGATCTGATTAGGTCACATTGAGGAAAACGAGCCAAGCAGTTTGTATTACAAAGAGCATTAGGCACTTAGTAAAATGCCGACAGAAGTTTAAGATTATTAATTCAGAATGGATAGTCGGGAACTTTCGAAAAGTTTATGGTGGTAGAGTCATCAAAAGAGCTGGAAGTAAGTTTAGAAAACCAAACCGTTGAGAGAGTACCTACCGAATCCGAGACACGACATCCGCTTTGTAGATCAGAAAATTTAGCCGGTTCCTGCTTTTGTAGAGATCTAGTGGTCTAGACGAGGAGTTGATGAGGCAACTTGGGAGACCGAGGAGAGTATTAGCCGTAAGTATCCCGAATTCTTTGCGGGGTTAGGTGTCACTTTTGTATCGACGAGTTAGTACTCGGATGTTGTGTTGTTTGGCCATTCATGTTTTTATTTTTGGATTGAGGAGTTATGTTCTAATGGGATGCGTGTCTGAGTATGATGATTGAGTAGTTGCATGGTAGAAAACGGAAAGTTGGAAAACTAAGTTATACCAAGAAAAGCATGTGATTAGGTATATTATTCTAAGTTTCGGGACGAAACTTCTTTTAAGAGGGCACTGATGTAATAACCGGAAATTTTTAAACTCCGTTTAATACTGAATTTAACCGAATTCCGATCCGCCAACTTTAACCTTTAAATAAATATGAAACGACATTTAATTTATATCATTTTATGTGACCTTAATTCACATAAAATGATAAATTATGTAACCGGAAATAATTCTGTACCTTTAATAAAATAAAATGATAACTTACATAATGCAGTAAATAATTCCGTAAGTAATTCCGAAATTAAGTTCCGTAATTTCTAACGATTCCGGGCAAATAACGAACCTTCTTTCAGCCCATCTATTTTATTTAATGAGCAGGCCCAATTAGACCCGGCCCAATGACCTTGCAGCCAGCCCATAATTTTTAATCCTAAATCTAATTAATTTCTTAACCTAAACCTAATGTCTAACCGGCTGCTACGGGAGAAGACGTAATCGATCTCCTCCACCGCTTCAACTGCCTCTGGAGAATCGACACCACCGCCACCCAGTTTTGGCCGCCACCCAGCCTTGGCCGCCACCATCAACGTCTCGCCGGAGACGTAGCTTGGGACGCTACTCCATCCTCACCGGGAGCCAGGGAAGCACGCGACCGTTTTTTGCAGTCGACCCAACCCAACCTTCGAGCCCTTCGACAACCAGCCGTCCAGTCCGGCGCAGCAGCCCACCAGCACGCCTGATCGAGCCGCCTTCCGTCGACCGCCCAGACATCACCGGAACCCTTGTAAGTCGCCTCCTTCTTCCCCCTCGCTGCTCACCTTCCCTTCCCTTCTCCATTTCGGAACTCACTCGCAAACGTCCGGCGTCTCGCAACAGTGCAGGGCCGACCACCAGTGAAGGTTGTCCGACCGCCAACCTCTAGCGTCGCCGCCGCCGCTGTTGCAGAAGGTAAGCCTTTGTGCCTCCTATCCGCCGCCTTCCTTTCGGTTTATACGTTACAGCGTACCGATGGCTTCCCCATTGCCTACAGTACCATCCGGAAGACGAGTCGGTGACGAAGCCTTCCTCCAGACCGGGCGGCGCACCATCGGACTGCTCTTCTCGTGTTCTGCAGCCCTCTCCTTTTTCGTGACATAGTACGTACGGTTAGCATCTCTCCGCATCGGTATACTGCAGTTCAGGCATATGTAGTTTCACATAAGTTTAAGGCTATGGATGGGCATAAGCAATATATGAATGTCAGGGATATGAATGTATATAAACACAGGGTTGTACCTCTATGGAGTAGAATACGCATATATACATAAAATTTGATACAGATTAAGAAAAGTATAGCTATATATGTATATGTGCACTACCGAGTACTAAATGTGAGGGTATAAATATATATATAAATAAATTAGAGTTTTTGGGAGATATATATTTATATAATTTTATATATATAAGGATGTATATAGTTATATATGTGGGTATATATAAATCAGTGCGAGATGGATATATATATATGTAGGCATACCGAGTAGTTACATAATTAAATAAATGAGTTGAGGAGAAAGGTTAAAGTATATAGTACGGATAAAGTTGTAGTAGAGTAGATAGTAACCGTGAAGGAGGAAGAGTGTTATTTTTTTTTCGAGTGGATTCAAATTTGAACTTATAACCTATAAGTAGCTAACCGAGTGGCACAAAGTACAGAAACAAGTTCAAAAAGGAATTAGTAGGTTTGAGAACACTTTGAGAATTTTTGACATTACGGGTAAATTGGTCTTTTACTGTAAGAGAACTTGTTCCGTAATTCCTTAGCATGAGGTTGGACATCTGGATGTGATTTTGATCCACATGCCTTTTGACAGGCGTTGGAGTTACTACGAGTACGGACTGTTTTGAGACGTGTTAAAGTGTGTTTTGACTCAGGTAAGTCCTTGCGACTTACTTAGCCAGTTTCTGGATATTAGTTGAGTGATAGTGGTTGTGTGTGCTATGTGCGTATTTTAATAATAATAACTTGCTAGGACGACTGTTATTATTATGTTTAGGGCCCAAGTGTATGTATAACGGGCCGTGACATCACTGCCCAGCTCTGACAGGAGACTGGGAGGTTCTCTATACCCAGACCAGGCAGGTACAAGGTGAGATGCATCGGATCCATTCCTGATGGTTACACGGGGGCGGAGGCGAGGTTTGGGAATCCCTCGTGTCACAAAATAAGTATCATTAGCGTGAAAGAGTAACTTAACTCAAGATAATAAAACGGACTTGTTTGAAAGCATGTTGGGTGTTTATATTTTATGTGTGTGTGTGTGCTATTATGATTCTGCTAATATTTGGATAACTAGCTAACGGTTCCTCTTGTTGTGTTTTTAGATTTACCGCAGGTTAGACCAGCAGCTGAGTGATCCGGGAGTAGTGGTCAGCCGGGTCTCCGTACTCCTTAGAGTGGGGGGTTGGGGTTGTGTCTGTCTTTTCTTCCTTTTGGTTAAGACAGTTGTTCATTCTTTTGGTTAAGTACTTTAGGCTGCTAGACAGTGTTGCATTCATTACCCTAAAAATACTATTTTATGAATTTCGTTTTCGTTATTTGTGTCTTGTTGCAAGATCCTAGTAATGTTGTTGTCAAACTGAGGTCGGGACCCATTGTGAGGTCCTAACCAGTAATGTCCCGAGTTCTGAGAATTCGGGGTGTTACATAATCAGTATCTATTTTGAAAATCGTAAGTTTGAAGTTTTGAAATCAAATAATCGTAAGTTTGAAATCTGTATGCTTTATGAAAACCAGTAGTTTTCAAAATCAATAATTTCTGTTTTCAAAATTATGTTTTCAATATCAATAATTTCTTATGAAACAAATTAAATGAGATCATAATAGTAGTTTAGAAAACTAAATTGAAACAATTTTATACAAACCTTCACAAAGTTGCAAGTCTTGTCCACTCCTGCAATCCTTTTTAGTACATGCGAAACACACACAGGGATTAAAATTCTATATATTGCCGTTCTGGCATTCTTCGAATCACATTTACATTCTACATAGAATAAACAGCGTTCCAATACATATACATTGGCATGTAACAAACTAAGAAAACTGATAAGGATTAAAAATCCATACATGCTGTTTTTCTTGAAAGTTGTAGATGAATACGGAAGAGATTGATGTTGTTTCAATACTTGCAGGAATGTACGGCTTCAAGTAACTTGATAAGGATGAACAACATATGTACATTAGGAGGAGCACTGTCAAATAGGAAGAGATTAAGGATTACGAAGAGGAGAAGCATTCCAAACCTAATAACTGCAGAAGGAAGATATGAAGATATATACAGTTTGGAGCGTCTGCAATTTAGGATTTATATATTTATAGATTTTTTTATATTTAAATTTAATGAATTAGTAATTCAAATAAATTTTCAAGAAGATATGAAGATATCTGCAGTTTAGGATTTATATATTTATAGATTTTTTTATATTTAAGTTTAATGAATTAGTAATTCAAATAAAAAAGGTTTTTATAGCTTTAAAGAGGGAGCTGTATTTTAAAAATCTTGATTTTAGAAGTGTCATGTCAGCAAGTTAAACCTCTACTTTAGTAGTATATATTGATAAACAAATTTAGATTTTTAGATAAGTACAAAACTAATATATAAAAATGTTCTCCCCTATAAATCCGGGAATCAGAAGATAATTCAACAGATTATGAGATAAGGTTGAAAAACAAAACTAATTGAATATTAATATTGACGTGTTTCTGTGATATCATCCAATCAGATTTATCTCTACATTCTATATAAACAGTATCTTGCTGTTCTACTCTCATCTGAGTTGCTTCATCCGCACAATAGTCCAGAATCAGTTGTCATATGGGACCGCAGATTCATATGGGATCGCTCTTGCTCCATCTTGACTTTCTGATCTTCCTCTCAAGGTTTCCCCGCTCGATGTTCATGGATAATCAGTGTAGCTATTGTTGTTGTTATCCGGGCATTCATTCGGTCAAAGTGGTGTTGTCAATTTGAAGAGTGCTAATGAGGATGAGATGTACCGTCATCCGTGTTTGTGTAGGCATTAGGTTGGTGTTCATCCGGTTGTTGCAGTCAGTACATCCCAATATTTCTACATAGTAAGAACATATGGTCTATCATTTATAATGTTATTGAAAATATTTTTGCTATACAGATGATACCGGAGGGTTCAAAGAATCTTACCTTATTGAGTGGACGAATGATCATCATCTTAGTATAGTCATCTTCAAGATATTGTAGAGTCATCTTCAAGATGTTGTTTCAAATATTTCTCTTATATATCATATTTGAATTTTTAGAATAATTCATCTCATCTTATGTTTTATTCATACCAATTGTAAAATGTTAATGTAAAAATAACCATGTACTCGAAAGTTTACCTGCAATTTTCCAATTTTTCTTACTATGTAGATAATGCTAGGCTAGTTTGTCCTCATTCATTAATGTATGTCTAACATTTTCCTGTGTATGAGGTAAAAAATGGATCAATATTTTGTTATCTTAGTGGTCAGTCAACTAGATTAATTATGAAGTATATAGAATATTAACAGAAAACTGAAAACAATGTACTTATCTCATATGCCCGTTAGTCAGAATGAGTCCTTTGATATATAGATTTTGACATTTTGTTACATGCAAAAGTAACACCAGTCATACATATTTATTTTTATGTTTCATACACAAAATTTTCTTAATGTATAAATTATATAATTTATTGATGTTGTTGAAGCTGAATTTTTAACAAAACATTTAATTAGACTAATTTCCTAAAACTATGTTTATCGTGTTGATTTGTAACTTTAGCCCTATTCTTCTACATCTTTAAGGTATCCTTATCTAGACTGTTTATGAACAAATTTCTATAAACCAAATTGATATATGAATAAATTAAGCTACAACAATCAATCGTTTACATACCAATTGAAATTCTAATTCAACATAATCTACCTTT
This sequence comes from Fagopyrum esculentum, assembly GCA_033239045.1. Lineage (NCBI taxonomy): Eukaryota > Viridiplantae > Streptophyta > Magnoliopsida > Caryophyllales > Polygonaceae > Fagopyrum > Fagopyrum esculentum. The sequence continues at coordinate 139,788,279 of BSUD01000007.1, read as the reverse complement.
CAGAGGAGAATTGCAACCTTATTCAGCTCAGGGCATATAAACCAACACTATACTTTACAGGACTTAATTGATAACAATCTATTTTGACCCTTTGCCCCATTTAAATAAGTGATTGAAATGGAAACCTAATTCGACCAATGGTATGGAAACTTTACCTTCTTCATTTGATGAATCTATCAAGTTCGTTTATATCCATCTTCCAGTCAATCCCTATTCAGACAAAATTAAAATCGATTGTTGGTCTGTAGTTTGAAGTCGTATAAGATATCAAAAATGGGAAAGTGATTGCAGTGCATAACTAAGAACAGAAGACAAATGGAATATAAATTACCTGATTAGGGATTGAGGTTTCGTATCAATCTTCATAGAAATTGTAAAGTGAATTTTTCGAGCGAGAAGAATAGGTCACTTTTGGGAGAAGGGTTGTTGTTCTTCAACCCGGGTCGAAATGGAAGGGTTCATCTCTTTGGATCTGAAGAGTTAGATGTGTATGTATTCAAAGAATAGATTAATTCCAGCATTTACATATTTCAACAAATAAGATAATTGTTGTAATAATTAGAAGGCTTTTTATGTGTTTTGTGCCTCATAAATTGTTGGCTTATAGGCTATTTAGTTTCATGTTGATTTTGTAGTAGTGTAGGATAAAAAAAATCTTTTTTTGGATTATTGTCTATCATTTTGTAATAGATGACATATAAAGACATATTTCTTATAATATATGGTGTCAACTTATTTTTATCATAAATTGATCATATATCTTATACTTGATTATTTGTATATAATATATACTGTAAAAAATAATGTAAAGTATATTATTAACTATATTGTATTTTATAATCACTAATTTATGATATTAAAATAGACATAATGTTTGTGTATTAATTGAAACAATAAGTAATAAAGGGCTAAAATATTTTATTTTTATGTCAAATAGATTATATATATAGTTATTATATTTGCAATAAAATAAAATATATTAAATAAAAAAACTTAAACCGAACACCCGTGCAGTGCACCGGTAATACACTAGTTATCTATTATACATACGAAAAGAGAGTGCATGATTTGATGATGTGGCACGCTGTGGAAGCAGCAATCAAATGGAGCTCCCACATTTTTTTTTGGCTAATAAATCTTTATTTTTTAAGGCAGAAAAATCTTTTTTCCTAATCTAACAAACTGCTCTTCAAATTTTTACGTAACTTTTTTTTTTTGTTGTAGATTCTCCAAGATTTTTTTGGCTAATAAATCTTTATTTTTTAAGCCAGAAAAATCTTTTTTCCTAATCTAACAAACTGCTCTTCAAATTTTTACTTTACTTTTTTTTGTTGTAGATTCTCCAAGATTTTATAGGCCAATAAATCTTTATTTTTTAAGCCAGAAAAATCTTTTTTCCAAATCTAACAGACTGTTCTTCAAATTTTTACGTAACTTTTTTTTGTTGGAGATTCTCCAAGATTTTATAGGCCAATAAATCTTTATTTTTTAAGCCAGAAAAATCTTTTTTCCTAATCTAACAGACTGTTCTTCAAATTTTTACATAACTTTTTTTTGTTGCTCCAAGATTTTATAGGCCAATAAATCTTTATTTTTTGTGCCAGAAAATATTTTCTACTAAACTAACATACTGTAATTCAAAATTGTACGTAATTTTTTTTTGTTGGAGATTCTCCAAGATTTTATAGATTATAGTCAAATCTCCTTTTTATTACTTAGAATAATTATTAATCAATATAAAAAATCTATCAAAATCTACATTTTTACGTTCTTATCACATCCTCGAAAATTCCACAACACACTTCTTACGATTTCTATTCTATAAATACTCTACTCCATAACGTAAAATTGTATCCGCTGCTTTCTTATTCTTCTCTTAACCTATTATCGGCTGCTTTGCTATTCTTCTCTTTAACCTATTATCATCCTCATTGATTCGTTCTCATAGAGGTATGTGCTTAATTTACTTTGTTTATATATAAATAGTTTGATTCTCAGCTTATCATAATTGTTTGTTTGTAAATTAAATTTTAATTTCTGTTATAATTTCATAATTGCTATTCGTTAAAACCATTTCGATCTTGGTTCAAATAATTAGTTTGATTTTAGTCTGTTTGTTGCATATCCACGTGTATAAATTATGATGGATATTGCCCCCTATTATCAATTGGTTTTACACTCCGCTGAAACCATCACCAAATACAATTTTTTTTGCATGCACATGAATGAAAGGTATGTCCGATAGTTTTACAAGTTATACTCCATGTTATCGAATCACCTTTACTTTATTACTCAACTTTTAAATAAAAATTCTGATCATTTTTCTTAAACAACGTATCATCAATGTCACCAAATATTCCTTTTTATTTTATTTTATTATTTAACTAAAAACTTTCAAAACTGATTAATCTGTATTTTAGATATTTGTACAATAATTGTTAGTATTTTATTTTTATATAATTTTAAAATAATTTAATTTTCTCATAATCTTTATTTATATCTAAATTTAGGATTTTTTGGTAAGTTATTAAATATTTTGTAATATCTATTGTTATATTTTTTAAAATAAGAATTTCTAAATTTCAAATTTATAAACAAGGCTCCTCACTATTTTATATTTCCAATTTTTTTTACTTGTACAACAATTGGTTAATCCATTTTTACCTTAAATTTTAAAAACTTGATTTGAAAACAAATTAGATTTAAATCTCAACGGATTGATTTATGATTTAACGATTTATAATGATATTTTAAAATAAAAATTTTTAAATTCATATTATTAAACAGAATTCCTCATCAATTTATATTTACTTTTTAAATTTTAGAATCAACAGTTATTCAACTTTTGAATTAATTTTTTAAAAATTAAATTATAAACAAACTAGATTTTAAAGCATTCGGAAATTATTTTTTTAAAAAAAAGGTCATAAAATAAAGGAAACAATAAAATTCGGATATTTTTTAAAATAAAAAATTTTAAAATTCATATTATTAAACAAAATTCCTCATCAATTGCGATTAGGTTAAGACATTCATTCCATATACTCATTTACAAAATTAAAATTGTTTAAAGAAAAAATACTTAAAAAATAAATTGTGATAGTAAATGTAATGTAATTATTCATATCATTATACTTCAAAACACACATGTTATTTTATAAGTGTTAATGTGTTTTCTATAAATATACCCGCACAAGGTGCGGGATATAAACTAGTTTGAAAAAAAAGAATGCATTGTAGTTTTAAATTGTGGGCTTGTTCTTTCTTTTTGAAAAAAAAGAAGGCACCGTGGTTTACAGAGAGAAAAAATACATGTAAGTCGCAGTTTTAAATTGCGGTTTTCTTATTAACAAAAAAAAATTCATGTAAACTCATAGTTTAAAAAAAACTCATATATATATATATATATATATATATATATACTATTTTGGTTAAATTTGGCAAGTGGACCTTTTTTTAGTTTTCCCTTCAGTAACTAGACCCGTACTATAATTCCATTAAGTAAATATGCCCCGTTTTATTTTTACCGTTCAAATCCTACATCTCACCTTTCTTCTCTCACGCCACCGCTTCGATCTTCTTCACTCCCTTTTCTTCACCATTTTTGGAAAGTTTCTTCAATGGATTCCAACATTTAGAGCGCAAAGAAGAGGCCGACCGAAGAAGGACAAGTCTTCCCAACCACCACCGGAAGAAGAACCGGAGATGCCGAAGATGAGAGGACAACAACACCACCACCACCAATGCAATGTATATGCCATTTTTTTATATGAAATTATGGCACTTTCATTCACAATTTTTATTTGTTGAAGTATTGATAGTTTGAGGTTCTAAATATGTTATTACTAGTATGAAATATTTTCTGATATAAATTTCTTCAATAGATTGTGGTATTGTCCCTTCCAATATCTTGTCACTCAAGTTAAGAGTGGATAATGATAGGCAATCTTCAAAGATAAGGGATGAAATTACACCGTGGAGTTGGTTTCCTATGAGGTCCAGTAGAAATAAAGAGTTGCTCATGGGGTAAGCCAAACAGTTGGGAACGGTGTCAATGAAATTGTTGTGAGATAAATCGAGTACTTGAAGCGAAACAAGATCACGCAAGAAAGGAGGAAGCTCTCCATAAACCGGTTGTTTGAAGCCCAAAGATAGGTAATGGAAGGAGATGGACGAGAATAGCTCTTTCAAACATGTTTGAGCGAATATCAATGATACCTATCTTCTGCCATGAAAAATGAATCAATCTACTAGGGAGGGAGTTAAAAGAAGGTCCAAGGTTTCCAAAGAAGTCTTGCTTATCTCAAACACCCATTTCGACACTTCACCGCGGATATCATTGTGGGAGAGTGTCAACATTGTAAGATTATCCCGCCGTCTTAGGAAGCCTGGAAAGTGATTGAGGTTGCAAGACTCCAATTGTACATACTGTAAGTTAGTCCATGAAGTGACTGACTCAACACCCCTGTCGTCAACGATAGACAAATTGTTACCTCCTTGACCATTGGAGTTCAAGCTTGGAAGCTTGTACAACTTGCTTAGTGGGATAGTTCCCCTCAGGTTGTTCCATGAAAGGATCAAATCTAGGAGACTACGAAGCTTGAAAACAACCTCTGGGATATGCCCATGGTTTAGAATTGTTGAAGTATTGATAGTAGGAGGTTCTAAATATGTTATTACTGGTATGAAATATTTTCTCACATGATTTTCTTCATTGGAGTGTCCGCAATCATCTCCAAGCTTTTGCCAACTCATATCCATCATATGAATCCATCCACACATAACAAAACGGAATAGTTCAAGTTCAAGTTCACTCTAGATCCGGAGATTTGTCCTTGAACACATCCAATGACGCATCATTGGGTGCCACGTATCTCGTCGTCAACCTTATTCTACACCACCACATCAAACACCTCTCACTTGATTACCACTTCGTCCGCGATCATGTGTGCATCAAGCCCTGCAAGTTGCCTTCATTCCTTCCAAGGACCAACTTGATGATATTTAACCAAACCACTGCTATCTAGCGACAAGGTTTCTATCATTGCGCTCCAAACTTTGTCTGACCGTGTTTGGATCGAAGGGATAGTGAAGGATCTCATGACCACACCAAACATGACACGTGTACACTGTATATATCTACACCCTGATTGTCTCCTCTGATTTCACTATGCAAGCATGATTACTGATAAAGTTAAATATCAAACAAACTATAACCAGCAAAGGTACCACAACGAGGTTGTGAACAATGCAAGTGATCATATCCAGGAACCCTATTCTCATGACTAACCCCAAGCAAATGTACCACAACGTGGTTGGTCAACATTCAGTAGAAGCAAGATCTTTCCTATAGACCTCTCTTACGACCAACATCAAAAGTGTACTTCGGAATCCATTACAAATTGAATAATTAAAAAGGTTTCATAGAACATAAGCATTTATCTTTCTGCAACACCAATAAAACTTTCTGAGTAATTGAGTCTTCTTTAAACCCTTTCACGTGTACACAGAGGATGAGCAAGCAAGCAGTTCTTCAACCTTGGTCCCTGCCCAATCAAAGGGAAAATCATAATCTAATTTATTCAACTCCAGATTCATTTCAGGCTACAAAAAATGTTGTCATGGCTATACTATTGCCATGCAAATAAATAATTCATGTTTTTCATCCGTTCTGTCTGTGAGGGGGGTTAATAAGCCTAAAGTTTATATTCCACAATGGGAGATTAACACAGAATAGAAGAAAGCCGAGTTAAGACAAACCAGTTGTTTGCAGTTTGTGAGATTTGAGAATTGAAATGTTAATAAGATCTGGTTCATAGTATAATTTGTTTTTCCAAAAGGCCAAAGCCCTATTATTTTACAACCCATAATCACAATGCAGTTTGCTGCACTTGACGCTCTTCAATGAATTGGTACAGTTTTTGCAAGTTTTGGGACTTTCGTCGTCAAACAACTCTTTATTGCATAACAAATTGAGAATCACAAAGCCTTCACACGAAGAAAGAAATAGCATGTTCTGATATAAAAAGATGTACCGGGAAGGCTTGCGTAGGGAGAAAGCATGGCAGGGTCAGTTATCTACCGATGTCGCAAATCACGCTGGCAGGAAAAAAAACATAGCATCAGAAATAGAGAAATATGTGTTAGTGAAGAATCAGATTTGGCAGTCGCGAGAGAGGTTGAATACAACTTTATCTTGGTTAGGCAGGGTTAGTGATAATAAAATCAGAAATAGTTTTCTAAAGCAAATTAATACATAATCAAATTACCATATCTTTATCGCACTCAAGGACTTATGGGTCATTCAAATTTTACAGATGGAAAATGAAAATAAATAGATAAAATGAGTTTTAATAATTTCTACTTCATGATGTCCTCGAATGATAGGTATCTAATCACTATTACTTACAATGCCACAAGAAACATAAGGTGGAAAGGGAAAAACTGAGGGGGAGAGAGAGCTTACTCTAGGTCCACGGTCAGCTGTATGAAGCCGACTATTAGACATTGCAATTGGCTGCTGAATCATGTCTGGACCATCGTGCTTATAGTAGGCTTGTAATGTCCTCACAAGAAAAGGACGTACTATGTTTACCTCCATAGCAGAGAGGTTTTTTAGCTGCAATTTATCATAAGCAATGCGTCATAATTTATTGTGAAAGCTGTAATATCAACTTTATGCTCAGCTAATAAGCCCTATTCTATCATGTACTGTTACATAGTATTATAATTTGCTTTGAAAACTCAACCAAAAACATGTGACCTAAATTGTCATTTATTTGACATGTTGTACACTTGCAACTTATAAGCTTACCAGAAAACATATATGCAGTACTAGCACCTTACTAGTGCTTCACTAGGGATGGAAATGGTGCACAACCACCCGATACAACCGGTCAACCGACCCGCATTCGTGGGTGAAAATCCGAAGAATTCCGGGTGGTGGGCGGTTGACGGGTGAAATTGACGGGTGGTGGGGTGGGTATGGTTATAGGTACAACCACCCACCACCCGAACCATCCACCACCCGCCCCACCCGCCCCACCCGCCCCGCATCACCCGTATAAAATATTTAAAATAATAAAAATAAAAACCTTAAATTCTACCCATATAAAAATTATTAAAAATATTAAAACATTAAAACCCTAAATTATCAAGAGACAGCTGTATCACCTTACCCCTTCACCAATATGAATTTTTTAATATCGATCGCTAATTTGCTAGTCGCTAGATTTGCTAAAAGCTTCAATCATTTGCCAAATCGTTATACCTGACTACCTCAGTTTACCGCCGCCAAGCCACACGCTCCCTTCCTCGTTCGGTAACTCTCTTGTGCACATCGCTTGCTTGATTCTCTCAATAGGTAATTAATCTTCACTAGTGTCTTCTCTTCATCCCCTCAAATCTATATCCGATTTTGGAGTCACACACTCCCCTCAACACAACACTCACTTTAGGCGTTTGATCAGTTATACAATACATACATCTTCTTAGTTCTTACCATGTATTTGGATTACTGTTTTAGTTTGATAATTTTGGATGAAGGCAGCTTCTTTGCAAGCTATTCCATTAGTTAATAATGGGTGCCATTACATTTTGCGGAAACTTGTGCGTATTGTCTCTCTATATGATACCGGTCCAAAACTTTCGCACCTTATATAATATGAGAGTAGACAGGCTGATGGTCAATAGTAGCTATCATTTTACCATGTTGTTTGCAAAAGATTGCATGATCGCTACATTGAATTCTAAAGGAGTTTGATTATAATATATGTTGATTTACGTTTGTTGTATGCAAAAATATTGCGTTTATTTGCATTGTTTTGTACTAATTGGAATTCATTTTCCACGTTGGTTTGTAATGTTGGATAATGTTCCGTCATTTAGTAGATTTATATTTGTGTTACTTTAAAATATAAATTACTTTATACATGTAAATGTCTAAAACTCAAAGATATACTACACAATACACACCCGGTTATTTCACCCGAACCACCCGAACACCCGGTGGGTGATGGGTGGGTGGGTGACGGGTGAAGTGTTAGGCGGGTGGTGGGCGGGGTGGGTGAGAGTTTAAGTAAGGTGGGTGGTTGGTGGAAGTGGAACTTCCACCCATAAACCGACCCATTTCCATTCCTACTCCCTTTTGATCACAATACTGACCGAAGGCTGTAATGTATCAATATTTCAACATGTCTTACAGAGACATGTTTTTTATTGAGAATGGACCGTCACCTTGTACAAGACTTCAACACAATTATTGTTTGTAAAGATCACTGTTTAATCCACTATTTTGCATGAAAATAGCTTGAAATAAATCATAAATTGTGATGCTCACAATAATGTTTTCATCTATCACCATGTTGTCACCAACCACGAAAAAGTAAACAACGATTTACATGTATAATGATGAAATATTACCTTCACCGCATGCGTTCGAGCAGATATCGTCTCCAGTCCCAATTCTACTTTATGAAACCTCACATCTCGTATGTCTTCAATAAGCGATTTAACCTTTGTTGACATGTACATGCCAAGATATCAGAATAATTAGAAATGTAAAAACACCAGCAGAGCTAGAAGAATCAGTTCAACTCACCATGTACATGTCTGGAACGTCATCCCTTGCACTAGCATAGAATAAATATGTAGCAAGTCAATGAAAAAGCTACAAAGTGAATATAATAATAAGTTAAAAACAAAGAACAACTTACTGGTCAAAAAGAAGCTTTGAGATTTCAACATAGTGAAATGGAAGTGGCTGAAACTCTCGAGGAGACTCCCTCTCTGCCTCTAGAACTTGTGTCAGCCTTTCTAGTTCATATAAGCAACATAAAAGTCAGCAATTTTACAGAAGCTGATGAGGTTAACCCAATTAAGAGTGGAAAATGCAAGGGGTAACCAACGCATACTCTGCCTACAATAATGATTAGCAAAGAACATGATTTGTGGTAAAATATCTAGAGTATCTTATCATCATATGATAACATTCAGTAGTTAAACATAACTCTCTAAGACCCATTCTTAGTGTTTGGTATATCATCATATGAATATCAAATTTGATATCAGTATGCAAAGGCTTTTGTTTATATCATGAATTCATACCAACCAATAAATATAAGGTAGGGGCGAAGAGACAAATCAGTTCAGAAATAGATTACCAACAGACATCCATACAGGTGGTCGAATTGTACATTTTCCCCTCTTCTTAAGAGCCACTGCCAACCAGAGAGGTACTTGAGTAGCAATTTGAGGTCGAAATGGACCATAGTCACCCTATTAATTATTTCTCCAAGTTATACTAAAAAACTGTTGAAGAGAAAATAAGTAAAATGAAATAAAAGCGAAAAACTGGGGAGTACCGAGATTAAATTGATAGGCTCCATTCTCATATTGGGAATGATCTCTACTACTTGATCTTCGGCTAAGAACTCCATCTTAGAAAGCCCCAATTTCGCAAGTAAAAATTTTGTTGAAACAGAAGCCAAAATCAAATAAGAATCAGATGAAAGTGGTAGGGGAGCAGGAAGAGGGAGACCTCGGCTGGAGAGAATGACGAGAACTGAGGGTCAGATTGGCCTGCCATTGCTGTGGAGACCCAGTAAAGTGCGAACCCTATCTCGAGAAGGAGAGGACTGGGTGAGCCGTAACTGTGCGAGAGGTTGGAGCCGCTGAACCGGTGAAGGAAGGAAGGTGAATTATACATATTAAATACTATAAGTTTATATCGAGTCATTTTAATTCTTATTCTTATAACTCGGATATTCATTTACAAGAACTCGGATATTTATTTAAACTAGTCGGGACGCGCGTGCTTCGCACGCGCGCCGTAGATGAGATCGGAAATTGCTCGTCGTAAATGAAAGGAAAAATCGATCATTTCGTAATAATTCGATACCAATAAAACATTGGAGACAAATAAAATAAAATATAAATAAAGATAAGAATAAAGTGTAGGTGCATAGTTAGGTCATCAATATATAACATCAAGTAACTACAATACCAAACTTCTCTCGTTATGTTCTAACAAATAATCACAATAATCACAAATACACAAGGATGGAGGTGACTTAGTGACAAGGAGGATTTCATCATAAGTTGAAACAAGAGATAAAAGTATAGTAAGATTGCGGGCGTGTTGCTCAATTTCGGGTGTGGCAGGACAGTATATGTGAAAGATGAGTCCACTGTGACGATCTATAACCCTGTCAAAGGAAAAGACCCCGTTTGCAGGCTTCGGGTTCGATGCGACTTCGCAATCAAGATACTCGTCTAGGTATCTAGGTAGTGGTTAAATGTGTCATCTGGACGATGTAGGTGCGTGTATGCCAACTTGAACCGGGTGATTAGTACATATGTGTTCAATGGAACTACCATATGCAAAATAGCAACCAAAGAACACATTTGAATTATACTCTGAGATTTGAAGGAATAGCTTATACTCCTGAAATGCATATGAAATATATAATGAAAGTAAATTAAAACACTATTGATGCAAAATATAAGTATATTAAAACACTCTATTGATGCAAAATATAAACTCATGTAATGCATATGAAATATATAAACCTTGAAGGATTCAAAGTCTCCATTTATAAATTAAATACTTTGTGGCTAGTTATGCAATTGAAATGATCTTTAGAAGTTGAACTACGCCAACCAACACTGCCACATTTCCCCACCTTTTACGGTGGGGTTTTGTTCTTTAAAGGTCGGTATTCCTACTAAATTTCCATTTTAATTCCATAAAATTTAAGAAATATAAAAATAGCAAATGTAATTAAGAGGATGAATAGTACAGAGACGTAAGCAAAGAATGTCATAATAAATCAACATGTCTTTGTTCTTAAAATTGCCTCCATTATTGACAATAAACCAACATCACCTAAGGCTCACAGCCGCAATGAAATTTTTAACCTAGTGAAATGAAAATTTTAACCTAGTGAGAGGAAGTCTTTGAGCAGCTCATCGGCACTTGCGGATTCTAGCACCATTGTATCTTATGTTAGGGAGAAATCAGATAAATCTGACAATAGTGTAAATGCTTCTTTTAATCTTTACAACAAGGATGAGCTAAACAAAATAATATCCAACAAAATAATTAAATATTATAATTTTTATCAAAAGCCTGGGTAAAGATAGCAATCAACAGTGCTCTAAACAGACCAAATTTTGCTATAGACATCAAATATTCAGTTAAAGTAGGCAAATTCCACTTTGGTTTTAGTTAGCCCCAAAGATTTCATAAAGTCGAATAATCTAGTCCATTCAAATATGCTAATAGATTGAGATCTACTTCAGTCAAAAAATTCCTGAATCATTTTCTTGACATGTATGCATTAACAAAATGAAAAATTAAAATCTTGATACCACAATGAATGTAAAACCAAGTAGAAATACTGCTCTAGAAGTATAAAATCAAAATTTTTCTTTGAGAATTTTTGTGTTCTTTCTTGCTATAGAACAATGATCATGTGTAACTAAGACATCTTATAAAAATCAACAACAGATACAACAAAACCATTATTTCATGCTAGACAAAATCGAAACAAGAAACAAACCCTTAAAAACAGCCAAAAACAAAACCCCACCCCCTACATAATTATGAAAATATTGCAACCTGGCTCAAACAACTGGGAGAACCCCATGAGTTGATAAAAATCCTTTGTCATCATGCCCAACATGCATGGAGCTAAATGAGCTACAACTCACCTAAACCTATCAAGTAGACTGAATGTGTTGTTTCTATAGATGATTTCCCATAATATATTGTTTATGTAACAAACACAAGAACAAGAAAGAAAATTGCATGGGCAAAGCAATCATTTATGTTTTCGTCAAACTATAATATAATTACAACCCCACAAGAGGTGAACATGATGCAGATGCATCAGTGCTCATAAGTAAAATGATTCACAGAGATATTTAGCTCAAATTATGGGAAATCATCTACAAAACAACTCAAAGTAATAGGAAATGAAATATAAAATAAATAATACAGCAACAATCCAAAATTTAATAGGAAATGCAATGTGAAATAAGAGCTGGACAATGAAATATCTCAAATTTAATAGAAAATACAATATGAAATAAGAGGCAAACATGGAAACATCACAAATTACATAGGATTATTCCCTTTTCACTGGATTCATACTCAACCAAATTGTACCTAGTGCTCAAAAGACAATAAGGAGGAATTGAATGTCTTGCCACAGGATACGGTGCATGCCATTGTTGGCACATGATCCAGAGGACACCGGTGTTCTCTTTCCATTCCCCTTCTGCACATCGGAACACCTGATTCTCAATAGAACCAAACCAGATTTTGATCAGAGTAAATCATAATTGCCACTCTTCACTTGTTTTCTAATCAGTAACTAAATATGAATCTGAGTCGGTATTAAATAACCCCCAAAATACAACAAACAAACTAAAAAGAGAGGGAGTAGTTCTTACCATGATGTTGATTGAGTAAGAGTCATGATCATCGCCGAGAAAACAACTAAGGATATTATAGGGATCTTCAGTCTTGAATTCCTTCAAAAAAAAGAACAATAACAGAAGTCTTTACCAAAGGTAGCAAGCATTTCACTGTGAAGACTTTGTCTTTGTATTTAATCTTTACTTCAGTGTTGAAAATCCAGCCACCTGTCATCAAGCAAAAAAGTAACAAATCTCTTTGTCTGATATATGTTGCAGGCTAACAACAAGTTTTTCTTTCAAATTAAAAAAAGTAGTCACACATCCCTGTTCTTATAACCTAGACTGTCGAAAAATATGATGGCATTAAAATAAAGAAACTCAGTAAGAGAAATACTATATTAAACACATAATAAATCTGATTTTCAAGCAATGCTATAAAGACTACAAGCTAGAGAAACTGAAATAAAAGATGAGGGTGATCACTGCTTATGGGCTTTCTTCCAAAGAGAAGCTCAAGAAGTACAACGCCATATTCATAAACATTAAAATAAAGAAACTCAGTAAGAGAAATACTATATTAAACACATAATAAACTGATTTTCAAGCAATGCTATAAAGACTACAAGCTAGAGAAACTGAAATAAAAGATGAGGGTGATCACTGCTTATGGGCTTTCTTCCAAAGAGAAGCTCAAGAAGTACAACGCCATATTCATAAACATTAATCTTGTCACTCACTTTAATGTATATGAAATATTCTGGTGCCAAGTAACGGCAACGAAAAGGGTAAAACTCATTCAAGTTTAGCTTGGAATAGAATGTAGAAACTGAATAGTTGTAGAATACAAACTCAAAGGTCACTGCAATGTCACATAATGCCGTCTGATTTGTGGTTAGTCCCATTTAAAGTCCAAACTAAAAGAGTTAAAAGTTTGAAACAACCTCAGACAATTTGAGGGGATTTTAACGGTGCTTGAATTTAGGTTTCGGCCAACTCTTCTCGTGCCTTTTGAGCATCAAGCAAATTGGGTGGTCTCCTGGTATATTTTGAATTTTGATCTTACTGTAGCTTTTGGATATCATCTATTGGAGCCTTTGTGTGTATTTTGCATTGCTTGTTATGAAATATGTTAAGCATAGTTATGTACATCAAAATTAAGGGTTTTTCTTGCCCTAAAATCAAGAGAAGAAGAAGTAATAAACCCGCTATTGTTGACAGCTTTAGCGGCATACTCCATCTGAAAAACTCGTCTATGAGGGAGAAGGTGGTGGCGGAACGGTCGTAACCGGTTCCGATGCTTCTCATCCTTCAAAATCGATTGATTAACCTCTCTTTATCTCTTTATCTCTTTATCGAGGTTGTGTTACCGGAAGAAGAGAGGCCGAAATTGATATACAAAGCGAGAAAAAACAAGCAGTATAATCACGCAAATAAGTGAAAAACGATGATGGAGATTGAAGACATACATCCATAAAAAAAGGATGAACAAATCGAAATGACTCACAATAGATGGAGAGAGATTCGTCTAGAAGGGCTCTTCTCAGATTTGAAGCGGGTTGCCTCTACCATGGTGGAAGCCGAAGCAAGGAGGAGTATCTGAGTGCATTTAATGCTGAAGCGTTGGAAAATCAGCCGCGCTCATCATCAATGCCCTGGCGGTGGAACGTCAAGAATAACACGCTTCTAACACGTGGCTTCATAGCTCCGGAAATGCAGCCACCGTCGACCAGAAGGAGGACGCGTGGCAATAGCAGAGGAGACACATATAACCCTAAGGTTTGACTGTCTTGCTACCCACGGAAACATCGGGCCTTCTGACGTGAAAGAATCCTAGTTATTAATCAACCCACACGATCCAGCTGCCAGCCCAAATACCCATACATAAGGAAGAAGCCCAAAACTGTAGTAAGTAGCGGACCGTAATTAACGAAGATTAATAAGGGTAAAACTGGAAAATATAAGCTATAAGGACAAAAACGGAATTCCCCTATTCATTTGGAGAACTCTCTCTTTTACTATAGTAAGGATTTTACAAATTTATTATTTTATTATACATATTAAAAATTATAAGTTTATATCTAGTAATTTTAGTTCTTATTCTTATAACTCAGATATCCAGTTACAAGAACTCAGATATCCATTTAAAGTTTATAAATTTATTTTTCTAAGTTATGTTTTATTATACATATTAAATAACAAATATAATAAGTTTATATCGAGTTATTTTAATTCTTATTCTTATAACTCGGTTATCCATTTACAAGAATTCGGATATCCATTTTAATTTTACAAATTATATTTTTAACTTATGTTTATTTTACATATTAATACTATAAGTTTATATGGAGTCGTTTTAATTCTTATTCTTATAACTAGTTCGTGTTAAATATAACTATATAAGGCATGTATAATGTATTGAAGTATCAATGATTCAATCGTCAAAGATAAGTTTGATGATTATGAATATATGATAATGATAATTGTAATGATTAGTTTGATCACTCGTGTTAAATATCTCTCGGTTTTAAGATTCGGATATTCATTCTAATCAGTATTTGGTTGGATATCCGACATTTTTCTCATGATCGGATCGGATAATTATTCGGATGTCTGGCTGATCCGTTTGATCTGGATTCCAAAATATAGTATGCGAAAATGATTTGATTGGATCAAAATAGATTATTATCCACGGATATCCGGATGATCCAAATGACTTTTGTTTGACCCGATTGATCCAGATATCCTCTTGATCATGCAAAAATGATTTAGCCGGACCCGTATATCCGATTGATTTGTATATCTGTTTGATCCGGTTATGTATATGTTACTCTGTTTATCACAAAATATAATGAAAAAACAATTAAAAGGCACAAAACAAAGTATGCGTAAGTTCTCCGTTTGATCTGAATATCCGTTTGATCCTCTTGATCTGAATATCCGATTGAGTAACCAACTAACCAAGTATGCATAAGTTATTAAGTTGTAACAAATTAACATTATTAATTCATTACTTTTCCTATCTCAAATATCTTACCATTAAATACATATATTTTTAAATATAAATATTAGTACATACAATGGTGATTTATCCTTCATAAAACAAAACGGGTACTCAGATGCCTAAGACGATCCGATGAGGCGATGAATCCAATGATCCACGGATGTTTAGATATCCGATTATCCATGGATATCCGGTGATCCACTGTACGTGAGTATCCGGATAGACAGATATACAAGATTATTCGAATATCAAGGATTATTCGGATATCCGTGGATATTCGGATGCCTAAAATCGTGATCCGTATCTGATCCGGTGATCCATTAAAATCTCCAGTATCGGATTCGGACCGGATCAAAACGGGTACTAAAATATCGTGGTTTTTCGGATCGAGTCAACGGATTTTCCGGACCGGATTGGCGGATCAAATTGGTTTTGCCACCCATACTAATCATATTGACGAATAATTATCCGATCCAACTAAAATCATATGCGGATGCCATATTTTATTAGACCAAAATATTCACATAACTAGGTATTTTGGATTTAACTCGATAAATTGCACCATCCAAAACCGATCTGAATCAAGATGTTAGGAAATCATATCATCTTTGACCCAAACCGAACTTGACCCGCCTCAATTGGCACCTCTCGAAACATTAAAAAAACAAAATAATCCGGCCCAAAGTGACCCAAGAACCAACTAAACCGATTTGTTATGGCCCAAGAACCAAGTCTACCCGATAACCCATTCCAACCCGAACAACTAATACCCGACCCAAATTGACCCGATCCGAAACAACCCGCAAACAAAAACAAACCTATTTATACCGGACTCGATTCCAACCCGACCCAAACTCGACCCGACGACCCGTTTGACCCAACCCATACTCGAACAGCCAACCCCGTTTAAACCACGAAAAGAACTGGTGTTACCCGATAACCCGTTTTAACCCGAACATTTGGTACCCGACCCAAACCGACCCGACCCGAAACAAACCGTTTAAAAACCAAGCCTACCTTTTACCCGACCCAATTCCAACCCGAACTTATTATAACCCGACCCGAACCCGACCCGTTAGCCCCGTTTGACAGCTCTAGAGGATGATTATGAATACGATAGAGATTAGAGACGTATTTTGTCATCCCGAAAAATTCCATAAAAAAAATTATAAATAAATCTTCAAGAAGCTAATACCAAACATGTCCTTTATATCTTTGGTAAGCCTAATAAGATACAAATGTGAATAGAGGAGTTGTAATTGAAAAAGGGATCGTATGTGATATGGATTGATCTCAATGTAGGCGTTGATGTATAATATGGGTAACGTTTTTAGACGGTATCAAGTTCTTCCATTTTTTATCTAAAAATATGAAAATAATAAACACTATATGATGAAAGTAATGGTCAGATGACTTTATTTACATCCTTTTGGCTAACCTTGTAAAGCATATTTGCAAGAAATAAAAAAATAAAAAAATTCTAAGTATACCATCCAACTAAAAATTTTCTTTAACGGAAAATACGAGAGGAGAGTGTGATGGATTTTCCAAAACTCATATGAAAAACTCCAACGATTGACCTGATCAAACGCAAAGGATTGACTCGACTTGTTGCAAAACTTAGCGTTTGGAATAAGTGGTCATGCGTTCTTCACATGAGCATCGGTCGGCTCGATCGATGTGGTCAATCAAGTTGTTTGATCGTATTCTTTCGAGTACTTCTTCGTAAATTCAACTCTCAACAATTTAGTCTTGATATGGACTTTCTCGACCACATGAAGAACTTTAGCTAGTAGTAAACATTCTTCCAAAGATGTTTCGTTTAAGCTCCAAATGGCCTAGAATGTCTGAATTTATACAAAAGCAAGTGTAGATCTCCAAAACAAAAAAGTGAACCATTGACGAGGGTTGAAGTGTTAACCTCGAGTCTCACAAATACTTACAAGACCTATTATAGTTAGAGAGGTAGAATCGAACACAAAGAAGATGATGTCTCACTTTGACGAATTAATTAATAAATCAAAATCAAGCTATAAATTAAACTGAATATATACAGATTTATAGAATCACCGGAAGAAGTCCAAAACCAAAGGTAACAAAGGAGGTCGTTTGACAAGCGGAAGGTCGACCGGGCCATATCTTGGTCAAAACACTAGAGAACAATAAGAGAACAACCAAAGAGAGAATTGGAGCAAAATCCTAGATTTAGATAGGGTAGGTCATTCAACGGCTCTCTAGGAATTTCTCGACTGACTCGTAAAACAGTTTATAAATGAGACATAAAGGGAGAAGATATGTTTGAGCTTTAGAACGTTCAAAACAGGTTTTAAGAAGAAGAATAAAAAACAAGCGGATAACAATAAAAATAAAGCATTTTAAAACTCAAATCACCTTAACATGCATATAATATATCTCAATTGACAATTCCACAATATCACAAGTATGCTAGATTGATGTAAAGACAACTTCGTTGATTGTCACTTGTGCTTAGGACGTTGTTTGTTGTACATTGATATTGTCACCATGATTATCACGTTGTACCCAAGACGGTTGCCGATTCATCACATAGAATGGAGCATTGAGGTGTGAGGACTCATTGTCACTTCGAGTCAAGATCACTCTTTACAGAACATATAATATAAACAACGTTTCCATAACTAACTCATATACATACAAGCAATACATAAAATTAATTCAATAACCATAGTAGTTGGTAGTGGGATTGATTTGATCATTTGATGGTTTTTGCATTGTCAAAACTTGGAGTTCGGTTCATACATAACAAAAGCGTCATCACCCTACAGTGTACATCATCCAATTGGTGATGCATCCACGCATTCTTATTTCGTTCATCAATCTCATTACAGAAAAGCCTGCGATCACGAGTCCTGAAGTTGAACTCACTGTGAGGAAGAGGAAGAGGAAGACGGTTTGGCCGGAAGCGAGCGAATGACAGAAGGGCGACCTGAAACAGCGTCGAAGCTGCAATAGTTACGGATAGCGGAGAGCTCGTAGGGGGGAGCGTCCAGAGCAAGCCACTGCTCAACGGTGAACCGCTGCTGTGAGCACCGAGTGTGGGGCCCAGTGGTCGTGACCTCCAAGTAGTTACAGAACCAGCCGGCGTGGGGCCCTGTTCCATCGGAGCTCAGCTTAATTGCGCACACGGATCCATCTAGACACCGCCCTCGCCCGCTGAAAATGTCCAGATTGCCCCTCTCGAAGTAGTCGTAATTAGATCCCATTAGCCCTCCCCACGATTCCAAGTCCCAGATCTTCGCCATTCCTCCGAATTCGTCGTACAGCTCCACGCTGATCTTCGAATCCGTTCCTCCCTTGAATATCGATCCCGTTCTCACGTAGATCGTGTAAACACACTCGTTCTGCATTGATTCCCGTTACAAAATTGATTGTCGTAGATGAAATTGAATCGGAGAATTAAAATGAGATGATGATGTCTTACCGATGATCCGAAAGCTGAAGCGGCAAACGAGAAGACGACGATGAGATTGAACCAGAGGAGTTTGGATTCCATGGCTGATTGATTGTTTGGACTGCACTGAGACAGAAAGTGATCGAGTGTGTTTTATATAGTGGATTGGCATGGTTGGTAACATGGTATGCAAGTTAATCTGATCCGTTGGATCGACATGGTGGACACGTGGAGAGATTTGAGGGTGGGCTTTATAACTTTCCTCTTTTTAGGTCAGCGGCCGAGGAGAATGGAGACGGACAGCGTGGTAGGGTAATAATAATAATAGTAGAGAATTATAATGAGTAATAATGGACGTTGTCTTTATGTCCTTCAATGGCAAACTCAATTAATTAATAAATAATTAAATAATAAAAATTAATTGACCTATTTGATACCCGAAGTACAGATTGATTAATTTTGTAAATAAAATATATAAGTATGTATAACATATCTCATAGTTAGACTTGTGTCCGATTTAGGTCAAACCATCGAACTGACGGTTTACTAAAACTGGCGATTTAGGTTTACCGGTTTTGATAAACAGACGGTTCGCGGTTTAGGTTTGTCAAACAAACAAACCTAAACCAGCGGTTAACCGGCGGTTTGATTATATTTTTATTTTTTTTATTTTAAAAGTAGATCACACCGGTTGTTTTTTTTTAACGAACCTGTGCTAAACCGACAACCGACGGTTTAGGTTAAACCAAATCGCCGATTTAGACCTAACTGGTTTAGGTTTGGGTCAAACCTAAACCGACGGCTTTAAAACCTAAATTACCGGTTTAGATTTCCAACCCATATCTGCCCATAAATAGCCTAAACTTTCACACTAATTACTCTTGATGGCTGTTCGCCCCTAGAGGTGTGTGCAAATAAGTTTTAAATTTATAAAACTAGAATCAAGCAGCGAACCCGCAGTGTACGGATCGACGTAGTTAAGCAAGAATTCCAGAGTATCGAACACAGGGATTTGGGTGGAACGAATTCGAATGCAGATTATCAAGCAAGTAAATATGGGAGTTTTGCAGATATTGGGAAAACAACAATCCTAAAGTTCCGGGTATCCAGCTGTGGCAATCGATTCAAGATATACTAATGATGTAAAGACAGAGTAGAGATATGCAAGGTATACTAATGTAAGGTAATCGTACGGTTGAGGTTCCAAAAACCTTATGTAACTCACCTAAAAGACACTCCCTATACAGGTTGTTGAGGCTCAATATAGAAAGATTCTAAAGATGAGGATTAGCATCAAATACCCAAACTTGTAATCTAAAGATCAAGACTAACTTAACCGATTGAGGTTGTTGAGGCTCACAATCGAGGTAGAGGTTGTTGAGGCTTCACTACCACCTAGAAAAGACAAGTCTAAACTAAGTTAAAGCACATCTTTAACTTTGGATTAAAGTAAAAGCAGGCTCGTAAACTAGAGTAAATCACGGTTGGATCTTGAGATTCCACGGTCGTGGAACTCAAGAACAGCCCGTAATTTAGGGTTGTCGGCGATAATTCTCTAACTCTCAGGGTCTAATCTGTTTGCGATCGATCTATCATCATCTAAGCCACAACTATCAACCCTTCACCTTAGAATTGTCAAGGGTTTTTAGCCAATAACAGTCATATTGATATTAATTCAAGAATTAAAAGATAAAAGATGTAAACTTTCAAGAACTATCAATAATCTTCAAATGAATCTCAAGATCACAATCAAGAACAAGTGTTTATCAAAAGATTCAAAACGGAGTAAACAATCACAACCTTAGGAGAGAAGAGAAACGGGATGTCAATCCGTTTCCAATTCAAACCTAAACAAGAAGAGAGATCTTCTTGCAAAATCTTCCAAGAACTTCGATCTTCCACAAATCCGAAGATCACAACAGCAACTTCCACCGAAAGTGCGAGTCTTGAGCAACTCTCCAATACGAACTTTGATCTCCAATGAGATCTCCCAAATACCTCTAAGATGAGGGTTTGTGCGTTGCTAAGCGATGATTGTAAGCGAGCTTAAGCGGTTGTAAGCAGGTCTGTCGGAATCTCCTTTCTTCCGTCTTTTTATAATGCAGGGCAAGGTGTCGGCCCGGCCCAATCTTCAAAAGATCGTGGCTTCGAAGTGTGGCGAGAAGATTCGCCAAGATCACGGTCGTGGAAGATTCCACGACCGTAATTCTAGGGCGTGGAAATAATTACGGTTAGTTCCACGGCCGTAGAATCCCCTGGAATGAACATCGAATTCTGACTCTGAATCCACGGCCGTAATTCTGAACGTGGTTTGTGGTACGGCCGTATTTTAGGGCGTAATTTAGGGCAAGAACGTGATTCTTCCCTAAACTCGTGCATTCCTCAATCTAAGACTCCAAATTGCTTCCAAAAAGTGTCCTCGATCTATGGACATATCAACTCAACTTTCCTTTGCTCGATTCCGTTCGGAAATAGCTCCAAATCACATATAATCAACATAGAACTAGTGTAGACATCCATATCGAAAATATAGGTAATACTAGCTCACATATGCACAAAGATCAATCAAAGACTATCAATATGAATCAAATACATTTAGAAAACGTGCCTAAAATATCACAATATTTCATGCTAACAAATAACCCCATACTTAGCACTTGCTTGTCCCTAAGCAAGGTCTTTCAAAAAGCTTTAAACAAGAGTTAGGATGAAATATGTGTACCTTCTTTTGGATGAATGTGACTTCTAAAGAATAGATCATTCTCAAACCTTGCTTCAATCGTTTTTCAAACTTTCACACACTTAATCAAAGAGTAAAAGGCAAGGAAAATTCATGAATCAATTTAACTTCAAAACAAGCATTATAACCTTCAATCATTATCAAAATCAATCATAAGAAACTTCAATTTAGATCACCAAGCCATATAACATTCTTTTGATCTTAAGGACTTTCAAAGAAAAGGTCTAGAGTATGGAAGGGAAGGGAAAACTTTAAGGGAAAGTGGTGCATAAATCCGGGAAAGTGGACAACTACCTTCTTCTTCTTATGCGGTTCCCGCAACACTTCAACTTAGAGCTTCGCTCTCTTCTTTTCATTTTTCGACTTTACTTTTGGAGTTATGGATAGAGGTGCACAAAAACCGAAGCCTAGGAGATTGGCGTTTCTCAAAATTGCAAGAGATGCCTCAAACCCTTAGCGCACATACCATAATCCGCTAGGAATATCGCTCAATCCGACTTTGGCAAGACACAAACACCCGGCTATGTGAATGGTGCCGAGTTACTCATCGTCATGATTGACTTCCCCAAACCTATAATTTCTTTCTATTTAATTGATTGCAAATAATTGCTCTCATGACCCTCCCACATCAAACATGCCTTTTTCTCATTCACTTTTCCAAGTTCCCGGATAGGTAAAGGAGGCTAATATTTCAATGAGGAGTTAGATGATCAAAGAAAGAGGAAAGAAAGTATCGAATTGCCTTAATCATTTCAACAAGAAGTATAAGAACTTATAATGTGATTTCAACTTCAATTTCTCAACATGATTTAGGTAATGTTTTCACATTATAAAACTTGCAAAAGAGGTAGAATTCATTCATTCAAATTCTTTTCGATTTACAATCCTTTTAAGCATGCAATTGTCATCAAACTCAATTCGCAAGTAGTGATTATCATGGAAATCATCTCAATTCATTAGAAGCACAAAATTTTTCAAAATTTTTCAATTTTTATGGGTTTTTCAAGTCATTTTTCATGCAATGCAAAAAATAAAACGTGTGACACATAATGAATATGCAATGATAGTCTCAATTGAAAGCAACATAGAGAGTAGAGTTATTACAAATTTTTAGTACATCCCACCCCATACTTAGGACGAACATTGTCCCTAATGTTCAAAAGAAAGAACAAAAGAAAGAAAAGAAAAAGAAACTCACAAGTGGTGGCGGGAATGTCTAAAACGAATGGTCATGCATCGATCACTGTGGCGCCGGTGGAGGTGGGAATGGAGAGAAACTCGGGTCATAGAACCGCCCAAACTGCTGGCGGTAGACGTCCCTCATCATGTGGTCAAGGTCGTCTAGGCGTCCATCTCTAGCATCCGCCCGGATCTCTAGTGCTCCAACTCTCTCCGAAAGTCCGGTAGCGCAATCCGGCATCCTCTCATACCATCCCGGGGCGTGATCATACCATGTGGGGGCATCGGCTGGTGCTGGTGCTGGTGGTGGCGGTGGTGCCGTTGGCTGCGTCGTGGACCAAGGAGGGGGTGTGCTGTACCAAGTGGGAGGTGTAGTCATCCACGTGGGCCTCTCACTCACGCTGGCGCGGCGAGATGACGAGCCTGAAGCTCTAGCTGGGCGTGGAGAGCGCCTAGGTACATCCGGGGCCGCCTCCGGCTGATCCGGAAACGTGCCGAACTCCTGCTCCGCTCCTCCACCACTCTCGTACTGCTCTCCCATCTCCTCCTCATCCTCAACCGGTGATGGAACGTAAGGGGGAGCTACAAGCCTGTTCGCATGCATCGCAGCGAACGTCTCCTTCCAATTGTGGCGTCCCGCCACAATGGAGTACTCTGGCAGCCACTCAATACCCCTGCCTGTCCTACTCTCCCAAGGCATGCCCGCATAAGGCGGACCTCTATGTGTGGGGAAAATGAGTCCCCTAACCATGAATGCATGTAATCCTAGAGGTACGGCGGGTATGCGGGTGCAAGCTGAAAAATCCACACCAAAGCTCCTAGCTATGTGGGTCACTATCCCACCATATCCAATGTTCCCCTTCGATTTATTCTTGAGTTTACTCATCGTCGCCGCCAAAAGAGTAGCACAATCTGCGCGGCATCCATAAAGCATACTGTAAAGCAGGAATAGCTCATCCGTCTTGATCTTTTGGGGCGTCTCCGTCCTAGGAAAGAGACACTCCGAAAGAACACGGTGGGCTATCTTCAAGGCTAGATGGTACATCAATCTAGCCTTGGTATCGGCGGGTTGCCAACGGTCCTCGTCGGCATAAATCATAGCCACTTCCGCCCAAAAATCCTTGGCGGTAACGCCTCTAGGAAGTCGACCATTGTAGGTCTCATGGAACCCGAAAATGGTCCCGAACTCAACAATGCTCAAGTGGTAGTCTCGATCCATAAGACGGAAGGAGACGGTCCTATCTATTGGGCTGTGCTCAAAGGACGTCACAACCTCTCGGGTAATCTCCTCATAAGCGTCTTCACGAATGTTCGTGAAGACAAGCAATCCGGCTCTATCCAAGAGCCATGTAAGATCATCAACTATGTTGAGAGGATGTAGATCCTCCAACAACAAGTACCTAGGGCCAATCACTGCCCTCTTCTCTATCTTCTCAAATGCAGCTAGGTAGTTTTCGTGTATGGTTGGGATGCTAGGGTGAGGTGGTGAAGATGGAGGTGAAGGTGAGGATGGTGGTGAGGGGGATGATGGTGGTGGTGCCCTAGAGGTGGAGGGGTTGCCTTTTCTTTTCTTATTTTGCTCCCCTTTCTTTTCCTTTATCCTTCCCGACATTCTCCTCACAAAGTCCATTTTCAGCAAAAATCACGGTATGTTCTTGGGGAATTACGGCCGTGGTTTACTCAACGACCGTGATTCGTCACAGAATCTCGTGAATCTCAGCAAATTCACCAAATATCACCACAACAAGCAGTCCTAATCTAATTCCTTCCAATCTTTGTCAGTTCTTCCTAAAAATCTATAGCAAAAACGAACCAAATCCGCGAGAATCGAAAAGAAAGAAATAACCTCTTTTTCGGATTGAAAAATCCAAAATGCGTGTTTGTTGATCGATTTCCACTCGATTTGTTGCTTGGATCTTGTTCGTGGTTGGATTTGCTACAGTTTAGGATGAAGAATCGTTGGAAACGATTAGGAAACGAAGAATTGGGAGTGACTGCGGGTTTTCGGTATCTAGGTCGTGGAATTGGGGAAGAATTTTGGTGGTTTTGTGAAGAAGTGTGGCTTTTATACTCGCAGGCAAAATTTCCAAAAATCACGGTCTGTCGGGGCATTCCACGGCCGTGGAAGTGTACGGAACCGTGGTTTTGATGATTTTTCACAGACTTTTGAGAATTACGGCCACTGTAGCTATGACGACCGTAATTTAGACCGTGGAACCTTCTATAAAGCTTCAAAGTCCAAATTTCGTCACTTTTCTTCGACATTATCCTCTCTTTCTCCTTTTCCATCGATCCTACAACCAAAAACACGAACATACCGGAAGAAATCGAGGCAAAATAAAGCGAAAACGTCTATTCTAAACTAGTCTATGAATCGAAAACAAAAACGAAGATGCAATACCTTGGGTTGCCTCCCAAGAAGCGCTTTGTTTAAGGTCCGTAGCTAGACCAATCTTGCACTTATTCGAGTGCGGTAGGTGCAAACTCCTCAACTTGGAGTTCCGGCGAGTACTTCTTGAGTCGTTGGCCGTTCACCTTAAAACTTCCGTTAGCTTCACCCCATACTTCAACTGCACCATGGGGGAAAATACGCTTAATTAGAAAAGGTCTAGTCCAACGAGATTTTAACTTACCTGGAAAGAGGCGAAGTCTCGAATTGAAGAGGAGAACTTGATCTCCTTCTTTGAAGTCATTTGAAATGATATGCTTATCATGCCAACGCTTTGCTCTTTCCTTGTAGATCTTAGCGTTTTCGTAGGCGTTCAAACGGAGTTCATCCAGCTTGTTGATGTCTAGGAGACGCTTCTCTCCCGCTTCCTTCATGCCGAAATTCAGCCACTTGATAGCCCAAAACGCCTTGTGCTCTAGCTCTACCGGCAAATGACAAGACTTCCCATACACAAGGTTGTATGGTGTGGTTCCTATGGGAGTCTTGTACGCAGTCCGGTACGCCCATAATGCATCATCTAGTTTCAAGGACCAATCCTTCCTAGTCCTTGAAACCGTCTTCTCTAGAATTCCCTTGATCTCCCTATTCGAGATCTCAACTTGTCCACTTGTTTGTGGATGATAAGGGGTAGCGATCTTGTGAGTAACCCCATACTTGGCTAGAAGAGCTTCAAAGCGACGGGCTATGAAGTGAGAACCTCCATCACTAATGATCGTCCTTGGCATCCCGAATCGTGGGAAAATGGTCTTGTTGAAGAACTTGACCACCACCATGGCATCATTTGTGGGAGAGGCAATTGCTTCCACCCATCTAGAAACGTAGTCCACTGCCAATAATATGTATTGGTTTCCACAAGAAGATGGGAATGGTCCCATGAAATCGACTCCCCAAACGTCGAAAATCTCCACCTCTTGGATGTTGTTGAGGGGCATCTCGTTCCTTCTAGAGATATTGCCTGTTCTTTGACAAGCATCGCAACAAGAAACAAAGGATTGCACATCTTTAAATAGAGTAGGCCAATAGAATCCAGATTGCAATACCTTTGCGCTAGTTTTGTTCGAACTAGCGTGTCCTCCACAAGGTAGTGAATGACAATGGCGGATGACACTTTGCATCTCGTCTTCCGGCACACATCGCCGAATGATGCCATCCGGACCTCTCTTAAAGAGGAGAGGCTCGTTCCAATAGTATTCCCGGACGTCCTTGAAGAACTTCTTCCTTTGTGCGTATGATAGTCCGGGTGGTATCTCCTGGCAAACCAAATAGTTAACGAAATCAGCAAACCATGGTTCGTTACCTTTGGAGAGTACCTTGATGCACTCCTCTATGATATGTAGGTGTTCGTCCGGAAATGAGTCATCAATGGGTAAATGGTCGTCCTCTAGATGTGTTAGACGACTCAAATGATCCGCAACAGAATTTTCCGAGCCTTTCTTGTCGCGGATCTCAAGATCGAATTCTTGTAGGAGAAGAATCCATCTAATCAGCCTTGGCTTCGCATCTTTCTTTGCAAGGAGGTATCGGATCGCAGCATGATCCGTGTAGACAATCACCTTTGCACCTACAAGATAAGAGCGAAACTTGTCAATAGCGTAGACAATGGCTAGAAACTCTTTTTCCGTAGTGGCGTAGTTGAGCTGAGCTTCGTCTAGCGTCTTGCTAGCGTAGTATATGGCGTGGGTTCGTCCTTCCTTTCGTTGCCCAAGGACAGCTCCAATGGCTACGTCACTAGCGTCGCACATAATCTCGAAGGGGAGAGTCCAATCCGGAGGTTGGATAATAGGTGCTGAAATTAGAGCTTGCCGAATGGTGTTAAACGCATCCAAACATTCCTGCGAAAACTCAAAAACCGCATCCTTCATCAATAGATTAGTGAGAGGTTTTGATATCTTAGAAAAGTCCTTAATGAAACGTCTATAGAATCCAGCATGTCCTAGGAAACTTCTTATCCCCTTCACCGAAATTGGGGGAGGAAGTTTCTCTATGGTCTCTATCTTAGCCTTGTCTACCTCTATCCCTCTACTAGAGACTAAGTGGCCTAACACGATTCCTTCCTTAACCATAAATTGACACTTCTCCCAATTAAGAACTAGGTTAGTGTCTTCACATCTTTGCAAAACAAGAGAAAGGTTAGAAAGACAATCGTTAAAAGAGGAACCGTAAACGGAGAAGTCGTCCATGCAGACTTCCATGATTTCCTCTACGTATTCGGAGAAGATGGCCATCATGCACCGTTGAAAGGTGGCTGGGGCGTTGCAAAGCCCGAACGGCATTCTCCTATAGGCGAACGTACCCCAAGGGCACGTGAATGTGGTCTTCTCTTGATCATCCGGATGTATCGGAATCTGAAAGAAACCACTATAACCGTCAAGGTAGCAAAAGTATGAATGTTGTGCTAACCTTTCAAGCATCTGATCGATGAATGGCAATGGAAAGTGATCCTTCCGCGTTGCGTTGTTGAGCTTGCGGTAGTCTATGCACATTCGCCATCCAGTCACGGTTCGGGTAGGAATGAGTTCGTTGTTCTTATTGGTGATGACCGTCATTCCTCCCTTCTTCGGAACTACTTGAACTGGGCTCACCCACTTGCTATCGGAGATAGGATAGATGATACCTGCATCAAGAAGTTTAAGAATTTCCTTCTTGACAACCTCCTTCATGGTCGGATTCAACCGCCTTTGAGGTTGTCTTGAAGTTCTAAAGTCCTCCTCCATTAGTATCTTATGCATGCATAGGGAGGGTTTAATTCCTACTAAGTCCTCAATATTATAGCCTATGGCTTTTCTATGTTTCCTAAGGACAATCATGAGCTGTTCATGTTCATCCATGCTTAATTCGGAACTAACGATAACCGGGAAGGTAGAATTAGATCCAAGAAAAGCGTACCTTAGATGAGTAGGAAGTGGTTTGAGTTTCATTGCTTTCGGAGCTTCCAATGATCCTTGAGGAGCTTCCGATGTTTCCTTAGAAGTTTCTAAGGATGTTGAATGGGTTGGAGAAGAATTAGAAGAAGTTGAAGAAGTATGCCGATCACCCTCTTCCACGGTCAAAATTACGGTCTCCTCCGGTGTTCCACGGCCGTAATATCTTCTGGAATGGAGGTCGATTTTGGTCGTGGAATCCACGGTCGTGGAATACAGAGTATGACCGTGGATTCTAGTATTCTCAGCCTCATCGTGGATTTTCTCAAACTCCACTTCATGCATCTCTTCTTGTGCTTCCAAGGCTTCAATTTCCTCTTTGCACTCTTCTTCTTCTCCTTCATTGGTTAGACTCATAGTGATAACCTTTTGTAGAGGATCGTTGAAGAGAATCGCACTTACCTCCTCCCTAGACAAACCTTCTTCGTCTTGGATATCGTAGATATCCTCGTCAAAGATTGGTTCCTTCACTAGAGTGGAAAGAACGAACTCTACTTTCTCTTCTCCAATATCAAAAGCGAGTCTCCCATTCTTGCAATCGACCATGCAGCCGGAAGTTGCAAGAAACGGTCTTCCGAGTATGATCGGGACCGGACTATCTACAGGAATGTCAAGCACGACAAAATCAATGGGAACAAAGAATTTACCTAGCTTGACCGGGACGTCTTCTACAATGCCGACGGGACGAGTAATGGATTGATCCGCCATGTATAACGTCATCTTCACCGGTTTAGGGTCACCTAAACCGATCTTCCTGCACAATGCAAGTGGTATGATGCTCACACTTGCTCCTAAGTCACATAAAGCGTCATATGTGACCTCTCCCACTCCAATGGGAATGCAAAATGACCCCGGATCTTTCAGCTTTGGGGGCATTTTCTCCTTCATCGTCTTGATGAGATCCGAAGAATCCGAACTCATCTTGACCTCTCCAAAATCTTCTAGCTTCCTCTTGTTAGAGAGAAGCTCCTTCAAGAACTTGCCATAAGCCGGCATACCTACAATAGCATCAATGAAGGGTATATTAATATGCAGCTTGCTCATGAGTTCTATGAACTTACCGAATTGTTTATCTAGGCGCGCTCGCGCTCTAGATTGAGGGAACGGTAGGGGAGGTTTGTAAGCTGGAGGAGGAACATAGACGTCTTCCTTCTCCTTCCCCTTTCCCTTGTCCTTCTCTACGGGGACTTCAACGAATGTAGGCTGCGGATCGGTGGTAGTCACTCCGCTCCTAGTTGTAATCGCCATTACCCTTCCCTTAGGGTTGTCCTCCGTCTTTCCTGGAAGTTTCCCTTGATTTCTAGGGACTTCCTCCGCATGATCGAACATTTGGTTTTCTAAAACTTTTTGAGCTTTGTCAATCTTAGAAACTCGATCATCAACCTTAATGAGGCGGTTCTCCATCCCTTGAAGCTTTCCCAAGATCGTTTCCAACATGGGATCTGGCTTCTCCTTTCCCGTATTGTTTTCTCCATTAGATGATTGCCCCTGACTTTTCAAAGGAGTAGAGGAAGAGGAGGGTGGAGTTAGTGAATTGGAATTGGAAGGATAGGAGTTACTGGAATTTTGTTGATTGGAGCGCCAATTGTTGTTGTTTGAACCCCGATTGTTGTTCCAATTGTTGTTGTTCCGGTTGTTGTTGTTTCCATTCCAATTGTTATTCCGGTTATTGTTCCGGTTATTGTTGTTGCGGTTGGTGTTATCACCGCCGTTGTTGCTGCCCAAATAGCCAACATCCTTCTCTTGTTGCTTTGGGAAGTTGGTCTTGATAGCCTCCTTCAACTCTTTGATCTCATTGTTGAGGGAGAAAATCTGAGTTTGAGCTTCATGTGTGAGCTTCGCTCCTTGCTCCACACGATTTCCCTCCACCTTCCGGTGGGAATACTTCTCTATGACTCTTGCTTGCTTCTCAATGAAGTCCCAAGCGTCATCTTCTCTCATGTCCATGAACGTTCCACATGAGAGGGATTGGAGGTTGAATTGCGTTCCCGCATCCAGCCCCTTGTAGTAAATCTCCAGCAAGGCAAGCTTGGATATGCCATGATGAGGGCAATCCAATAGTAAATCCTGAAACCTTTCCCAAGATTGAAACAAACTTTCGTTAGATCTCATGGAAAAAGCATTGATCTTACCTCTAAGTTCCGCCGTTTTGGAAGGCGGAAAGAATTTGGTGAGAAACTCTGCGGAAAGGTCTTCCCACGTGTCTAGTTTCCCATTAGGAAGAGCTTGGTACCAAGATAACGCTTTCCCTTTCAAGGAGAAAAAGAAAGGTTTAAGCTTGTAGCTGTTGGTAGTAGCGCTCTTCGGTCTCATCGTCTCCATCATACACTCAAAGTTTTGCAAGTGTTGGTGTGGAGATTCAGCGCTTGTACCGCCAAATTGGCTTTGGCGAACAAGAGTGATAACTTGAGGGTTGAAGCTAAACCCTTGTACATCTTCAGCATTAAAATTCACACCCAAGCGGCGTGGTTGTTGTGTTGGATCCATCCGCTGGCCAAGAGTTCTTGGCTCATTATCCACACGTTCGACTCTCGCATTCCTTGGTGGGATGCGGCGATTAGTAGCTCCTTGTGGATTGAAGGGATTTATATTGATCGTGGGATCAATCTCTTCTAACGGTGGCATGGAAGAATCACTATCATCAGCGGATGAGTGGCTTTTTCTTCTAGACCTTGATCTCTTTCTCGAGGACTTCTTGCCTACCTTATCTTCAAGGTCGCTCATCTTTATCCTCATTTGGAAGAGCATGTCTTGTAGACCGTTAACTTGAGATTGATGACGATCCATCTCATCCTGGCGGAGAGTCTCATTCCATCGGAGTTGAGCTTCCTTCTCCGCCAACTCCGTTTGAAGATTGCGTTCGTTCTCTTCAGCCATCTTCTTTTCCTTGCGTCTTTGTCTCAAGGTTTTCTCTAGCTCTTGATCAAGAGGTAAGAGATCTTCGGTGTTCCTAGACCTGTTCCTAGACCTGCGCATGCACTCAAAGAAAAATCAAATAACGAGAGCAAGCTCCCAAGCTTGACAACCGGCTACCGGATTCGGACGAAACCAAATCCCCGGCAACAGCGCCAAAAACTTGTTCGCCCCTAGAGGTGTGTGCAAATAAGTTTTAAATTTATAAAACTAGAATCAAGCAGCGAACCCGCAGTGTACGGATCGACGTAGTTAAGCAAGAATTCCAGAGTATCGAACACAGGGATTTGGGTGGAACGAATTCGAATGCAGATTATCAAGCAAGTAAATATGGGAGTTTTGCAGATATTGGGAAAACAACAATCCTAAAGTTCCGGGTATCCAGCTGTGGCAATCGATTCAAGATATACTAATGATGTAAAGACAGAGTAGAGATATGCAAGGTATACTAATGTAAGGTAATCGTACGGTTGAGGTTCCAAAAACCTTATGTAACTCACCTAAAAGACACTCCCTATACAGGTTGTTGAGGCTCAATATAGAAAGATTCTAAAGATGAGGATTAGCATCAAATACCCAAACTTGTAATCTAAAGATCAAGACTAACTTAACCGATTGAGGTTGTTGAGGCTCACAATCGAGGTAGAGGTTGTTGAGGCTTCACTACCACCTAGAAAAGACAAGTCTAAACTAAGTTAAAGCACATCTTTAACTTTGGATTAAAGTAAAAGCAGGCTCGTAAACTAGAGTAAATCACGGTTGGATCTTGAGATTCCACGGTCGTGGAACTCAAGAACAGCCCGTAATTTAGGGTTGTCGGCGATAATTCTCTAACTCTCAGGGTCTAATCTGTTTGCGATCGATCTATCATCATCTAAGCCACAACTATCAACCCTTCACCTTAGAATTGTCAAGGGTTTTTAGCCAATAACAGTCATATTGATATTAATTCAAGAATTAAAAGATAAAAGATGTAAACTTTCAAGAACTATCAATAATCTTCAAATGAATCTCAAGATCACAATCAAGAACAAGTGTTTATCAAAAGATTCAAAACGGAGTAAACAATCACAACCTTAGGAGAGAAGAGAAACGGGATGTCAATCCGTTTCCAATTCAAACCTAAACAAGAAGAGAGATCTTCTTGCAAAATCTTCCAAGAACTTCGATCTTCCACAAATCCGAAGATCACAACAGCAACTTCCACCGAAAGTGCGAGTCTTGAGCAACTCTCCAATACGAACTTTGATCTCCAATGAGATCTCCCAAATACCTCTAAGATGAGGGTTTGTGCGTTGCTAAGCGATGATTGTAAGCGAGCTTAAGCGGTTGTAAGCAGGTCTGTCGGAATCTCCTTTCTTCCGTCTTTTTATAATGCAGGGCAAGGTGTCGGCCCGGCCCAATCTTCAAAAGATCGTGGCTTCGAAGTGTGGCGAGAAGATTCGCCAAGATCACGGTCGTGGAAGATTCCACGACCGTAATTCTAGGGCGTGGAAATAATTACGGTTAGTTCCACGGCCGTAGAATCCCCTGGAATGAACATCGAATTCTGACTCTGAATCCACGGCCGTAATTCTGAACGTGGTTTGTGGTACGGCCGTATTTTAGGGCGTAATTTAGGGCAAGAACGTGATTCTTCCCTAAACTCGTGCATTCCTCAATCTAAGACTCCAAATTGCTTCCAAAAAGTGTCCTCGATCTATGGACATATCAACTCAACTTTCCTTTGCTCGATTCCGTTCGGAAATAGCTCCAAATCACCTATAATCAACATAGAACTAGTGTAGACATCCATATCGAAAATATAGGTAATACTAGCTCACATATGCACAAAGATCAATCAAAGACTATCAATATGAATCAAATACATTTAGAAAACGTGCCTAAAATATCACAATATTTCATGCTAACAATGGCCCGAGTTTTAGGAAACACATCAAGTACTTGTCTTGTGGTAGGCTAGTAACTACTTTGGTGTTGCGATAAAGCTTGAAACCCCACAACTCATTTCTCAATTCAAACTTTCTTATTTTAACTTTTTATCTTTTTTTCATCAAATAAGAGTATTTTTAATTGCGCGGACGAAAAAACGTCAAGAAGACGAAGCATGCGGGCTGCGCCTGCGTCCGGATTGGGGCGCATGCAGCACATGCACATCCCACATGCGCTCATGCCCGGCTAAATGGGGTGGCAAGGCTGGTCTGGGCCATGGACCTATCAATTTTAGGGGCCCAATCGATATATACGTCTACTATTATACATAGCCCTATTCAATTAAATTTAGCTAGTAAAAAAATGTTAATAAAATAGTGAGATTAAACGAAAACCAAACCATAGATAAGGACTTGCAAAGGGAACTTTCAAAAGAGAAAGAGCGTTGGAAACAAGTCTTGAAAAGTTTTATGCTGTGAAATGTCTTGCTAAAAATAACTTAGCATTTATGGGATCTAATGAAAAACTTTACCAAGGGAACAATGGTTTATTTTCTGGGGTTGATTGAAGCAATTGCGGAATTTGACGTAGTGATGCAAGATCATGTTAGACGGATTAAGAATGAAGAAAGAGAATATTGGTGAAATAAGGTACTTTTTGTATCTTAAATACAAACTAGACACCCTAATTTTACCAATAAAAAATAAAGATAAATGAGTTGGATAATCATTAAAAGAGGAAGGATTTAAAAATTTCTCTCTCTCCTATTAATAATCAATTAAATTTTATATTTTGTTATATCGGGTAACTAAATATTCTTATTTCTCCTCTTAATTATAATAAGTAAAAGATTGTCTAAATATTCCTATTAATTATTTCGTACACAAGGTTTTTGGTTACACAAGTCTTTTATTTATTAACATTATGTATTTGAAACTATGTAACACTATTGTGTAATTGAAATTGTGTATTAATATTATGTATCATCAAAAGAATACACAGTTTAATTAGTCCAACTGGTATAAGAGTGGTGGGAGGGAGGGGCAACTCGTCAAGAGTTCGAATCCTACCTTTTACACAATCTTTTATTTATTTATTATAATTAAGATGAGAGATTCTAGAAAATTTTTAATAACTATTTCCTATTTTAACGAAGAGAAAATATCTCCAAATTAGTTAATATCTGTTATTGTTATCTAATTAATCTTTTTCTACATAATTTTAAGTGCCTACTTTGTCTACACATTACAAAACATACCTACTATGTACACAAAAATACGTTATGTACCTACTTAACCAACTCATCCATGAAGAAATTCATGATCATTACTTAGGCCATAATATTCAGAATGAGTTTATTTCTCTTTTGGGCAACAAAATTAAAAGTTCTATCATATCAAACATTAAAAAGGCAAAATATTTTTCTATCATTCTTGATTGCACTCCCGATGTGAGTCATAAAGAACAAATGAGTATAATAGTTCGATGTGTTAACATGTTAGGTGATAAAATACTTGTCGAAGAGTACTTCTTAGAGTTTATGATTGTGGATGATACATCAGGTTTAGGACTTTTTAATAGCTTACTTGATGCATTGAAGGCTCTTGATCTTAGTATTGATGATTTGAGGGGTCAGGGTTATGATAATGACTCTAATATGAAGGAAAAACATCAAGGGGTTCAAAAGAGATTACTTGAAATTAATCCTAAAGCATTACATATGACATGTGCTTGTCATAGTCTTAATCTTACTCTTAGTGATATGGCACATTCATGTGTGACAACTATTTTATTTTTTGGTGTTCTACAACGCATACATGTGTTATTTTCAAGTTCTACAAAAAAATAGAAGATCTTGCTGAAACACATTCCAAAATTGAGTGTGAAATCTTTGTGTAATAATCGTTGGGAGAGTCGGATTAAAAGTGTCAAAGCAATTTGATTTCAAACTTGTGAAATAAGGTCAACTTTATATGAACTGTGCACATCTTATGATGATGCTAAGTCAAAAAGTGAAGTTGAAAGTCTACTGAATGCACTCGAGAATTTTGAGTTTTTATTTAGTATGGTTATTTGGTATGACATCTTATTTTCCATAAATGCGGTAAGTAAGAAGTTGCAAACTAAATCCATATACATTGATGCTACCTTGCAGCAAGTTGAAGAAGTGATGTCATATTTTGAAAAATACAGAACTAAAGGATTTGTTTCAGCCATGTCTGAAGCCAAAAAACTTGCTGTTGACTTGAATGTAGAGCCTATTTTTCAAACAAAACGTAGAATATTTAGAAAAAACAGTTTGATGAAAGTAATCACGATGATGAAATGCAATCACGTGAAGAGTCTTTTAGAATAAATTATTTTATAGTGGTTGTAGATATGTCAAATGCTTCATTGAAGGAGAGATTTGAGCAGTTGCACTTGCTTGAGAATATTTTTGGATTCTTATTTAATTCACAAACTTGAAATCACTAGATGATAACCAACTTAAAGAGTGTTGCACTAAATTTCATGCTACTTTTTCTTATGATAATGTGTCTGATGTTGATCTAGATGATCTCTATTCTGAATTGAAAGTGTTACGAATGACTTTACCTGATGTGCTCTTGACATCCATTGAAATTTTTGAGTATGTCAAAGCTGCTGACTGTTATCCAAATGTCTCAATTGCTTATTGTATTTTATTGACTGTGCCTGTGACTATAGCCTCGGCTGAAAAAAGTTTTTCGAAGCTAAAATTGTTAAAAACATACTTGAGATCATCCATGTCACAAGAGAAGTTGAATGGTCTAGCTATTATTAGTATTGAGAAGGATGTGTTGGAAAGTATTGACGTTGGGGATATTATTAATGATTTTACATCAAAGAATGCTCGGAGAAAGCGTTTTGTATGAACATTGATATGTCTTTTTCTTTGTTTCTATATATTTACAAGTGACTCAATCACATTTGGTTCTTTACGGTGACCTACAACTTACAAGCGTGGCTATGGAACGGTGGACTAAGTTTATGTGAATGCAACAAGTACGCTTTGGAATGGTGGAACAAGTTTATGTGAATGCAACAAGTAAACCAACAAGGGCATTATTGCCTTGTTTTGTTTTGTCACACTACTCTTGTCGAAGATTTATCGTTATTGTTTCTTGACGATGGAGCACAAAGCACTATGTGTCGTGAAATAAGTAAGAGATTATATTTTCATCACTGTAAACGCTTTTGAATATTTTATAGCGATTGAATGATCATTTGGTAAGTTCGTTTGTTAAACTCTTATATACTTTTATCATTTGATATTTCAAAAAAAAAATTCTCGTTATTTTTTGGGGCCCTTTTTTCTATTTTGGCCAAGGGCCTACTAAATGTTAGAACCGGGTTGCATGCGCTCGGATTGGGCGGATGCGCTTGCATGCTATTGGTATTATTATGGTTAAAGTTAAAGTATAAACAAATCTATTGTAACCGTCGGACAACAACGGAATTATTGGTAGAAGATGTCGTCATTTTATTGCTATAATAAAATGGGGCACATGCGCCCCAAGTGTGAGCTTTGGGGCGGATTCGGAGTCCGTATACGCCCCAAACCCTGAGCGCATACGGACTCCGCTTTGGTGAGGCATTTTGATACGCCCCCGGATGGAGATGCCATCCGTGTTTCCGGCTAGAAGGACCCGCACATTTTGAAGACATTGGTATCAGAGCTCGGGATCGAGGTCAAGTTCTTTACTTGTGTTTTTGGTTGTTCATCAAATTTTTTTTCTCGATCATTGTGTTCTTTGAAGATCTTCAAGTGTTCTTCGGTTTTCTTCGAAGATATTCAAGTGTTCTTCGGTTTTCTTCGAAGATATTCAAGTGTTCTTCGGTTTTCTTCGAAGATATTCAAGTGTTCTTCATTGTTCTTCGAGTGTTCTTCATTGTTCATCATGTTCTATGACGATGATGATCAGTTTGACTTGTATGGAGAATGGTTGCCTTCTCCTCATGAACTAAAGCTCAAAGTGGCCAAACAAACCTCCCGGAGGTACCGACAGAGACAATATTTTGAGGATGAGGAGTGGTTGCCTCCTCCGGACCCACCTAGGCCGACTTTTTCGATGAACGGGCACTGACGGTATCCACACCGGCAAGAATATTATGAGGATACCTATGTTGCTCCAAGACAAAGTGCCTATCTTGAAGAAAATCCCTACAAGAAACAACAAGAAGAGAATCAGTCTATAAGGGAAGAGATCGCAAAATTGAAGGCACAAATGGTTTCCCTCATGACGGCCGCCCAACAAGAAGAACCTGAAACGGTGTCACAACCACGGAGTGAGTTGGTTGTCCAACCATTGTGTGATGAAGTCAAAGACGTGGGAAAAGTCATCATTCAAGAGGTCTCCCCGGTTATTCCAATTCAATTGGTCAATCCATTACATGACAAGTTTTTTGAAGATGACAAAGATGAAGCCATCATTGAGAAAGAAGAAATCATCGACTCCGATAACGGCACAATGGTGTTGATGGACTACAAATCCGAGTCGTATGATCCGAGGTTTGTCTTTACTATGCCCACTCACTTACCTCCCGGCTTGCCGTTCTATCTTTTCAGCATGGCTTCAACGTTCCCCATCAAGATTCTTGACGGCATGATAGACAAACTCCACAGCACCGCCACCTTGAGGGATTACATATTCAACAAACGCCGCAAAGCCACAATGTTGAAGGACTACAAGTGCAAGCCTCCCGACAATGTGCATTCGGTGTTGATTTTCAAGGGTCTTATTCCTCAAGTGACTCCTTTCTTTTTTGACGGTGAAACGAGGACGTTTCACATTTAAGAGGAGATATGATACGCCCCCGGATGGCGATGCCATCCGTGTGTCCGGCTAGAAGGACCCGCACATTTTGAAGACATTTATTATTATTCGGCTATTTAATAATAAGTCTTTTTATATTCGGAACTTTAATTCCGGAACTTAATTCCGTGAATTAAATTCCGACCTTTCATATTTTAGGCTTTTCATATTCGGAAGTTAATTCTGACTTTGATTCCGTCATTTCTGTTTGGACTCTTTGTATGGTCTCCATCCACTATATAAGGATGACTTAGCTCATTTGTAATTGATGTCTAAGTTGAATACTAAGTATTGGAGAAGGAAAACCCTCTTACTTAGTTTAGGCATCATCTTCTTCTCCCACCCTCTTAAAGTTCTATCTTGGATCTTGTCTTTGATCCAAGCCTTTCATCTCGAGGGTCCTTTTGAAGGATCAACCGAACGTTTCCGTATCCATTTCAAGCTTCCTCCACCCATATTCTACATTTGATCCAACAAAAACGATCAAGAAGAAGTAGTTGAAGTTTCTCCTCGATCTAGATCGCCCCATATTTCTATCACATTTTGTCCGCCCCAATAGTAAGCATGTCACATAAACATAAGAAATTTTTACCAAGTTTTTCTTGCAACCTAAAATTTTAATTAAATATTTTAATTGTCATAGATAGATCATCCTACCAATTTTTTCAACTAGATTTGAGGAACCCAAGTATATTAATTACTTGAAGAAAAAGAAAAATAATGTAATTAAACTTTTAATGGTGTTTTGATAGTAAAGGTAAGGTAAGTGAGGCATACAACTTTCTTATGCTCCATGATACATCATCCAAGCAAGTGTGGGATAACGTCCGGGATTGGATTGAGGAGAGACATGATCACAATCAAGAGTGGAATCAAAATTTATGCATTTACGATTACTATCTATTTCATTTGGCATGCACGGAATGCACTAATGTTTGATAACTATTGTATCCCGAAACTCATCACAATCAAGAGGATCAAAACCCATTAATATAGCCATATAGACTCCTTCACGATACTTATCCGAGTAGAGTTGGGGAGTTTATATGAATTTGTTATCCCAATATCGTCACCACCGTCGCTCATAAGCTTGCACTTTGCTCCAACCGTGTGTTCCTTGGATACTCGTCTTTTCATGGTCGGTTTTGTTTCCTTGACATACACACCCGCAAGGTTATTACATCTTGCCACATTATGTTTGACGAGACCACATTTCCCTTCCAAACATCACCAAGTCGTGCTCTACAACCTAACACCTCCCCTCTACACCCCTTGTGCTCGAGGACCTTGCCGACCCACTAGACAACCACCTACCTGCAGCCCGGCCCACCCCAACCCTTCAACAACACCAACAACCCGACCCAACTCTTGCACAAGCCCAATAGCCTTGTCGTCCTACTTCAAGACGCTCAGACCGCTCCCGCTCGGTACCCCACCCCAACCTACTCATTCCATGACTACCCGGGCCCAAAACGGTACCCTAAAGTCCAATCCTAAATATGCTACTCTCACTACACCTGACATTTCACCGCTTCCAAAATCGCCCATCCTTGTCTTGAAGGACCTAAACTGGTTTGCCGCATTGCATGAATAATTTAGTGTTTTAATTAAAAATGGTACTTGAGACCTTGTTTCGAGACCCCAAGCTACTAATCTTGTTCGATGCATGTGATTGTTTAAGCATAAGTTCAGGTCCGATGGTTCACTTGAATGTCACAAGGCCTGATTGGTGGTTAACGGAAAATCACCGTAGATTAGTATTGATTGTGACTACACATTTAGCCCAGTTGTTAAATCAGCTACCATTCAGAATGTTTTGGGTTTGGCATTGTCTAGGGGGTGGCCTATTCATCAGCTCGACGTGTAAAACACCTTCCTTCATGGTCATCTTAAGGAGACATTTTACATGCACCAACCTCCAAGTTGGTGATGCTCATTTTTCGGATAATGTGTGTTTGCTTCCCCGCTCCTTTTATGGTCTGAATGAGCCTCCCCCGTGCTTAGTTTCATCGATTTGCCTCGTACATTTAAGCTCATGGTTTTAGCGGTAGTAAGAGCGACCAATCATTATTTATTTACAACTCTGATTCTGATATGGCTTATTTGTTACTTTATGTTGATGACATATTTCTGACTACTTCTTCACAGACTTGTTGCGTCAATTGATGTCGACCTTTAACTCTAAGTTCGTTGTGTATGACCTTGGTCTTCTTAGTTTTTTTTCCTAGCCATTCAGGTTACTAGACATGACACAAGGGTGTTTCCGAGTCAGTCTAAGTATACACAGAAGATTATTCATAGATAGACCTGTTCAAATCCGGACAACCCGCCCGACCTGGGAAAATGGGCGGTATGAACATGGGAAAAGCCCGGCCCGTCAAGCCCGATGGGCCGGATCCGGACAACATTATAGGCCCGGCCGGGTCAAAAAGCCCGGCCCGTCATACCGAAACAATAAAAATATTTTATTATAATTATTATAAATATTAAGTATTAATATAAAATATCTAGTAGAATTATAATAAATTTAATATGTTTTTAAAATTAATGTTTTTAAAAAAAATGTTTTTTAATATAAAATGTCGTACCCGGCCGGCCGGGTACGACACCCATCCCAGGCCCGATAGCCGGGCAGAGTCCGGCTAAACGGGATCAATATTTTATAAAGCTCAACCCAAACCCGGCCCAGACCCAGATATGAACAGGTCTATCCGTAGAGCTTACATGGCTTCATGTAAGCCGACGTCGACACCTATTGAGATCAGGTCAAAACTGAAGGCTTCTCACGGTCCTCCAGTTTCCGACCATGGTTTATACTGGTATCTAGCGCTCTTCAGTACCTCGTCTTCACCAGACCCGACATATCTTATGATGTTCAACAATGTTGTATGTTCATGCATGATCTCATGGAGCCCCACTTCCAAGCTCTCAAACGGATTGCTAGGTATATTCAAGGCACACCGGATCTTGACTTGCATTTGTCTCCTCCTTCTCCTCTTCTTCTTCAACTTGCTCGGGTCTTATTGCATATTCAGATGCTGATTGGGGCGGGTGTCCTGACACTCGTCGATCTACATCCAGTTACTGTGTGTATTTGGGGGACAATCTGAAATCTTGTTCCTCCAAGCGTCAGCCAACCATGTGTCGTTCTAGCGTAGAGGCAGAATATCAAGGCATTGCTAATGCCGTCGCAGAGACATGTTGGCTCCGTTACGTACTGATTGAGCTCATTATCCCTCTTCGGAGTGTCACTATTGTTTATTCTGATAACATAAGTGCCGTATACGTGTCTTCAAATCCAGTTCAACATAAGTGTACTAAGCATGTAGAGATGAATATTCATTTTGTAAGGGAGAAAGTTGCCCTAAGACACCTTCGTGTCTCCCTTTCAGTTGTAACGCCCCGTTTATTGGGTGCGTTTTCGACATTTATTTTTCCTACTTCAATCGATATTTTGTTAGTTTAAATATTTTTATTAAAAGTATTTTACGACGTAAAATATCTTTTTGGAGTATATTATTATTTTGGATATGTTCGCGTATATCCATATTATTATTTTCGAAAAAAGTCGGGAAGTTTTTTCGGTTCGAAAATCCTGTTCCGAACGCTTTTGGATCGGATTCGCTCTTACTCTCTTTCTCTTTATTTTATTTTCTTTTCTCTTTTTCCTTCTACTTTCTTTTCTCTCTCCCGGCTGGTGAGCCGTCTTCTTCACCCCGACCCCTTGACTTCACCATTCTCTCACTCCTCCCTCACACTACCCTGATATCCCTCTGTCTCTTGTATCACCTCACACCACACCTCCCCTCCCCTTCTCTGGCATTACTCCCCAAGGAATCGGCTCCTCTGTGCACAAAAAGGTGCTTATATATCCTTATCATTTAATCTGAGCCGTTTAAATAAAGTAACGGTTCAGATCTATTTTTTTTTGTCTGACATATTCAATTTCTAATTCTTTAACCCCTTTTTTCCTTCTCCTGATCCATCA
Source organism: Fagopyrum esculentum (assembly GCA_033239045.1). Taxonomy (NCBI): domain Eukaryota; kingdom Viridiplantae; phylum Streptophyta; class Magnoliopsida; order Caryophyllales; family Polygonaceae; genus Fagopyrum; species Fagopyrum esculentum. The sequence continues at coordinate 139,746,468 of BSUD01000007.1, read as the reverse complement.
TTTCTCGCCTAGTTCCGTTCAGCGTAGAGGAGAGGAGACTGGCGACCAACCTACCGTCTCCTGACCCATCGTCTCCGGCCGTCGACGGCTCGCCTCGCTTCATCTCCGGCGGCCTCGCTTCGTCTCCGGTTCGCCTCGTTTCGCGCCTCAGGATCACCGCTGTGTAATCTCTCATTTGGATCTCGTCATATATGGATATATATTCTTATTTAATGATGGTTCATTTATATTTTTCGTTTTTCTTGTTTTGGTATCTACTATGATGTGATTATTCATTGATTGAGGTGATTAGTGAAAACTTTGTCAATAAATAAAAATGTTATCGCTGCCTGTTTCTTATATAACCGTTTATGCACAGAGGAGTTGAATCCCGCTTCGCCGCCGACTCGCCTCGCTTCATCTCCGGCGGCCTTGCTTCGTCTCCGGCTCGCCTCGTTTCGCCCCTCAGGATCACCGCTGTGTAATCTCTCATTTGGATCATTTACTGCCTTGTTTCCTCTTAAATATCAATGATTTACTTTTGTAGTACTAATTGGAATATATGATTAGGTTTTTTGTGTATATAACTTCAGTAGTAATAGCATCACAATGTAAACCTTATTTGATTGAAGCATGAGGTTTTCTTACCCTTTTCATATTTTTAATATATAGCTTTTGAGATGAAAGAATCTGCTGATGAAACTATCGCGGAGCCATCACAAGAAGAATTGATATGGAAGCCTGTATATGGTATGGAGTTTGATTCCGAAGAAGCTGCATATAATTTTTATAACGAGTATGGTCGTAGACAAGGCTTCAGCATTAGGAAAGACAATGGGCCTAAAGACAAGTTTGGTGTACTCACTTCAAGGACTTTTGTTTGTTGTAAGGAAGGTTTGCGTGGGAAGGATAAGAGAGACGATTTTACCAAAAACCCAACAAGTGAGACAAGGACTAATTGTGGAGCACACATTGGCATTAAGTTGGCTAGGCGTACCGGAAAGTATTGGGTGTATCGTTTCTCCAAAGAGCATAATCATCCTCTTATTCCTATAGACCTTGTGCATATGATGCCATCTCAACGAGATATGACAACTTCAAATGGTGCATTTATAGAGTTGACATCAAACTCGAGAGTTTTGTTGAAGTCATCATTTGAATTAATGGGCAGACAGGCCGGTGGAAGGGAGTCGTTAGGATTTATAAAGCAAGACCAAAAGAACTATCTCCGAACCGTTCGGCAAAGAAAAATGAAATTTGGAGAGGTTGGTTATCGCTTGGAGTATTTTTCAAAGAAGATGTTAGACAATCCATCTTTTTTTTATGAGATGCAGTTGGATAGTGAGGAACAAATCACCAATATTTTCTAGGCTGATGCTAAAATGATAATGGATTATGGCATCTTTGGAGATGTTGTGAGCTTTGATACTACCTACAAAATTAATGAAGCAAATCGGCCATTTGCGGTGTTTGTTGGATTAAATCACCACAGGGAGACGATTATCTTTGGAGTTGCTTTGATGTATGACGAGATTGCGACATCATTTATATGGCTGTTTGAAACCTTCTTGAAAGCAATGTGTGGTAAGTCTCCACAAACATTTTTTACTAATCAAGATGCAGCGATAAGTAAGGCCGTATCACATGTGATGCCTGACTCATACCACAGACTTTGTATATGGCATTTGATGCAAAATGCATTAAAGAAAGCAGGGTTCTTATTCAAAAACTATGATCTTGATGGTAAGAGTAATATGTTCAACCAGTTTTTGTATGAAATTGAGGAAGAAGATGAGTTCTTAAATGCTTGGAACTCCATGCTTGATCAACACAATGCACATGATGATACTTGGTTGGCTGCGACGTTTGCAATCAGAAAAAAATGGGGTCATGCTTATGTTAAGTGGACATGGTCAGCAGGAATTCAAAGTACCCAACTTAGTGAAAGTTTTAATGCTAGTTTGAAGGGGTATTTGAAATCCGATCTGCAGTTGCCTGAGTTTTTCGCTCACTTTGAAAGAATGATATCTGATAAGCGGTACAAGGAATTAGAGGCTGAGTATGATCTGTTGTTTCGGACTGTTCATTGCAAAATGGAGATTAGTATCTTGTTACATGCAAGAGAAGTTTACACCAAAGGGATATTTAAAGTATTTCAAGCTCAGTTTGAAGATTCTTTAAAGTCTTCCATAACAAACTGTGTTTCAGATGGTGAGAAGTTTATCTTCACTATTATTAGGGATGGATTCACTAAGGAGAGGTTTGTGAAAAGAGAAGGAGAGACTACTATATCTTGCAGTTGTAGAATGTTTAAGACCGATGGTGTCTTGTGCAGGCATGCTATCAAAGTCATGAATGAAGGTAGATAAACTAAACTCATCAAAATAATACCTAAACAATATATTTTGGAGAGGTGGACCAAAAATGCAAGAGTTGATAATGTTGTGGAAGACATGCATGACCAGAAGATTGTAGAGGATCCAAAACAGAAACAAATTTTTCGAAACAAAATCTTGTGCTCTAAACTCGTTCGAGTGGCAGCAAGAGCATGTGAGAGTGAAAGGGCATATGAGCTAGCAATTATGGAAGCTGATAAAATGGCCAAGATGGTGGAGGATGTACTACGTATAGAAATAAATGGTGAAAAAGGTGTGGAACACCAAAACCACAATGAATTGGTTGCTTGCTCTAATGTTAATATTCAGAATGCAAAGGGATTCAAGAAAAGAGAATCAACTAATCGTGGGAAACACATAATTAAGGGAGACTTTGAAGTTGCATTAAGCAAAAGCAAAAAGAAGTCTCCACAGGTAATGTGTTTTTAACTATGATTGAAGTTATTATGTGCCTTTTAATGAATATAAATAATTTTAATGATTGATATAATGAAGGTAATTGGTGTTCGAAAACCAAGTACGACAACATATCAATCTCATGTACCTACCTCACACTATCAGGTACCTTCCTTCTTCATCACTTATTATGTGATTTGTTGTGATATTCTTTTAGTTTACTTAAATGTTACACCATATACCATTGCAGGAACCTATATACCCTTCTATGATGGTTAATGATGATAGATATATGTCAATGTTCCATAATCCTTGTAGTGTGAGTTTATATCTATATATATATATGCTATTCTTTGATATATCATTCTTATACATGTTTATTTTCTCTTGCTGATTTATGTTACTATTGTTATTATAGATGCATGAATTGAATATGTCGAGCGGAATGTCTTGCATCCCTTCTCAAGAATCACTTGCGTCAAGTGGGCAACCATGTCATCAATCAAATATCATGGGAGTTCTATTTGGATTGAAAGAACCAGAAGTACCAGATCATGGGGAAAAGTAGTGTGGGTTCTTGTAATGTGTTATTTTGATTTTGGAAAATTTATGGACTTGTGTTGTACCACAACTTTTGCTAAGGTTCTTGGAAAATTTATGGATTAGTATCTTCTTCATATATTTACATCTGACCTTATCCGATTCTACCAGGATCTGAAACTAGATGATGAAGAATTTAAGCATGCATATAAAATGTCTATGTATATACTGTCAAGAGTTATTTAATGGTTCTGTCTACCTATTGCATCTGCAAATTGTGAGTCTAATGTCACTCTAATTGAGCACAAAATCTCCTGAAACACTAACCAACCTTGTTTATTTATTAAATCTAAGGCCTTAAATGCATTTTTATAGCTATTGGGTGGTTAAACTTAGCTTTAACATACAGTAAACGGGTGGTAATTTTTATAGCTATTTTGGTGAATTGGGTGGTTAAACATAGCTTTAGCATTTTTATAGCTATTTTGGTAGAGTTTTGAATAATTTTGTAATATCATAGTATGAAAATCTAAGGCCTTAAATGCATTTGTAATTACAGTAGAAGATGAAGAAAAGCCATAATGGAATATGAAGAACTAAATTTTGATCGCTAACATACAGTAAACGGGTGGCAATGGCAGATTGATAATCAACCTTGTTTATTTATTAAATCCCAATGCACAATGAATTCAAAACGGGTCATTGCCATGGCTTTACTAGATGATCCAATTGCTAAATTTGGTCTTCATCAGGTGATCCAATTAGCCATGTCTGTTGCACATGCATTCACAATATTGAATTTGGCTCCTGAAGTCCATAAGACAACCAATGTATTCAATTATTCATTACACAACACAGTAGTCATCGAAAAAATAGAGTTAGTACATGTTTTCTCATGGCCTTGAGACTCAAGCTGTGTAGTATTGTTGTTGCACAATCCACACAAACATCTTAATCATCAATAGAGAAGGAGAATAACCCAAAAAATTCACTCAATTACGCAATCCCTCTACGCTGGAGACGAGGCGACCGGAGAGGAGGCGAGCCGGAGACGAGGCGACCGGAGACGAAGCGAGGCGAGCCGGCGGCCGGAGACAAGTTGGCTAGGTTCGTCGCCGTCTCCTCTCCTCTACGCTGAATGGAATGAAAAGCGTGAAGCGATGCCTCAGGAGAAGGAAAAAGGGGTTTAAAGCATTAAAAATTGAATATGTCAGACAAAAAAAAAAAAAAAATCTGAACCGTTACTTTATTTGAACGGCTTAGATTAAATAATAAGCAGATATAAGCACCCCTTTTATGCACAGACGATCCGATTCCACTTCCCAACATCCTTCACCATTCACGTTTTCACTCCCATCCCCTGTTTTCTGGAAGAACTCACCATCTCCACCTCACCACCGCTACATCCTGGAAGCAAGCCAGCCTCCCCTTTCCTTCGTCTCTTTGTCGGATTCGAACAATTCAACAACCACTGGCAACACCGTAGTCACCTTGTCGGAGCCATGACCACCGCCTTCTTCTCTGCCCGCCACTGCCGCCAAAGAGCAGTCATTGCCGCCGGATTTGGGCCGCCTTTGTTGCCGCTTTTGTTGCCGCCGACGCCGCCGTTCTTCCTCCCGCCTACGCCGCCGCTCCCTCAGACCTCTCCCTCCGCCTGCACCGTGTTCAGAGGTTGAATTAAGGCTCTTTTGTATATTTCAAATCGGGCCCCATACTTGTAGTATAATTACAATATGTACCCCATACTTTATTATTTCAGTTTTGGACCAAGGTTTTAGAATATAACCATGATACCCTCCGCATTATTTTATTTACACACATGGACCCATATTTTTATATTGCATTTGTGACACGTTTTTACAAATTATCATCTATTCCCTTGTTGGTTAATTTCGGTTTATGTCTCAAAGAATTAATTGCAGTTTATGACTCATCTTCATATAAGTGTATTTTGGCCTGGAAAATGGTTGAGCGTTTTTGTTTTAACCTTGGTTTTGAAACCGAGTTTTTACCTTAGATTTATATAAGTTAACTTCCGTTCAAATTTAGCGTATAAGCTAAATTTGTTTAGCTTCGGTTTTAGGTCCGGAAGCGCCCCGATAAAGGTCAATAAATCCCTTCTCGACATCCGTGGTTCGTCTTCTGCCTTTGACCTCGTGTGAGTACCTTCTTCCTCGATCTAGTTATGTTTAGTAGTATCATGCTAGGTTGGATTTAGCATAACTTAGAGTGAATACCAAGTAGTGGTTATGGACCTTAGGTGAGTGCTTGAGGACTTGTCGTTTATTCTAAGGCTTGATGTGTGTTTGATCTTGAGAGGTTATAAGGTTTTGAGCGTATGTTTAATCTTGTGAGCGTTCTGATGCTTGAGGTTTTGGGGTTGTATGATCTTGTAGGATCATGATGACTAGGAATGGATTATCCTAGTATATGTTGCTTGGTGAGGTGATGATGTAAGATCGTTTGGGCTAGGAGTGGCTATCCTAGCATGTTTATGGTTTATGCTATCGTGAGATCATGAGGACTAGAAGTCTAAGGACTTCTAGCATATGAGAGAGTTATTAATCGTGTGCCTTTTGACATGCGTTGAGTGTCTTCTTGCGGGAAACTGAGAGCGGGATATAGTGGAATTATCGTTGAGACATGTAAGTCTCCGGACTTACTTAGCTCGTATTCCTTGTATTAGCATCTATGTGTGTTTGGTGGTGTGTTTATTGTTTATGTTTTAACAATTAAACCGGTAATAGGACCACCGACCTTTATATATTATTTTGGCCCAAGTGTATGATAACGGGCGGTGACAAATTGTCTAGCTCTTGCGCAGAGCTAGGAGGTTCTTGGCAACTAGCCCAGACAGGTAGACGGTCGGATGCATCAGTACCATTCCTTGCCGGTAAGTGGGGACCGAGAACAATTTCGAAAGATTCTCGTGTCACAAAAGAAGTTGAATTAGAATGGAATATGACTTAATAATAAAAAGATAATAAACCGGATTTGTGTGCTTTGGAGTATGTTGTGTGTTTATGATGACTTACGTGTGATTGTGCCATTCACCTTGATTCTAATGCCTTGAATATTAGCTAACGGTGTTATACTGATGTTGGAGTTGCCTTGCAGGTTAGGAATGCGACCGAGAGATTCGGAAGAGTGGGCAGCCGGGGTTCCGTACATTTTAGGAGGGGTTGGTTGGAGTCGTATTTGGGTATTATTTTTTTTTTATATTGGATGTCGCGTGTATGATGTTTGGTATTTGGAGTTGTATCTCGGCTGAAGTTTTTTGTTGTACGCTTCCGGGATCGTATCATTTGCATAAAAATGTATTTTGTTTTTGGCCTTTATTTGTATCTTGTTACAAGACCCGGTGAAATTGTTGTCAAACTAAAAGCAGGGGCTCATGCTCGTGGCATCCCGAGTCCCGCAGTTCGAGGTATTACATCAGTCACCAATATGCAAACATCTTCACGAAGAGACTTCCCTCACCGCTCTCCTTAAACTTTTGATCCGGTTTATGCATTTGTCCTCCTCTCACCGCTCTCCTTAAACTTTTGATCCGGTTTATGCATTTGTCCTCCTCTAGCTTTGAATGAGGGGGAGTGATAGCACGTTACATATTTTGATATAATTGCATTTATTAGCCAAATTGATGTTTCAGTATTGTAATCTGAATATATTCCATAAACCGAGAAGAGGCAAGGACACCATTTACTAAATTACATATCCTTCATATTTCAATAGTCACTTTTTAATTTGATTGTACATACGAAATTACATGGAAAGGGGGAAAATAAAAACGGATTGGGTACCTACGAGCAGACAATGAAACTAAGATTCAAGGATGGAACTAAATGAATGAGATCTAGTGTAGATAAGAACATTGATGCACTTACGGTTTCTATGATTCAAGAATCGTAATTTTATTTATGAATTGTGATAGTGTGACCATAACTTTATATGTCTCGAGTATCTACAAAAAATACGAAATCCGGTCCAATGTCACTCTACCCTTTCCTCTCCCAATCTTTGACTTGGTTGATAACTCTACCCTTCTCCTCTTTGATTGTCTTAAGCTCCCAAGACTCGAAAGGAGGCGGAAGAGTGCAAGGGAGGCTTGTAGCATCGCCCTCTACCAAAGTCTCCGCCTTGTATGTCCTTTCCAAATCATTTTGAGTACAGATCCATTCATCCGAGCACAACTCGACCGATCCCGGTGGGATGGTTGGTCTATAGGTTAACAGCTTCCCATACTCGGACAGCACATGAAACATATAGTCATACACATTCTTCATACTAATCTCTTCTTGAACAAACTTGCTTCCCTCTTTTCCAATCTCTTGTGCCTTGTGAGGATGGTCATTGCCCCAATCGACAGCGTAGTTGATAGATTTGCACATGTTTGCGGGGTTGATCGGCCAGTAGTGTTTCAACGGTACAAGACTTCTGGTGAAGAAGTCGTAGAAGAAAGGATTCACCAACAGAGACATTGAATCACAAGCTAAGATGTACTTCTCGCTTACTGACCATGCATTTCCTTCCATGTAGAGCTTGTACCTGTGTGTGCATTGTTTCGACATGTCCGAGTTCTTGAATCCGTCTCTCATCTCCTTGCCCCAATCCTGTTGATAAATATGAGCCTTTGTTGAATTACATTTTCCGAGTTTCCGTCTACCTCCTGTGTACAAGTTCCCTTTCCAGTAAGCGTAAGGTTCTCTGTCGCTCCAATTCATCATCTTATTACCTTGTTCTAAATCCTTCTTCAAAAGCTTCCATGGCTTAACATTGATTTCAGGCCTGCAGTGGATGAATCCATCAAAACAACACCAGAAAAGAGTGTATGTATGGTAATTATAAGGATAGAGGAGGAGGCATGGACGTACCAACCCCAGAAGGACCAATCCGGGAAGACGATATCATATGTCTTATCGGATCCACAATAATGGAACAAAGGCGGAGGCTTGTCGAAAATGTAGTGACTCTTTTTAATAGAGGGTTGATCATGGCATTGGAAGACCAAGTCCAAATCCGGAATCCGAGCAGGGTACATCTTAATGACTTGAAGTATACCCCAAAGGGTGAAGACATCTCTTGTTTGATAGGCTTTGTCGTACTGTTTTACGTAAGCTGTTCCGTTGACAACCAAGAGGCGGAAGTGTCTGAACTTGCGAGTCTTGACCACCTCTTCTAGCATTTCTCTTGTGATCCCTTGCTTCTTCCATGGCTTCAAGTCCTCGTGGATCCACCTGAAGTAGTCCGGACAAGTCTCTGGGGCCGGGGTGGACGAGGAGGTAGAGTTTGCATAGTTTGCAGGACATGTTAGGGAGAGATTGGCGTTGGCGCAGTGGAAAGGGCGCTCATGCGTGTGAGGGTAATCTGTAGGTCTAATGTTCATCCCTTGGAATGCTCTCTCAATTGAAGAGGCTGTCAGGCCAGACTGTAACACAAACAAACATACGTTGCTGCACTGAAAAAAGTAGATCAAAATGATATCCTAATTGTATTTAGGAGAAAGCATGAAAGTTGGCAGGCGGACCACTCGTCTACACTATTCAGGCTGCTGATAAGGTTGAACAGTGGCCATACAGATGATTATAATTTATAATTGATAATTGATGAGATGGGGAGAGTAAATATAATATTGAGGGAATCAATATGAATAATGAATAATGAATAAAATAAGAAAAGAAAGAGACACACCCCATGTGAGTAGAAAAAGAGGCCTAGGAAAAAGGAAGCGATGGCAGCTGATACCATCCTAAACGGCGTCGTCTTGGTACCGTTCTTCCACCACCGCCGAAACACCTCCTGCTGCTCCACCTCATCTCTCTGTAGGCCGGATACCAATCCCTTCACCTCCATCTTCCCGGCAACCACTCTCTGTACAGTTGAATCAGCTTCGAATTAACATGACATAAACCCCCACCAGCTAGCTACGTATACGACGCCGCTCTACTCCCCATTCATTTGTGGCTTACATATAGATATAGTCCTACGCTACCCAATGAGGACTACTTTACCAAATATATATATTTAATTAAACAAGGGTTAAATAATTGCAAGTTCCACTAAAATAATCAAAACACTGTTTCATATAACTATTGGGCTTTCCAGCCCACTTCCTTTGATACCCCCAAACATAGGAACGTAGTTCACTCGGATTGGGGCCGTCCGAACTTCCGAGTTAGGTTTAACACATCTCGATTATAATTTATAATACAGAGGTTGAATTAATACAGCTTAGTTCAATAGAAAAATTAAAAGCAATGCTAGCTAAAAAAAATACACACTGAAGTTCGTCTCACGGCATATATGTTGAATATGGATAGACCATTCATTCTTTAAATTGCCTTGACACCTGAGTAACAAATCGGAGAGAGAAAGGATGACCTCGATAAATGTTTTTCTTAGGAAGAGTGGCTGCCAATTGTGAATCCGTTTCCAAAATCATAGTATCAAACCCTCTATCCAAGCAATTTTGAAACCATTCAAATTTCCCAAGAGTTTAAGCTATGAGAACAGTGTACATCCCAAGATTGAACACAAAAAACTCAGAATCCATTCTATACTTCTTGCCGCAATAGTGTATCCATCTTCTCTAACTACTCCATTGGTGCTGATCTATATCATTCATGGCTGAGGGAACTTCGAGCCACTTGTATTGCCTCTTTTTATGTTCTTATTGCTTGAATTGTGAGGTCTTCCTGCTCGCTCGGAGGAAGGTCATATTCCTCCATTATGTCCGTGATAAACATGTGTCACTCGCTATTGGTGAAGCCAGGGGTAAGCCTGACTAGGTCATGGCCAACCCTAGCAAAAAAAAAAACAATTACTTTTTTATACAAAGGTAAAGGGAAAAGTGGAGGTTCATTTCTAAAAATCGGTCATCCTAAAGGATCCTTATGGATGATGTCTTCAACGTCTTGAGTTAATTTTTTCACATCCATATTAGATCTTTGTCATTTAATGTTCTTTGTTTTTCTTATCTTATTTGGTGGTTGTGTTCTTATTGGTCATTTTAGTGTTGGTCACACCACATTCGCTTATTTGTTTCCGAATGACTTGATTTAGATCTTGTGGAGCTTTTTTATTGTTAAAAGTTATTTGGTTTCTAGTTTGTCAAATGTTCCACCAAATTACCACTACTTGACATAGTTCTAATGGAGTATTGTTCTCCTTCACTTTACGATGATGCTTAATATTCTATGACATGTTAAGTCACAATTGTGGTGGTTGGTCTTAATTTTACCGTTTTCAATATTTTGAAATCTATATGGACACTAAAAGAAAAGATGTTAGACACTTTTTATATGGTGTTGACAAATTCAGAGTGCATTTTTTTATTTATTTAGATTTTATTTGGTTGGAATCCCGTCAAGGATTACTTTCCATATAAGTCCTTTAACTTTATGCATTATGTTGATCTTACATATCCATGTTTATTGGGAGTTACTCCGATCTTACGCTTTTATAAGTTCCAAAGATGACTTTTTAGAGAACAATCTTTCTTCACTCGAATCAACCTATCTATCTTGTATTTTGCTTCGAGGTACGTTATACATTTTATTTTTTTTATAATGTCGTTTGGTAATAATTTATTTAGTTGATTTAAATTTGGTGTTTCCATTAGTTATTTATAATAAAGTTACAAACTAAATTAGTAGTGTTAATAAAGGCTTTGTTATTAGTGAAAAAATAATAACACTTCAAAGGTACACGCCGTAACGCACCCTAACCTCCACCCCCATAAAACCTAAAACAAAAATCGAATATACCTCTCTATGTCGATGGTCTGATGATGCTCCAATTTGAAACAAATCTTGATCATCTTGGTTGGGTTTGCTCCACCCAGCAAAAAATGTCTCGTCAACATGAATCTTGCTTCCAAAAAGCTCAGGTGGAGATGGATGAAGGACAGTGTTACTTCTTTGCTTGTCGGTGATGGTAAGGAGGTGTGGTTGCTCGCACTAGGTTTCTCATGGCTTTGTCTCATGGCTTTGTCTTTGTTCTCCTCTCTATGTCGATGGTCTGATGATGCTCCAATTTGATGTCTGGACTGTTAACTCCACCTTGATAATAAGACATTATCAAAATGATTGATATAATCCAAAACCTCGGTTTTTAGGTTTTCGGTAAGATCTTACAAGTTTTGGTAAAGACCTTACAGTGTCTGGTAAGGCCTTATCATATTGCTGAAAACCTTGGTTTTCAGGTTTCAGTAATGTCTTACATGATCTGGTAAGACCTTACCAAAACTGGACAAAAACTTTACGTGATTTAAGTTCGTCCAATAAATTATTGGGCTAACAATATTTTTATCCATGAATCAAATTTTGTATTTGGTTTGGATTTCTAAATCAAATATATAAAGCTGATTTTTGTTGAGTTGTTAAAAGATTTGAATTTAACAAATCTTTGATTTGTTTTAGTTAAATCTTTTAGAAAACAAAATCAAAGATCTTCAAAGATTCTGAAAACAAAATAGAAGATCTTCAACATCCAGAAATTGTTTGAACGGTTCTCTAGTCTTCAAAGATTAACATCAAATCTCAACAATCAAGATCACGCAGACAAGATCTTCTTCAACGTTCAAAATTGACGATCGGCTTGCCTATTTAAAGAGACAAGGAAGAAGACATGAAATACAACACTCACCTACGAATGAAACACAAGTGAACAATCGACTCATCTACTTTCTTCTTACAAAGCGTTGATCTCACCTTTGAAGCTCTAGCGTTCTACTCCTCTGAGTGTGTGAGATCTTATTCGAGCATATAGTACTATTCAACTACGATCATACAAAGAGTTATTTCTCCTAGGCACGTTGGATACTGTTATTGTATCTGGAGTACTTTGTTTTTCTTTTTGAGAGTGTGAGTTGCTAGATAGGAAGTGTAAGACTTTTGAGTTTAGGAGAGGGAAGTTCTTCTGAAGGTTGTATCTAGGCTCATCAAGAAGAAGGAAAATAAAGCTACTTGGAATCCTAAACCCTAGGCGGGGACTATGTCGTTTGGAGACCGAACCTCATCAACATATCGTGTATCTTTTACACTTGTTCTCGTCTTGCTTTTAACATCCCTGGTTTGTCTAATCTTTACATTTAAATTCAATCTCAGAGAAACGAGTAAGGTCTTATATTTGCTTATAAGATTTTATCTCCATTGATAAGGTCTTATCATTTTCGATAAGGTCTTACCTATCCTGAGATTGCAAAAAGTTTCCATACTCTATTCATCCCCCCTTCTAGAGTATTGGCTAAACTACTTATCTGCCTATTCCGCATTTCATGGACCTTTCACTTTTTCACCATTTTACCCCTTCACCATCAATGTCTTGATCCAATTTGACTTAACAACTTTTTACCATTTACCAAGAAACCAAGGTGACAAAATCGATAATCTATTTAACTTGTAATTTGTTAGATCTATCAAAAACCTGTACTTGTCTATGTTTATGTTTACTTGTGTGATTTGCCTTTTTTATGGTCATATCTTGTTTGTTTGGTTTGTTGATTTTACTGAGAAGTCCTTGCTTTTGTCTCCGTTCTCTTTCTCTCAACACCAATTTTCAATCCAGTTTTGCTTTACAAAATGAATATCGAATCTGCATAATAGCTGGATAGTTCAACCTTGAAATGCTGAGGCTTGATAATAAAAAAAAATCCAAGATAACTGATAGCATGAATTATAGTCTATATTTTGGGGTTTGTTTGGACGTTTTATCTTTCATAATCTGCATGTTTGTATGTACATTATGTGATTTTACCACCATTTCATCTACCTTTGCGAGAATCGAGGTCTACACCTAGTTTCGTTGTAATTGCAGGTAATATGGTACGTTTCGCATCAAAAAGGAGCAAAAGGAGTCATGAGTCATTTGGAGCTACATCCAGGAAGCATAGCCATGAATTAAAGATTTACTTTGGACCAGTTTTGAGAGATTTCACATCCAGTTGTGAGTCACCTCGGTTGACCAGAGATTCATCTCGACCGAGGTGATCCAGAGAGGCCGACTCGACCGAGGCGAATACCTAGGACGCGGCGAGAATATTTTATTCTTGGAAGAGATCTTTTAAATTTGGAAAGTGATCTTATATTTTTGGGCTTGGCTTCTGGAAGGAAGGAGATATGCAGAATATATATTTTACCTATATTTTTGGGATAATATCTTCTTAAGATTTATTATCTTTGGAGGTTTATTTTCCTATAAAAAGGGTTGGATTTCCACAATTCCAACATCACGCTATACCGTCGATCAGGGTTTACACACGCAGCAGCCGCAACCTACTCCAAGTTGGGAGAATTGAAGAACCTTTTTGAAGGTTGAAAGAAGATTGAAGTCCATAGCTTTTATAGCTTTTATTGAAGGGTTTTGTAAGATTGTCTTCAATTCCCTCAATTGTTGTCTTGTCTTTTTGGATTGCTATCCAAGGAACGCTTTGTTGTGATATTTGATTCAGTTATCGAAGTCTTTTCATTAAATTCTTCTTTGTTCAAATATTCACCTTCTTCCCATATATTTTAATACTTTCATAATGATGATGAGTGGCTAATTTCCTTGTGTGATTCTAGGGTGATTGGCTGAAGGTTGTGGGAAAAACAATGATAGAATAATCTTAGATTCCAGTAGGATCCTGAAAGTTCGAGTCTTTAACCTTAACCCTAAGCATCTCGTTCGGTTGATGAACATCTCGGCCGGGGTGGAATTCTTCTAACCGAGGTGACTTATCCGTCCTTAAACTGAGAGTTAAAAGTTAGATTTTTGTTAGCATGAAATATTGTGATATTTTAGGCACGTTTTCTAATCGTATTTGGTTCATATTGATAGTCTTTGATTGAGCTTTGTGCATATATGAGCTAGTATTACCTATATTGTCGATATGGATGTCTACACGAGTTCTATGTTGATTATAGGTGATTTGGAGGTATTTCCGAGCGGAATCGAGCAAAAGAGAGTTGAGTTGATATGTCCATAGACCAAGGACACTTTTTGGAAGCAAATTTGAGTATTGGATTGAGGAATGCACGAATGAGAGCAAGAATCACGGTTCTACCTTAAATTACGGCCGTGGATTGTGAGTCAGAATTCGATGTTCATTCCAGGGGATATTACGGCCGTGGATCTGACCGTAGTAGTTTCCACGCCTCAAAATTACGGTCGTGGAATCTACCACGACCGTGATCTTGGCGAATCTTTTCGCCATATTTCGAAGCCATGATCTTTTGAAGATTGGGCCGGGCCGACGCTTCGTCTTGCCCTATAAAAAGACGGCCGAAAAGAGATTTGAGGAGGACGCTTACACTTTTACACAAGCTCTTTACAATCAACGCTTAGTGACGCACAAACCCTCTTCTTGGAGGTGATTTCGGAGATCTCATTGAAGATCAAAGTTCGGAATTGAAGAGTTGCTGTTAGTGATCTTCGCATTTGTGGAAGATCGAAGTTCTTGGAGGATTTTGCAAGAAGATTCCTCTTCTTGCTTAGGTTTGATTTAGGATCGGATTGACATCCCGTTTCTTTTCTTTCCTAAGATTGTGATCGCTTATTCCGTTTTGAATCTTTTGCTGAACACTTGTTCTTGATTGTGATTCTGAGATTCGTTTGAAGATTATTGATAGTTCTTGAAAGTTCTCATCTTTTACCTTTTTAAATCTTGAATTAATATCGATATGACTGTTATTGGCTAAAAACCCTTAACAATTCTAAGGTGAAGGGTTGATAGTTGTGGCTTAGATGATGATAGATTGATCGTAAACAGATTAGACCCTGAGAGTTAGAGAATTGTCGCCGACAACCCTAAATTACGGGCTGTTCTTGAGTTCCACGGCCGTGGAATCTCAAGATCCAACCGTGATTTACTTCAGTTTACGAATCTTGCTTTTACCTTAATTCAAATTTAAAGATTTGCTTTAGCTTAGTTTAGACTTGTCTTTTCTAGGTGGTAGTGAAGCCTCAACAACCTCTACCTCGATTGTGAGCCTCAACAACCTCAATCGGATAAGTTAGTCTTGATCTTTAGATTATAGGTTTGGGTATTTGACATTAGTTCTCACCTTTAGAATCCTTCTATATTGAGCCTCAACAACCTGTATAGAAAGTGCCTTGTAGGTGAGTCATATAAGGTTTTTGGAACCTCAACCGTACGATTACCTTACATTAGTATACCTTTGCATATCTTAACTCTGTCTTTATATCATTAGTATATCTTGAATCGATTGCCACAGCTGGATACCTGGATCTTTAGGATTGTTGTTTTCCCAATATTTGCAAAACTCCCATATTCATCGCTTGACAATCTGCAATCGAGTTCGTTCCACCCAAATCCCTGTGTTCGATACTCTGGAATTCTTGCTTAACTACGTCGATCCGTACACTGCGGGTTCGCTTGCTTGATTCTAGTTTTATAAATTTAAAGCTTATTTGCACACACCTCTAGGGGCGAACAAGTTTTTGGCGCCGTTGCCGGGGATTTGGCTTCGTCCGAATCCGGTAGCCGGTTGTCAAGCTTGGGAGCTTGCTCTCGTTATTTGATTTTTCTTTGAGTGCATGCGCAGGTCTAGGAACACCGAAGATCTCTTACCTCTTGATCAAGAGCTAGAGAAAACCTTAAGACAAAGACGCAAGGAAAAGAAGATGGCTCAAGAGAACGAACACGATCTTCAAACTAAGTTGGCGGAGAAGGAAGCTCAACTCCGATGGAATGAGACTCTCCTCCAGGATGAGATGGATCGTCATCAAACTCAAGTTAACGGTCTACAAGACATGATCGTCCAAATGAAGATAAAGATGAGCGATCTTGAAGATAAGGTGGGCAAGAAGTCCTCGAGAAGGAGGACAAGGTCTAGAAGAAGAAACTACTCATCCACCGATGCTAGTGATTCTTCCATGCCTCCGCTAGAAGAGATTGATCCCACGATCAATATAAATCCTTTCAATCAACAAGGAGCTGCTAACCGCCGCATTCCACCTAGGAATGCGAGGGTCGAACGTGTGGACAATGAGCCGAGAACTCTTGGCCAGCGGATGGATCCAACACAACAACCACGCCGTTTAGGTGTGAACTTTGATGCTGAAGATGTACAAGGGTTTAGCTTCAACCCTCAAGTTATCACTCTTGTTCGCCAAAGCCAGTTTGGCGGTACAAGCACTGAATCTCCGCACCAACACTTGCAAAACTTTGAGTGTATGATGGAGACAATGAGACCAAAGAGCGCTACTACCAACAGCTATAAACTCAAACCTTTCTTTTTCTCTTTGAAAGGGAAAGCGCTATCTTGGTACCAAGCTCTTCCTAGTGGGAAATTAGAAACGTGGGAAGACCTCTCCGCAGAGTTTCTCACCAAGTTCTTTCCGCCCTCCAAAACGGCGGAACTTAGAGGTAAGATTAATGCTTTTTCTATGAGACCTAACGAAAGTTTGTTTCAATCTTGGGAAAGGTTTCAGGATTTGCTCTTGGATTGCCCTCATCATGGCATATCCAAGCTTGCCTTGCTGGAAATTTACTACAAGGGGCTGGATGCGGGAACGCAATTCAACCTTCAATCCCTCTCGTGCGGAACGTTCATGGACATGAGAGAAGATGACGCTTGGGACTTCATTGAGAAGCAAGCAAGAGTCATAGAGAAGTATTCCCACCGGAAAGTGGAGGGAAATCGTGTGGAGCAAGGAGCAAAGCTCACACATGAATCTCAAAATCAGATTTTCTCCCTCAACAATGAGATTAAAGAGTTGAAGGAGACTATCAAAACCAACTTTCCAAAGCAACAAGAGAAGGATGTTGGCTATTTGGGCAACAACAACGGCGGTGATAACACCAACCGCAACAACAATAACCGGAACAATAACCGGAACAACAATTGGAATGGAAACAACAACAACCGGAATAACAACAATTGGAACAACAATCGGGGTTCGAACAACAACAATTGGCGCTCCAATCAACAAAATTCCGGTAACTCCTATCCTTCCAATTCCAATTCACTAACTCCACCCTCTTCTTCCTCTACTCCTTTGAAAAGCCAGGGGCAATCATCAAATGGAGGAAACAATACGGGAAAGGAAAAGCCGGATCCTATGTTGGAAACAATCTTGGGAAAGCTTCAAGGGTTGGAGAACCGCATCATCAAGGTTGATGATCAAATTTCTAAGGTTGACAAATCTCAAAAGGTTTTGGAAAATCAAATGTTCAACCATGCGGAGGAAGTTCCTAGAAATCAAGGGAAACTTCCAGGAAAGACGGAGGACAACCCTAAGGGAAGGGTAATGGCGATTACAACTAGGAGCGGAGTGACTACCACCGATCCGCAGCCTACGTTCGTTGAAGTCCCCGTAGAGAAAGGCAAAGAAAAGGGGAAGGAGAAGGAGGACGTCTATGTTCCCCCTCCAGCTTTCAAACCTCCCCTACCATTCCCTCAATCTAGAGCGCGAGCGCGCCTAGACAAGCAATTCGGTAAGTTCATAGAACTCATGAGCAAACTACATATTAATATACCTTTCATTGATGCTATTGTAGGTATGCCGGCTTATGGCAAGTTCTTGAAGGAGCTCCTCTCTAACAAGAGGAAGCTAGAAGATTTTGGAGAGGTCAAGATGAGTTCGGATTCTTCGGACCTCATCAAGACTATGAAGGAGAAAATGCCCCCAAAGCTGAAAGATCCGGGGTCATTTTGCATTCCCATTGGAGTGGGAGAGGTCACATATGACGCTTTATGTGACTTGGGAGCAAGTGTGAGCATCATACCACTTGCATTGTGCAGGAAGATCGGTTTAGGCGACCCTAAACCAGTGAAGATGACGTTATACATGGCGGATCGATCCATTACTCGTCCCGTCGGCATTGTAGAGGACGTCCCGGTCAAGTTAGGCAAGTTCTTTGTTCCCATTGACTTTGTCGTGCTTGACATTCCTGCAGATAGCCCGGTCCCGATCATACTCGGAAGGCCGTTTCTTGCAACTTCCGGCTGCATGGTCGATTGCAAGAATGGGAGACTCGCTTTTAACATTGGGGAAGAGAAAGTAGAGTTCGTTCTCTCCACCCTAGTGAAGGAGCCAATCTTTGATGAGGATATTTACAATATCCAAGACGAAGAAGGTTTATCTAGGGATGAGGTAAGTGCGATTCTCTTTAACAATCCTTTGCAAAAGGTTATTACTATGAGTCTAACCGATGTAGGAGAAGAAGAAGAGTGCAAAGAGGAAATTGAAGCCTTAGAAGCACAAGAAGAGATGCATGAAGTGGAGTTTGAGAAACTCCACGATGAGGCTGAGAATAATCGAATCCACGGTCATACTCTGTATTCCACGACCGTGGATTCCACGACCAAAATCAACCTCCATTCCAGAGGATATTACGGCCGTGGAAAACCAGAGGAAACCGTAATTTTGACCGTGGAAAAGGACAATCGACATACTTCTTCAACTTCTTCTAATTCTTCTCCAAACCATTCAACATCCTTAGAAACTTCTAAGGAAACATCGGAAGCCCCTCAAGGATCGTTGGAAGCTCCGAAAGCAATGGAACTCAAACCACTTCCTACTCATCTAAGGTACGCTTTTCTTGGATCTAATTCCACCTTCCCGGTTATCGTTAGTTCCGAATTAAGCATAGATGAACATGAACAGCTCATGATTGTCCTTAGGAAACATAGAAAAGCTATAGGCTATACTATTGAGGACTTAGTAGGAATTAAACCCTCCCTATGCATGCACAAGATACTAATGGAGGAGGACTTTAGAACTTCAAGACAACCTCAAAGGCGGTTGAATCCGACCATGAAGGAGGTTGTCAAGAAGGAAATTCTTAAACTTCTTGATGCAGGTATCATCTATCCTATCTCCGATAGCAAGTGGGTGAGCCCGGTTCAAGTAGTTCCGAAGAAGGGAGGAATGACGGTCATCACCAATAAGAACAACGAACTCATTCCTACCCGGACCGTAACTGGATGGCGAATGTGCATAGACTACCGCAAGCTCAACAATGCAACGCGGAAGGATCACTTTCCATTGCCATTCATCGATCAAATGCTTGAAAGGTTAGCACAACATTCATACTTTTGCTACCTTGACGGTTATAGTGGTTTCTTTCAGATCCCGATACATCCGGACGATCAAGAGAAGACCACATTCACGTGCCCTTGGGGTACGTTCGCTTATAGGAGAATGCCGTTCGGGCTTTGCAACGCCCCAGCCACCTTTCAACGGTGCATGATGGCCATCTTCTCCGAATACGTAGAGGAAATCATGGAAGTCTTCATGGACGACTTCTCCGTTTACGGTTCCTCTTTTAACGATTGTCTTTCTAACCTTTCTCTTGTTTTGCAAAGATGCGAAGACACTAACCTAGTTCTCAATTGGGAGAAGTGTCAATTCATGGTTAAGGAAGGAATCGTGTTAGGTCACTTAGTCTCTAGTAGAGGGATAGAGGTAGACAAAGCTAAAATAGAGACCATAGAGAAACTTCCTCCCCCAGTTTCGGTGAAGGGAATAAGAAGTTTCCTAGGACATGCTGGATTTTATAGACGTTTCATTCAGGACTTTTCTAAGATATCAAAACCTCTCACTAATCTATTGATGAAGGATGCAGTTTTTGAGTTTTCACAGGAATGTCTAGATGCGTTCAACACCATCCGGCAAGCTCTAATTTCAGCACCCATTATCCAACCACCGGATTGGACTCTCCCTTTCGAGATTATGTGTGATGCTAGTGACGTAGCCATTGGAGCTGTTCTTGGGCAACGAAAGGAAGGACGAACCCACGCCATATACTACGCTAGCAAGACGCTAGACGAAGCCCAGCTCAACTACGCCACTACGGAAAAAGAGTTTTTAGCCATTGTCTACGCTATTGACAAGTTTCGCTCTTATCTTGTAGGTGCAAAGGTGATTGTCTACACGGATCATGCTGCGATCCGATATCTCCTTGCAAAGAAGGATGCGAAGCCAAGGCTGATTAGATGGATTCTTCTCCTACAAGAATTCGATCTTGAGATCCGCGACAAGAAAGGCTCGGAAAATTCTGTTGCGGATCATTTGAGTCGTCTAACACATCTAGAGGACGACCATTTACCCATTGATGACTCCTTTCCGGACGAACACCTACATATCATAGAGGAGTGCATCAAGGTAGTCTCCAAAGGTAACGAACCATGGTTTGCTGATTTTGTTAACTATTTGGTTTGCCAGGAGATACCACCCGGACTGTCATACGCACAAAGGAAGAAGTTCTTCAAGGACGTCCGGGAATACCATTGGAACGAGCCTCTCCTCTTCAAGAGAGGTCCGGATGGCATCATTCGGCGATGTGTGCCGGAAGATGAGATGCAAAGTGTCATCCGTCATTGTCATTCACTACCTTGTGGAGGACACGCTAGTTCGAACAAAACTAGCGCAAAGGTATTGCAATCTGGATTCTATTGGCCTACTTTATTTAAAGATGTGCAATCCTTTGTTTCTTGTTGCGATGCTTGTCAAAGAACAGGCAATATCTCTAGAAGGAACGAGATGCCCCTCAACAACATCCAAGAGGTGGAGATTTTCGACGTTTGGGGAGTCGATTTCATGGGACCATTCCCTTCTTCTTGTGGAAACCAATACATACTATTGGCGGTAGATTACGTCTCTAGATGGGTCGAAGCAATTGCCTCTCCCACAAATGATGCCATGGTGGTAGTCAAGTTCTTCAACAAGACCATCTTTCCGCGATTCGGGACGCCAAGGACGATCATTAGTGATGGAGGTTCTCACTTCATAGCCCGTCGCTTTGAAGCTCTTCTAACCAAGTATGGGGTTACTCACAAGATCGCCACCCCTTACCATCCACAAACGAGTGGACAAGTTGAGATCTCAAATAGGGAGATCAAGGGAATTCTAGAGAAGACGGTTTCAAGGACTAGGAAGGATTGGTCCTTGAAACTAGATGATGCATTATGGGCATACCGGACCGCATACAAGACTCCCATAGGAACCACACCATACAACCTCGTGTATGGGAAGTCTTGTCATCTGCCGGTAGAGCTAGAGCACAAAGCGTTTTGGGCTATCAAATGGCTGAATTTCGGCATAAAGGAAGCGGGAGAAAAGCGTCTCCTAGACATCAACAAGCTGGATGAACTCCGTTTGAACGCCTATGAAAACGCTAAGATCTACAAGGAAAGAGCAAAGCGTTGGCATGATAAGCATATCGTTCCAAAGGACTTCCAAGAAGGGGATCAAGTTCTCCTCTTCAATTCGAGACTTCGCCTCTTTCCAGGTAAGTTAAAATCTCGTTGGACTGGACCTTTTCTAATTAAGCGTATTTTCCCCCATGGTGCAGTTGAAGTATGGGGTGAAGCTAGCGGAAGTTTTAAGGTGAACGGTCAACGGCTCAAGAAGTACTCACCGGAACTCCAAGCTGAGGAGTTTGCACCTACCGCACTCGAATAAGTGCGAGAATGGTCTAGCTACGGACCTTAAACAAAGCGCTTCTTGGGAGGCAACCCAAGGTATTGCATTCTCGTTTTGTTTTCGATTCATAGTTTAGCTTAGAATAGAAATTTTTGCTTTATTTTGCCTCGATTTCTCCCGGTATGTTCGTGTTTTTGGTTGTAGGATCGATGGAAAAGGAGAAAGGGAGGATAATGTCAAAGAAAAGTGACGAAATTTGGACTTTGAAGCTTTACAGAGAGTTCCACGTCTAAATTACGGTCGTCATAGCTACAGTGGCCGTAATTCTCAAAGGCCTGTGAAAAATCACAAAAATTACGGGTCCGTACATTTCCACGGCCGTGGAATGCCCCGATAGACCGTGATTTTTGAAAATTTGCCTGCGAGTATAAAAGCCACACTTCATCACAAAAACACCACAAATCCTCCCCAATTCCACGCCCTAAATACCGAAAACCCGCAGCTTCTCCCAAATCTTCGTTCTTTAATCGTTTTTTGCGATTCTTCTTCCTAAACTGAAGCAAATCCAACCACAAACAAGATCCAAGCGAAGAATCGAGCGGAAATTCATCAACGGAAGCACATTTCGGATTTTTCAATCCGAAAAATAGGTTTTTACTCTCTTCTTGATTCTAGTCGTTTTGGTTCGTTTTTGTTAGAGATTTTTAGGAAGAACTGATTGAGATTGGAAGAAATTAGATTAGGACTGCTTGTTGTGGAGTTTGATTGCTGATTTGCTGAGAATTGCGAATTTCTGTGTCGAATTACGGTCTACAGAGGTTCCACGGCCGTGATTTTGGAAGAACAGACCGTAATTCTCAACAGAATGGACTTTGTGAGGAGAGTTTCGGGAAGGATTAAGGAAAAGAAAGGGGAACAGAATAAGAAGAGAAAGGGCAACCCCTCCACATCTAGGGCACCACCACCCTCATCTCCCTCACCCCCATCCTCACCTTCACCTCCATCTTCACCCCCTCCTCCTAGCATCCCGATCATACACGAAAACTACATAGCTGCACTTGAGAAAATAGAGAAGAGGACAGTGATAGGTCCTAGATATTTGTTGTTGGAGGATCTACATCCTCTCAACATAGTAGATGACCTTACGTGGCTCTTAGATAGAGCCGGATTGTTAGTCTTCACGAACATTCGCGAAGACGCTTATGAGGAGATCACCCGAGAGGTTGTGACATCTTTCGAGCACAGGCATGTTGATAGGACCGTCTCCTTCCGTCTCATGAATAGAGACTACCATCTTAGCATTGTTGAGTTCGGGACCATTTTTGGGTTCCATGAGACCTACAACGGTCGACTCCCTAGGAACGTATCCGCCAAGGATTTTTGGGAGGAAGTAGCTATGATCTACGCCGACGAGGACCGTTGGCATCCGGCTGATACCAAGGCCAAATTGATGTACCATTTGGCCTTGAAGATAGCTCACCGTGTTCTTTCGGAGTGTCTCTTTCCTAGGACGGAGACGCCCCAAAAGATCAAGACGGATGAGCTATTCCTTCTTTACGCTATGCTTCATGGATGCCGCGTAGATTGTGCTACTCTTTTGGCGGCGACAATGAGTAAGCTCAAGAACAAATCAAGAGGGAACATTGGATATGGTGGGATAGTGACCCACATAGCTAGGAGCTTTGGTGTAGATTTTTCAGCCTGCACCCGCATACCCGCCGTACCTCTAGGACTTCATGCATTCATGGTTAGGGGACTCATCTTCCCCACACATAGAGGTCCGCCTTATGCGGGCATGCCATGGGAGAGTAGGACAGGCAGGGGTATTGAGTGGCTGCCAGAGTATTCCATTGTGGCGGGACGCCACAACTGGAAGGAGACGTTCGCTGCGATGCATGCGAACAGGCTTGTAGCTCCCCCTTACGTTCCACCACCGGCTGAGGATGAGGAGGACATGGGAGAGCAGTACGAGAGTGGTGGAGGAGCAGAGCAGGAGTTCGGCACGTTTCCGGATCAGCCAGATGCGGCCCAGGATGTACCTAGGCGCTCTCCACGCCCAGTTGGAGCTTCAGGCTCGTCATCTCGCCGCGCCAGCGTGAGCGAGAGACCCACGTGGATGACTACACCTCCCACTTGGTACAGCACACCTCCTCCTTGGTCCACGACGCAGCCAGCAGCACCACCGCCACCACCAGCACCAGCACCAGCCGACGCTCCCGGATGGTATGATCGCGCCCCGGGATGGTATGAGAGGATGCAGGATTGGGCTACCGGACTTTCAGACAGAGTCGGAGCATTAGAGATCCGGGCGGATGCTAGAGACAGACACTTAGACGACCTTGACCACATGATGAGGGACGTCTACCGCCAGCAGTTTGGGCGGTTCTATGATCCGAGTTTCTCTCCATTCCCACCTCCACCGGCGCCGCAGTGATTGATGACCGGACCGCTCGTTTTAGACATTCCCGCCACCATTTGTGAGTTTCTTTTTCTTTTCTTTCTTTTGTTCTTTCTTGTGAACATTAGGGACAATGTTCGTCCTAAGTATGGGGTGGGATGTACTAAATGTTTGTAATAACTCTACTCTATATGTTGCTTTCATTACGAGACTATCATTGCATGTTCATCATATGTTACACGTTTCATTCTCGCATTGCATGAAAAAGAACTTTAAAAACCCATAAAAATTGAAAAATTTTGAAAAATTTTATGCTTCTAACGAATTGATATGATTTCTATGATAATCACTACTTGCGAATTGAGTTTAATGACGATTACATGCTTAAAAGGATTGTGAATCAAAAAGGAATTGAATGAATGAATTTTACCTCTTTTGCAAGTTTTATAATGTGAAAATGTTACCTAAATCATGTAAGAAATTGAAGTTGAAATCACATTATAAGTTCTTATACTTCTTGTTGAAATGATTAAGGCAATTCGATACTTTCTTCCTTCTTTCTTTGATCATCTAACTCCTCATTGAAATATTAGCCTCCCTTACCCATCCGGGAACTTGGAAAGTGAATGAGAAAAAGGCATGTTTGATGTGGGAGGGCCATGAGAGCATATATTTGCAATCAATTGAATAGAAAGAAATTATAGGTTTGGGGAAATCAATCATGACGATGAGTAACTCGGCACCATTCACATAGCCGGGTGTTTGTGTCTTGCCAAAGTCGGATTGAGCGATATTCCTAGCGGATTATGGTATGTGCGCTAAGGGTTTGAGGCATCTCTTGCAATTTTGAGAAACGCCAATCTCCTAGGCTTCGGTTTTTGTGCACCTCTATCCATAACTCCAAAAGTAAAGTCGGAAAATGAAAAGGAGAGAGCGAAGCTCTAAGTGAAGTGTTGCGGAAACCGCAAAAGAAGAAGAAGGTAGTTGTCCATTTTCCCGGATTTATGCACCACTCTCCCTTAAAGTTTCCCTTCCCTTCCATACTCTAGACCTTTTCTTTGAAAGTCCTTAAGATCAAAAGAATGTTATATGGCTTGGTGATCTAAATTGAAGTTCTTATGATTGATTTTGATAATATTTGAAGGTTATAATGCTTGTTTGGAAGCTAAATTGATTCATGATTTTTCTTTGCCTCTTACTCTCTAATTAAGTGTGTAAAAGTTTGAAAAACGATTGAAGCAAGGTTTGAGAATGATCTATTCTTTAGAAGTCACTTTCATCCAAAAGAAGGTACACATATTTCATCCTAACTCTTGTTTAAAGCTTTTTGAAAGACCTTGCTTAGGGACAAGCAAGTGCTAAGTATGGGGTTATTTGTTAGCATGAAATATTGTGATATTTTAGGCACGTTTTCTAATCGTATTTGGTTCATATTGATAGTCTTTGATTGAGCTTTGTGCATATATGAGCTAGTATTACCTATATTGTCGATATGGATGTCTACACGAGTTCTATGTTGATTATAGGTGATTTGGAGGTATTTCCGAGCGGAATCGAGCAAAAGAGAGTTGAGTTGATATGTCCATAGACCAAGGACACTTTTTGGAAGCAAATTTGAGTATTGGATTGAGGAATGCACGAATGAGAGCAAGAATCACGGTTCTACCTTAAATTACGGCCGTGGATTGTGAGTCAGAATTCGATGTTCATTCCAGGGGATATTACGGCCGTGGATCTGACCGTAGTAGTTTCCACGCCTCAAAATTACGGTCGTGGAATCTACCACGACCGTGATCTTGGCGAATCTTTTCGCCATATTTCGAAGCCATGATCTTTTGAAGATTGGGCCGGGCCGACGCTTCGTCTTGCCCTATAAAAAGACGGCCGAAAAGAGATTTGAGGACGACGCTTACACTTTTACACAAGCTCTTTGCAATCAACGCTTAGTGACGCACAAACCCTCTTCTTGGAGGTGATTTCGGAAATCTCATTGAAGATCAAAGTTCGGAATTGAAGAGTTGCTGTTAGTGATCTTCGCATTTGTGGAAGATCGAAGTTCTTGGAGGATTTTGCAAGAAGATTCCTCTTCTTGCTTAGGTTTGATTTAGGATCGGATTGACATCCCGTTTCTTTTCTTTCCTAAGATTGTGATCGCTTATTCCGTTTTGAATCTTTTGCTAAACACTTGTTCTTGATTGTGATTCTGAGATTCGTTTGAAGATTATTGATAGTTCTTGAAAGTTCTCATCTTTTACCTTTTTAAATCTTGAATTAATATCAATATGACTGTTATTGGCTAAAAACCCTTAACAATTCTAAGGTGAAGGGTTGATAGTTGTGGCTTAGATGATGATAGATCGATCGTAAACAGATTAGACCCTGAGAGTTAGAGAATTGTCGCCGACAACCCTAAATTACGGGCTGTTCTTGAGTTCCACGGCCGTGGAATCTCAAGATCCAACCGTGATTTACTTCAGTTTACGAGTCTTGCTTTTACCTTAATTCAAATTTAAAGATTTGCTTTAGCTTAGTTTAGACTTGTCTTTTCTAGGTGGTAGTGAAGCCTCAACAACCTCTACCTCGATTGTGAGCCTCAACAACCTCAATCGGATAAGTTAGTCTTGATCTTTAGATTATAGGTTTGGGTATTTGACATTAGTTCTCACCTTTAGAATCCTTCTATATTGAGCCTCAACAACCTGTATAGAAAGTGCCTTGTAGGTGAGTCATATAAGGTTTTTGGAACCTCAACCGTACGATTACCTTACATTAGTATACCTTTGCATATCTTAACTCTGTCTTTATATCATTAGTATATCTTGAATCGATTGCCACAGCTGGATACCTGGATCTTTAGGATTGTTGTTTTCCCAATATTTGCAAAACTCCCATATTCATCGCTTGACAATCTGCAATCGAGTTCGTTCCACCCAAATCCCTGTGTTCGATACTCTGGAATTCTTGCTTAACTACGTCGATCCGTACACTGCGGGTTCGCTTGCTTGATTCTAGTTTTATAAATTTAAAGCTTATTTGCACACACCTCTAGGGGCGAACAATTTTGCTAAATCCTATTCTTATTACACCTTTCTGGTCCAAAGCAAGCTTAGGATGAGACTTACCCGGTAATTCCTTAGTTTGTGTATCAACGATCATAAGTGTAGGTAATAAAGGTTTATCCTTTATTGGGGTTTGAGTGTGCTTCCATCCCATCTTTGTGAGTTAGCCTGAGACTTACCCGGTAAAGGTTGATTCTATTCCCTTAGATGGTGTGTTAGTTTGAGGTTATAGTTCTTTATCTTGATTCCTTGAGACTTACCCGGTAATAGGAGTTACGGTTTAGGATTAGTGTGTAGTGAGACTTACCCGGTGATCTACTCCACTTTAGTAACACCTTCCCCAAGAAAAAATCTCAGCTTTGACCGCTTATCTATAGATCTTGAGTTGGAACCACAACTAGATGCTTTAATCCCTAGAATCGCATGTTTGCTTTATTTGACATCTTATTCATCTTTGATTGTGTTAATTGCTCTTGTGGTTAGAACTAACGTAGCATACCGTATTGACTCTGTTTCACCGAGTCCCTGTGATCGACCCCTGGAATTTTCTTGCTTTTACTACGATTGACCCGTACACTGCGGGTTCGCATCCTTGTTTTAAGCTTAAGTCTAGGGTTATAAATTTAAAGCTTGCACACACCGTTTGGAGCGAACAAGTTTTTGGCGCCGTTGCCGGGGACTTGGTCTAGACCGAGCCGGTACGGTTTGCTCTTGGGGCATTTGCCCCGTTTTGTCTAACCACTCTACTTGAGTGACTTTTGCAGGTTCTTTCTTAGGTATATGCGAAGAACCCGCACTGGGAAGGAAATCGTTCCTTACGATCCCGAACCAGAAAAAACATACAAGAGACGCTTAAGAGAAGCAAAGATGGCCCAACAAGACGATCGCGACCTTGCGGCCCAATTGAGAGAGACGCAGGAGCTGCTGCGCCTCAGCAAGGAAGAACTCATGCAGGAGAAAGAGGAGAATCGCACCAGAACTGCAGCAATCGAAGCTGAGATTGCTGCCATTCGGAACCAGATTCTACTTCGACCGATGCAGGATCCAGTAGTTGATCCTCGACCGAGGCAGATCCCGGTACCTGACGCCTCGGCCGATGTACTTCCACCTCGGATACCAGTCCGAGATGTTCTTCTTGCAGGAATCCCACAAACCCTAGGTCAAAGGATGGACCCTAATCAACAGCTGAGGCGTCCAGGAGTGAACCTAGGAGATCCAGCGGATCATGATTACGAACTTCGACCGCAAGTTCTAGCCATGATTCGCCAATGTCAATTCGGGGGGCTAGAGAAGGAGTCGCCGCATCAACATCTTCAAAACTACGAGATCTTGATGGAAACCTTGCGACCTCCCAGAATTGAGAACAACAACTACAAGCTAAGACCTTTTTACTTTTCTTTAAAAGATAGAGCTCTTACTTGGTATCAATCTCTTCCTCCAGGAAAAATTAGCACATGGGAGGAGATGACTACAGAATTCTTGACCAAATTCTTTCCCCCCTCAAAGACCGCTGAAATGAGAGGGAATATCAACGCTTTCATTATGAAGGACAAGGAGAGCTTGTCCAAATCTTGGGAGCGGTTCAAGGATATCCTTTTGGATTGCCCACATCATGGGATTCCAAAGATCGAGTTGTTGGAGATCTACTTCAAAGGGCTGGACGGAAGCACCCAGTTCAATCTCCAACTACTCTCCGCCGGTACATTCATGGACATGGCGGTTGACG
The DNA here is from genome assembly GCA_033239045.1 of Fagopyrum esculentum. Lineage (NCBI taxonomy): Eukaryota > Viridiplantae > Streptophyta > Magnoliopsida > Caryophyllales > Polygonaceae > Fagopyrum > Fagopyrum esculentum. The sequence continues at coordinate 139,717,602 of BSUD01000007.1, read as the reverse complement.
AGGCTTGGGACTTCATTGAGAAGCAAGCCTTGCACATGGAGAAGTACACCCACCAAGGAGCTGAAGGTGGAGTTAAGAGAGTCAACTTTCAAGAGACTCAACCCAACAACAACCAACTCACGTCCTTGAAGAACGACGTGAAGCAATTGAAGGAACTCTTGATGGCTCAAACTAAGAAGGAAGAGCAAGGGCAAAGGAACAACAACAACAACAATAACGGGTACCGTAACAACAACAACGGACCCCGAAACAACAACTACAACAACAACAATAGAGGGTCCAATAGCAACAACTAGAGGGCGAATAACCAAAACAACGGTAACAACCATTCAAACTCCAACTCCAATGATTCCTCTAACCCTTTCCTCTCTTCTCCTTCTTCTTCTTCTACTCCATTGAAAAGCCAAGGGCAAGGATCAAGTTCGTCTCAGCCGGAAAAGAAGGACGTAATCCTGGAGGCAATCTTGATCAAGCTTAGTGCTATGGAGAATTCTATGACTTCATTTTCGAGGGCCCAAAATTCCTTCGAACAACAACTTGCTAATAGGGCGAATGAAGCGCCAAGAGATCCAGGGAAGCTTCCAGCAAAGACGGAAACTAACCCTAAGGGCCAGTGCATGGCCATCACGACGAGGAGTGGACTCAAAACTGCAGATCCAGTACCTCGCTCGATGCAGACCACCTCGGTCCAGACCCAGTCGAAGAACACCTCGACCGAGATGCCAACCGAGGCGGCGCAACAGAAAGCAGGAGGAACGACAGAAACCTATGTTCCACCTCCTGCATATAAACCACCACTTCCATTCCCTCAGTCCAGAGCCAGAGCACATCTAGACAAGCACTTTGGTAAGTTTCTTGACTTGATGAATAAGCTACATATTAATATTCCTTTCCTTGATGCTATTTTAGGTATGCCCGCCTATGGGAAATTCTTAAAAGAGATCTTATCAAGAAAGAGGAAGCTGGAGGATGTTGGTGAAGTTAGGATGACATCTAAATCTTCGGAGCTTATCAAGATCATGAAGGAAAAGATGCCACCTAAGTTGAGAGATCCCGGCTCATTTTGCATTCCCATTCAAGTTGGGGATGTCACTTGTGAAGCCCTTTGTGATCTAGGAGCCAGCGTGAGCATCATCCCGCTGGAGCTATGCACTAAGATCGGTCTTGGAGAGCCCAAGCCGGTCAAGATTCGACTTTACATGGCGGATCGTTCCATCACCCATCCCGTGGGCATCTTGGAAGACGTTCCGGTCAAGTTAGGTAACTTCTATCTACCTATAGATTTTGTCGTACTTGACATTCCCGCAGATTATCCTGTTCCTATCATTCTCGGGAGGCCATTTCTAGCAACTTTGGGTTGCAATGTGGATTGCAAGAACGCCAAGTTGAAATTCAACGTTGGTGGCGACGAGGTGGAATTCGCACTACTTGCAGCCATGAAAGGGGAGCAACTAACTGATGATATCTTCAACATCTACGATGAAGAAGAATCAAGAGAATTGGTGAGCTCTATCCTTATTAATGATCCACTCGAAAGAGTTATTAGCTTCAGTTTAATGGAGGAAGGTATAGATGCTTCTTGTGATGCAGATATACGGAGCTTGAAGGCACTGGAAGAGGATCCAGGAGCTAAAACTGAGAAGCTAGTCCAGGAGACGAAGATCTCCAGCCTCGGATCCAGTAGCAGTACCTCGACCGAGGCACCTTCTGGACTGAGCGAGGCGACCGAAGAACACCTCGGTCAACGCCTCTGCGCCTCGACCGAGGTCGACAGCGAGACGATGTCAACTGAGATTGCTGAGAATAACAATTTTTATACTCCCTTCTCTGACATTCACCCACAGTTGGCGGATCATTCCCTCCACCAACTTTCTGATAATAAAGATCCTTGGTATGCTGATATTGTGAATTATCTTGTTTGCCAGGAAATACCGCCCGGATTGACGTACTCTCAAAAGAAGAGATTCTTCAAGGAAGTACGACATTACTACTGGGATGAGCCGCTGCTATTCAAGCGCGGACCGGATGGGATGCTTCGAAGGTGCATTCCGGAAGATGAAGTTAATAGCGTCATAAGGCATTGTCATTCACTTCCTTGCGGAGGACATGCTAGCACCGATAAAACATGTGCTAAGGTATTGCGTTCCGGTTTCTTTTGGCCTACATTATTTAAGGATGTGCAATCTTTTGTTGTTTCTTGTGATGCATGCCAAAGAACAGGGAACCTATCAAGGAGGAACGAAATGCCACTTAACAACATCCAAGAAGTGGAAATCTTTGATGTATGGGGGATTGACTTCATGGGACCTTTCCCATCCTCCGGAGGAAACCTCTACATTCTCCTTGCAGTTGATTACGTCTCTAGATGGGTTGAAGCCATTGCTTCCCCCACTAACGACGCCAAGGTGGTTGTAAAGTTCTTGAATAGAACTATCTTTCCACGATTTGGAACTCCACGCATCATCATCAGCGATGGAGGAACGCATTTCATCAACCGGAAGTTTAAAGCACTTCTATCGAAGTATGGGGTAACCCACAAGGTATCAACCGCTTATCACCCTCAAACTAGTGGACAGGTCGAGATCTCGAATAGAGAAATCAAGGCAATTTTGGAGAAGACCGTCTCTAGAACAAGGAAGGATTGGTCCACGAAATTGGACGATGCTCTTTGGGCGTACAGGACAGCATTCAAGACTCCCATAGGTACCACCCCTTATAATTTGGTATATGGGAAGTCTTGCCATTTGCCCGTTGAATTGGAGCACAAGGCGTATTGGGCTATCAAATGGTTGAACTTTGACATCAAGGAGGCTGGTGAGAAACGACTATTGGAGCTTAACGAGCTGGAAGAGCTGCGTCTGAACGCCTATGAGAATGCCAAAATCTACAAGGAAAGGACGAAGAGATGGCATGACAAGCGTATCGTTCCAAAGCAGCTTAACGAGGGAGATTTAGTTCTACTCTTCAACTCCCGCCTCCGTCTTTTTCCAGGTAAGTTGAAATCTAGATGGACCGGACCTTATGTTGTGAAACATGTTTTCCCTCATGGTGCAGTTGAGATATGGGGCGAAACTAGCGGAAGCTTCAAGGTCAACGGTCATAGACTTAAGAAGTACCAACCGGAAACGCCGGTTGAGGAGGTTGCACCGATCTACCTCCTTTGAGACGCATTATGGTCCAGCTAGCGACCTTAAATCAAGCGCTTCTTGGGAGGCAACCCAAGGTATTGCTCATCTTTCCCGTTTTCTAGTCTAGCTTAGATAGTTTTTGTTTTTGCTTTGCTTTGCTTTGTTTTTGGCGTTCTGGACAGACAACAGGAAGGAGCACATCTGGAAGGACAGAAGTTCGAGATTCTGAGAAGACAGAAACACCTCGGTCACTGTCAGAGCACCTCGACCGAGTTGATTCTTGAAGCAACCGAGGCGACTAGGGTTTTTGCAGAACCACCTCGGTCCATACCACCTCGGGCCAGTCGAGACCATCTCGACCGAGGTGACAGCAGATCCAGGAACGGTATAAATAGGGAAAAATTTTACTTTTCACTTTTTATTTACCCTCCTCGACCGCGGCGACAGATCCACCTCGCCTCCTTCGTTTCTCGCTCGTTTTCGAAGATTTCTGCTTCCAAACCGCGATTAAAGAGTAGAGGATCCGATTGCAACTACAGATCTGCAAGAAATTTGAGCGTTTCGACCGAAACGAGGTAAAAACTTTCGAAAACCCTAACTCGCTCGTTTACTGCAATTTGGGCTTTGGTTGCCCTTGATTCTGTTGAGGAAACCTTTAAGTACCCCTTAGGAAGCATCAATAGTGATTTTTGGGGGAAAAGAACTGAAAATCAGAGAGTTGAATTCGCGACTGTCTTCGCCTCGGTCCAGTCGTTCTGCACCTCGGTCGAGGTGATTCTTGGTATTTGTCAGTCGACCGAGGTAGTCTGACAGTGTGTTTTGAAGATGAGTTTAGATCGCCGTTTAGCTCTTAGAGATAGATCCTCCCCTTCCCCTTCTCCTTCCGCATCCCGTCCCTACCGCCCGGCCATCCACGAGAGATGCCGGGTAGACTATGAGAGGATAGCTGGCCGTCCAGTCATCGCACCACGATTTCTGGATGTGTCAGCTTTTGACTGCCTAGGGTTAGATGCTGACCTTAGGAGGATGATTGCTACAGTGGGGCTAGATCAGTTCACTGAGATCCGAGCCCTAGCCTACTTAGAGCCGACACTCGAGTTTGTTAGCTCCTTCTCCTACCTTCCCACAGAGCGGTCTGTGAAGTACCGGTTGATGAGCCGGAACTTCATAGTTCCCTTAGAGATTTGGAGAGAGATCTTTGGCTTTCCTGCCCCCACTGCTGTAGACTTCCCCTCCCGATCCGTAGCTAGGGAGTTCTGGGGACAGATAGCCCACATTACTACACACGCAGACAGATGGCGCCCTGGAGATTCCAGGGAGAAGGTCATCTTTCACCCAGCCTTCAGACTTGCCCACAGGATCTTCAGTGAGACACTTCTGGCGCGTACGGAGACGCCCCAGAATATCAGACAGGGTGAGCTCTTCAGCCTCTATTGCATGGTTACAGGAGGCTTCCCAGACTTTGGCTTGCTCCTAGCAGAGGATCTGCATAGGATCAAGGCCAAGGCGAAGGGAGATATTTGCTGTGGAGGTCTAGTCACCCACATCGCTACTTACCACGGGATGGACCTCAGCGTTTGCACGTTAGCGGCGGCTCCGAAGCCGCTGGGATTGCAGGAGATGATCACACGGAGGATTCTAGTTCCCCGTGGTTTGACCACTCCATACGTTGCCATGCCTTGGGAGCGGACTGCACCTCAGGGCATCCGCTGGTCTGCGCAGTTCACAGTCTTTGATCCGCATTTCTGGCAGACTGCTTGGGATACACTGATAGAGGATCACAGAGAGGCAGCAGCTGCCCCTGCTGCAGCTGCGGAGGAGGCTGAGGAGGAGGATGACGACGATGATGAGACAGTGGATGAGAGAGGAGGTGGCGTCCCGATGGACACAGGGACAGATACAGCGGGGACGAGCGCGCCACCTATTATTGATTTAAATGATGAGGAGGACACTGAGCCGGCGCCAGCCGCGACTGATAGCATGAATTATAGTCTATATTTTGGGGTTTGTTTGGACGTTTTATCTTTCATAATCTGCATGTTTGTATGTACATTATGTGATTTTACTACCATTTCATCTACCTTTGCGAGAATCGAGGTCTACACCTAGTTTCGTTGTAATTGCAGGTTATATGGTACGTTTTGCATCAAAAAGGAGCAAAAGAAGTCAAGAGTCATTTGGAGCTACATCCAGGAAGCACAGCCATGGATTGAAGATTTACTTTGGACCAGTTTTGAGAGATTCTACATTCAGTTGTGAGTCACCTCGGTTGACCAGAGATTCATCTCGACCGAGGCGATCCAGAGACGCCGACTCGACCGAGGCGAATACCTAGGACGCGGCGAGAATATTTTATTCTTGGCTGAGATCTTTTAAAATTGGAAAGTGATCTTATATTTTTGGGCTTGGCTTCTGGAAGGAAGGAGATATGCAGAATCATATATTTTACCTATATTTATGGGATAATATCTTTCTAAGATTTCTTATCTCTAGAGGGTTATTTTTCCTATAAAAAGGGTTGGATTTCCACAATTCCAACATCCCGCTTACACCGAAAAAATACGCAGCAGCAGCCTACTCCAAGTTGGGAGAATTGAAGAACCTTTTTGAAGGTTGAAGGAAGATTGAAGTCCGTAGCTTTTATAGCTTTTATTGAAGGGTTTTGTAAGATTGTCTTCAATTCCCTCAATTGTTGTCTTGTCTTGTTGGATTATTATCCAAGGAACGCTTTTGTGTGATATTTGATTCAGTTATTGAAGTCTTTTCATTAAATTCTTCTTTGTTCAAATATTCACCTTCTTCCCTTACATTTAATACTTTCATTATGATGATGAGTGGCTAATTTCCTTGTGTGATTCTAGGGTGATTGGCTGAAGGTTGTGGGAAAAACAATGATAGAATAATCTTAGATTCCAGTAGGATCCTGAAAGTTCGAGTCTTTAACCTTAACCCTAAGCATCTCGTTCAGTCGATGAACATTTCGGCCGAGGTGGAAACTGGCTGACCGAGGTGACTTATCTGATCTATAACTGAGAGTTAAGCGTTAGAGTTTGCCAAATCCTATTCTTATTACACCTTTCTGGTTTAAAGCAAGCTTAGGATGAGACTTACCCGGTAATTCCTTAGTTTGTGTACCAACGATCATAAGTGTAGGTAATAAAGGTTTATCCTTTATTGGGGTTTGAGTGTGCTTCCATCCCATCTTTGTGAGTTAGCCTGAGACTTACCCGGTAAAGGTTGATTCTATTCCCTTAGATGGTGTGTTAGTTTGAGGTTATAGTTCTTTATCTTGATTCCTTGAGACTTACCCGGTAATAGGAGTTACGGTTTAGGATTAGTGTGTAGTGAGACTTACCCGGTGATCTACTCCATTTTAGAAACACCTTCCCCTTGCAAAAATCTCAGCTTTGTCCGCTTATCTATAGATCTTGAGTTGGAACCACAACTAGATGCTTTAATCCCTAGAATTGCATGTTTGCTTATTTGACATCTTATTCATCTTTGATTGTGTTAATTGCTCTTGTGGTTAGCATTGACATTAGCATACCGTGTTGACTCTGTTTCACCGAGTCCCTGTGATCGACCCCTGGAATTTTCTTGCTTTTACTACGATTGACCCGTACACTGCGGGTTCGCATCCTTGTTTTAAGCTTAAGTCTAGGGTTATAAATTTAAAGCTTGCACACACCGTTTGGAGCGGACAAGTTTTTGGCGCCGTTGCCGGGGACTTGGTCTAGACCGAGCCGGTACGGTTTGCTCTTGGGGCATTTGCCCCGTTTTGTCTAACCACTCTACTTGAGTGACTTTTGCAGGTTCTTTCTTAGGTATATGCGAAGAACCCGCACTGGGAAGGAAATCGTTCCCTACGATCCCGAACCAGAAAAGACATACAAGCGACGCTTGAGAGAAGCGAAGATGGCCCAACAAGACGATCGTGATCTTGCGGCCCAATTGAGAGAGACGCAGGAGCAGCTACGTCTCAGTAAAGAAGAGCTAAGGCAAGAGAAAGAAGAGAATCAGGCTAGGACTGCAGCAATCGAAGCTGAGATTGCAGCCATTCGGGACCAGATTCTACTTCGACCGATGCAGGATCCAGTAGTTGATCCTCGACCGAGGCAGATTCCAGTACCTGACCCCCCGGCCGATGTACATCCACTTCGGATGCCAGTCCGAGATGTTCTTCTTGCAGGAATTCCACAAACCCTAGGTCAAAGAATGGACCCTAATCAACAGCTGAGGCGTCCAGGAGTGAACCTAGGAGATCCAGCGGATCATGACTACGAACTTCGACCGCAAGTTCTAGCCATGATTCGCCAATGTCAATTCGGAGGGCTAGAGAAGGAGTCGCCGCATCAACATCTTCAAAACTACGAAATCTTGATGGAGACCTTGCGACCTCCCAGAATTGAAAATAACAACTACAAGCTAAGACCTTTCTACTTTTCTCTTAAAGATAGAGCTCTTACTTGGTATCAATCTCTTCCTGCAGGAAAAATCAGCACATGGGAAGAGATGACTACGGAATTCTTGACCAAATTCTTTCCCCCTTCAAAGACTGCTGAAATGAGAGGGAAGATCAATGCTTTCATCATGAAGGACAAGGAGAGCTTGTCTAAATCATGGGAGAGGTTCAAGGATATCCTTTTGGATTGCCCACATCATGGGATTCCAAAAATCGAGTTGTTGGAGATCTACTTCAAGGGGCTGGACGGAAACACCCAGTTCAACCTCCAACTTCTCTCCGCCGGTACATTCATGGACATGGCGGTTGACGAGGCTTGGGACTTCATTGAGAAGCAAGCCTTGCACATGGAGAAGTACACCCACCAAGGAGCTGAAGGTGGAGTTAAAAGAGTCAACTTTCAAGAGACTCAACCCAACAACAACCAACTCACGTCCTTGAAAAACGACGTGAAGCAATTAAAGGAACTATTGATGGCTCAAACTAAGAAGGAAGAGCAAGGACAAAGGAACAATAACAACAACAACAACGGGTACCGTAACAACAACAACGGGCCCCGAAACAACAACTACAACAACAACAATAGAGGATCCAATAGCAACAACTGGAGAGCAAATAATAACCGAAACAACGGTAACAATTATTCAAACTCCAACTCTAACGATTCCTCTAACCCTTTCCTCTCTTCTCCTTCTTCTTCTTCTACTCCATTGAAGAGCCAAGGGCAAGGATCAAGTTCGTCTCAACCGGAAAAGAAGGACGCAGTCCTGGAGGCAATCTTGATCAAGCTTGGCGCTATGGAGAATTCTATGACTTCATTTTCGAGGGCCCAAAAGTCCCTTGAACAACAACTTGCTAATAGGGCGAATGAAGCGCCAAGAGATCCAGGGAAGCTTCCAGCAAAGACGGAAACTAACCCTAAGGGCCAGTGCATGGCCGTCACGACGAGGAGTGGACTCAAAACTGCAGATCCAGCACCTCGCTCGACGCAGACCACCTCGGTCCAGATCCAGTCGAAGAACACCTCGACCGAGATGCCAACCGAGGCGGAGCAACAGAAAGCAGGAGGAACGACAGAAGTTTATGTTCCACCTCCTGCATATAAGCCACCACTTCCTTTCCCTCAGTCCAGAGCCAGAGCACATCTAGACAAGCATTTCGGTAAGTTTCTTGACTTGATGAATAAGCTACATATTAATATTCCTTTCCTTGATGCTATTTTAGGTATGCCCGCCTATGGGAAGTTCTTAAAAGAGATCTTATCAAGGAAGAGGAAGCTGGAGGATGTTGGTGAAGTTAGGATGACATCTAAGTCTTCGGAGCTTATCAAGATCATGAAGGAAAAGATGCCACCTAAGTTGAGAGATCCCGGCTCCTTTTGCATTCCCATTCAAGTTGGGGATGTCACTTGTGAAGCCCTTTGTGATCTAGGAGCCAGCGTGAGCATCATCCCGCTGGAGCTGTGCACTAAGATCGGCCTTGGAGAGCCCAAACCGGTCAAGATTCGACTTTACATGGCGGATCGCTCCATCACCCATCCCGTGGGTATTTTGGAGGACGTTCCGGTCAAGTTAGGTAACTTCTATCTTCCTATAGATTTTGTCGTACTTGACATTCCCGCAGATTACCCTGTTCCTATCATTCTCGGGAGGCCATTTCTAGCAACTTCGGGTTGCAATGTGGATTGCAAGAACGCCAAGTTGAAATTCAACGTTGGTGGCGATGAGGTGGAGTTCGCACTACTTGCAGCCATGAAAAGGGAGCAACTAACTGATGATATCTTCAACATCTACGACGAAGAAGAATCAAGAGAATTGGTGAGCTCTATCCTTATTAATGATCCACTCGAAAGAGTTATAAGCTTCAGTTTAATGGAGGAAGGTATAGATGCTTCTTGTGATGCAGATATACGGAGCTTAAAAGCATTAGAAGAAGATCCAGGGGCTATAACTGAGAAGCTGATCCAGGAAACGAAGATTTCCAGCCTCGGATCCAGTAGCAGTACCTCGACCGAGGCACCTTCTGGACGGAGCGAGGCGTCTGAAGAACACTTCGGTCAACGCCTTTGCGCCTCGACCGAGGTCGACAGCGAGAAGATTCAAACTGAGATTGCATTCAATCCAGTTTCTGACACCACTCCACTGGAAAAAGGAAGCACAGATCCCTCTCAGAAAGCACCCCCAGTTGTGGAGCTTAAACAACTCCCTAGCCACTTGAGGTATATCTTTCTTGGGCCGGATTCTACTTATCCCGTTATTGCTAGTGCTTCCCTCTCCGATTCTGAATTATCTAAGCTAATGCATGTCCTGAGAAAGCATCGAAAAGCCATAGGTTACACCACGGATGATCTTATTGGCATTAAACCTTCTTTCTGCATGCATAGAATTCTAATGGAAGATAATCATAAGACTTCACGGGAACCTCAAAGACGGTTAAATCCGATCATGAAAGAGGTTGTGAAGAAGGAAGTTCTTAAGTTGTTGGATGCAGGTATTATTTATCCTATCTCAGACAGCAAGTGGGTTAGCCCGGTGCATGTCGTTCCGAAGAAAGGAGGGATGACCGTTGTGACGAATAAGAACAACGAGTTGATCCCAACAAGGACCGTTACGGGCTGGAGAGTTTGCATCGACTATAGGAAGCTGAACACGGCGACTCGGAAGGATCATTTTCCGCTTCCTTTCATTGATCAAATGCTCGAACGGTTGGCCCAACATTCACACTTTTGTTACTTGGACGGCTATAGTGGGTTCTTCCAGATTCCTATCCATCCGGATGATCAGGAGAAGACCACTTTCACTTGTCCTTGGGGGACGTTTGCTTATCGGAGGATGCCATTCGGATTGTGCAATGCGCCCGCTACCTTCCAGCGATGCATGATGGCTATCTTCTCCGAGTACATAGAGGAGATCATGGAGGTATTCATGGATGATTTTTCTGTATATGGTTCCTCTTTTGATAATTGCCTATCTAACCTTTCTCTAGTGCTTAAAAGATGTGAGGACACTAACCTTGTTTTGAATTGGGAAAAGTGTCATTTTATGGTTAATGAAGGCATTGTGCTAGGACACCTCGTTTCTAATCGAGGTATTGAGGTCGATCGAGCTAAGATCGAGACTATTGAGAAACTCCCTCCTCCTTGTTCTGTTAAAGGTGTGAGGAGTTTTCTCGGGCATGCAGGTTTCTACAGGAGATTCATCAAAGACTTCTCCAAGATTTCTAAACCTCTAACAAACCTCTTGAATAAAGATGTTATTTTTGAGTTTTCGCAGGAGTGTCTTGATGCTTTTTACAGGATTAAGGAAGCGTTGATATCCGCTCCCATTATCCAGCCTCCTGATTGGACCTTACCCTTTGAGGTCATGTGTGACGCTAGTGATGTAGCCGTAGGAGCGGTGCTTGGACAGAAGAAAGATGGACGGACCACCTCCATTTATTATGCTAGCAAGACGCTAGATGTAGCACAACGCAACTACGCTACCACCGAGAAGGAGTTATTGGCGGTTGTATATGCTTTCGAGAAGTTTCGTTCCTATCTAGTAGGGGCGAAAGTCATTGTCTACACCGACCACGCAGCCATTCGTTACTTATTGGCTAAGAAAGATGCAAAGCCGCGCCTTATTCGATGGATTCTCCTACTTCAAGAGTTTGACCTAGAGATCCGCGATAAGAAAGGATCCGAGAATTCAGTTGCGGATCACCTCAGCCGGCTACCAGAATCCTCCCGCGAGACGGATAGCCCACCCATAGACGATTCATTCCCCGACGAGCACTTACACGTTTTGGAGCATTTGATGGATCTACTTACTTCACCCCACGATGGAGGTGAAGTATGGGGTGAGGGAACCTCCTACCTCGCTTGAGACGCATCATGGTCCAGCTAGCGACCTTAAATCAAGCGCTTCTTGGGAGGCAACCCAAGGTATTGCTTTCTTTCCCGTTTTCTAGTCTAGTTTAGATAGATTTTTGTTTTTGCTTTGCTTTGCTTTGTTTTTGGGTTTCTGGACAGACAACAGGAAGGAGCATATCTGGAAGGACAGAAGTTCGAGAATCTGAGAAGCCAGAAGCACCTCGGTCACCGTCAGAGCATCTCGACCGAGTTGATTCTTGAGGCAACCGAGGCGACTAGGGTTTCTGCAGAACCGCCTCGGTCCGTACCACCTCGGTCCAGTCGAGACTATCTCGACCGAGGTGACAGCAGATCTCGTGACAGTATAAAAAGGAAAATTACTTTTCACTTTTTATTTTTTACGCATTTCGACCGCGGCGACAGCGCACCTCGTTCTCCCTCGTTTCTCACTCTTTTTCGACAATTTCTGCTTCAAAACTGCAATTGAGGGGAAGAAGAATCGATTGCAACTACAGATCTGCAAGAAATCTGAGTGTTTCGACCGAAACGAAGCGAAAAAGGTTCGAAAACCCTAAACTCCTCGTTCACTGCTTATTGGGCTTTGGTTGCCCTTGATTTTGCTGAGGAAATCCATAAGTACCCCTTAGGAAGCAATTGTAGTGATTTTAGGGGGAAAAGAACTGGAATTCTGAGAATTGAAATCGAAACTGCTACGCCTCGGTCCAGTCGGCCTGCATCTCGACCGAGGTGATTTCTGAGACTTGTCAGTCAACCGAGGTGGTCTGACAGTGTTTTGTGGAGATGAGTTCAGATCGCCGTTTAGCCCTGAGAGACAGATCCTCACCCTCCCCTTCCCCTTCTTCTTCCCGACCCTACCGCCCGGTCATCCACGAGAGATGCCGGGTAGATTATGAGAGGATTGCTGGACGTCCAGTCATCGCACCGCGGTTTCTGGAGGTATCCGCTTTTGACTGCCTAGGGTTAGAGGCTGACCTTAGGAGGATGATCGCCACAGTCGGGCTGGATCAGTTTTCTGAGATCCGAGCCCCAGCCTACATAGAGCCGACACTCGAGTTTGTCAGCTCCTTCTCCTACCTTCCCACAGAGGGATCTGTGAAGTACCGGCTGATGGGCCGGAACTTCATAGTTCCATTAGAGATCTGGAGAGAGATCTTTGGCTTTCCTGCCCCCACCGCTGTAGACTTCCCCTCCCGATCAGTAGCTAGGGAGTTCTGGGGACAGATAGCCCACATCACTACACATGCAGACAGATGGCGCCCTGGTGATTCCAAGGAGAAAGTCATCTTTCACCCAGCCTTCAGACTCGCCCACCGGATCTTCAGTGAGATGCTTCTGGCGCGTACTGAGACGCCCCAGAAGATCCGACAGGGGGAGCTCTTTTCGCTTTACTGTATGGTTACAGGCGGCTTCCCGGACTTTGGCTTGCTCCTGGCAGAGGATCTGCACAGGATCAAGGCCAAGGCAAAGGGAGATATCTGCTGTGGAGGTCTAGTCACCCACCTCGCCACCTACCACGGGATGGACCTCAGTGTTTGCACATTAGCAGCGGCTCCGAAGCCGCTAGGTCTGCAGGAGATGATTACGCGGAGGATTCTGGTTCCCCGTGGACTGACTACACCTTACGTTGCCATGCCATGGGAGCGGACAGCGCCTCAGGGCATCAGATGGTCTGCACAGTTCTCTGTCTACGACCCACATTTCTGGCAGACAGCATGGGCTCCGCTTATGGAGGATCACAGAGAGGCAGCAGCTGCCACTGCTGCAGCTGCGGAGGAGGCTGATGAGGATGACGATGACGAGACTGTCGATGAGAGAGGAGGCGGCGTCCCGATGGACACAGGGACGGATACTGCTGGGACGAGCGCACCTCCCATTATTGATATGGAGGAGGATGAGGAGGATACTGAGCCTGCACCTGCTGCACCTCCTGCCAGATCTGCTAGGCGTCGGACACGCCGTCATAGAGATGCAGAAGCTCATCGTCGGATCGACGACTTGACAGATCAGATGATAGACTCATATGCTGCCCTTACAGTGGACATCCATGAGAGGTTTGCCGCCCAGCACCGACACCTTGACAGCTGGACTCAGCAGATGTTGGAGGGGCAGCACTATCAGCGTAGGATGATGGAGCTACAGTTCCAGCAGACTATGGGCTATCCGTTTGATCCGACCCAGCATCCTTATGTACCACCACCACCACCGCCGGATCAGGACTACTGAGGAGCTGCAGAGTTTTCTTTATTTATTTTTATGCAGTTCGGCTCTTTATCCGGTGAGTCCTCTTTCATTCAGACTTTTATTATACCCACTGGGACAGTGTGTCTCAAGTATGGGGTATTTGATGTACTTATTCGACTACGTGACCACTTGATGTATTCGACATTTATGATGTATTTTATTATATCGGATATTTTCATATTTATGCTTCATTCTGCATTTATATGTTTATCTGAGATTTCATGCATACTTACAGGTTATTTGATTGAGAAAAACGTCGAAACCGAAAAAAAAATGGTTTTAAAAATTTTTTTTTGACCTCGACCGGGGAGATTCTGGCCAAACGAGGCATTTCACCTCGGTTGAACCAAGAACACCTCGACCGAGGTGTGTTAACTGAGAGTTTTCGAAAACGATTTTTTGTGTTACTTATCTGGATATGATCTCAGTGAAGATTTTGTTTACTTACTGGTTTTAAATTCTTTATGTGTTTGAAAGGTTTTATAATATGTTTAAGTTGCTAAATGCTTTGTTTGAAATTATTAGCATGTTTAATACTTTGTTTTTATCCAAATTATGTTGAATTTGAAGGTTGACACCGCAGGTTAAGTTCTCTCACGTTCTTCTTGGAAAGACCAAGGCAATTCATTCTCTTCTTCTTCTTCTTCTTGATCATGCTTAGCCCCTCATATACATTTTGCCTCCCTTTACCTATCCGGGAATTTGGAAGCAAGCGAAGTGGTGAAAGCAAGTTAAAGTTGAGAAGTGGCTGGAAGTGAAAGTGTTAGAAAGCAATAATAGGTTTGGGGAAGTCAATCATGAAGATGAGTAACTCGGCACCATTCACATAGCCGGGTGTTTGTGTCTTGCCAAAGTCGGATTGAGCGATATTCCTAACGGGTCATGGTATGTGCATCAAGGGTTTGATGCATCTCAAGAGATTGATGATTGCAGATTTCCTAGGCTTCGGTTATTGTGCACCTCTGTCCATGCATCCCAAAAAGTAAAGTAAAAAAAAAAGAAAAAGTGTGAGATAAGCAAAGCTTATTGGTGGAAGATGTTGCAAGTCAAAGTGAAAGTGAAGTTCATCCTTTTCCCGGATTCTAGCACCACATTACCTTACATACATCCCTACCCTACACGTTTCTTGACCTTTTCTTTTGGGGAGCCCTTGAGACCTTGAGCTTGTTGATTGACTTAGTGGTTTAAATCGGATTATACATGATTAATTTTGATAATTATGATTTATTATGCATTCTATGATTTTATGCAAAGATGAACAACTTCCCTATATTTATAAAATGTTTTGAGCATATTGAGTTTTTAATTCCAGGAAGTACTCTCTTAGAGTGATCTATGATAGTTGCACACCATAAAATGTTTTTGGAAGACTTTTTCATTGATTTTCTTGACTTATAATCCATTCTATCTTGTCTTCTATATGCGGAACTTGCTTGGGGACAAGCAAGGGCTAAGTATGGGGTATTTTGATAGCATGAATTATAGTCTATATTTTGGGGTTTGTTTGGACGTTTTATCTTTCATAATCTGCATGTTTGTATGTACATTATGTGATTTTACTACCATTTCATCTACCTTTGCGAGAATCGAGGTCTACACCTAGTTTCGTTGTAATTGCAGGTTATATGGTACGTTTTGCATCAAAAAGGAGCAAAAGAAGTCAAGAGTCATTTGGAGCTACATCCAGGAAGCACAGCCATGGATTGAAGATTTACTTTGGACCAGTTTTGAGAGATTCTACATTCAGTTGTGAGTCACCTCGGTTGACCAGAGATTCATCTCGACCGAGGCGATCCAGAGACGCCGACTCGACCGAGGCGAATACCTAGGACGCGGCGAGAATATTTTATTCTTGGCTGAGATCTTTTAAAATTGGAAAGTGATCTTATATTTTTGGGCTTGGCTTCTGGAAGGAAGGAGATATGCAGAATCATATATTTTACCTATATTTATGGGATAATATCTTTCTAAGATTTATTATCTTTGGAGGGTTATTTTCCTATAAAAAGGGTTGGTTTTCCACAATTTGAACATGACGCTATACCGTCGATCAGGGGTTTACACACGCAGCAGCAGCAGCATACTCCAAGGTGGGAGTTCTTGAAGAACCTTTTTGAAGGTTGAAGGAAGATTGAAGATCATAACTTTTATAGCTTTTTGAAGGGTTTTGTAAGATTGTCTTCAATTCCCTCAATTGTTGTCTTGTCTTTTTGGATTATTATCCAAGGAACGCTTTTTTGTGATATTTGATTCAGTTATTGAAGTCTTTTCATTAAATTCTTCTTTGTTCAAATATTCACCTTCTTCCCTTACATTTAATACTTTCATAATGATGATGAGTGGCTAATTTCCTTGTGTGATTCTAGGGTGATTGGCTGAAGGTTGTGGGAAAAACAATGATAGAATAATCTTAGATTCCAGTAGGATCCTGAAAGTTCGAGTCTTTAACCTTAACCCTAAGCATCTCGTTCAGTCGATGAACATCTCGGCCAGGGTGGAATTCTTCTGACCGAGGTGACTTATCTGATCCTAAACTGAAAGTTAAGTGTTAGAGTTTGCCAAATCCTATTCTTATTACACCTTCCTGGTTCAATGCAAGCTTAGGATGAGACTTACCCGGTAATTCCTTAGTTTGTGTATTAACGATCATAAGTGTAGGTAATAAAGGTTTATCCTTTATTGGGGTTTGAGTGTGCTTCCATCCCATCTTTGTGAGTTAGCCTGAGACTTACCCGGTAAAGGTTGATTCTATTCCCTTAGATGGTGTGTTAGTTTGAGGTTATAGTTCTTTATCTTGATTCCTTGAGACTTACCCGGTAATAGGAGTTACGGTTTAGGATTAGTGTGTAGTGAGACTTACCCGGTGATCTACTCCACTTTAGCAACACCTTCCCCACGCAAAAATCTCAGCTTTGTCCGCTTATCTATAGATCTTGAGTTGGAACCACAACTTGATGCTTTAATCCCTAGAATTGCATGTTCGCTTTATTGACTTCTTATTCATCTTTGATTGTGTTAAATTGCTCTTGTGGTTAGCATTGACATTAGCATACCGTGTTGACTCTGTTTCACCGAGTCCCTGTGATCGACCCCTGGAATTTTCTTGCTTTTACTACGATTGACCCGTACACTGCGGGTTCGCATCCTTGTTTTAAGCTTAAGTCTAGGGTTATAAATTTAAAGCTTGCACACACCGTTTGGAGCGAACAAGTTTTTGGCGCCGTTGCCGGGGACAGTTCTGATATGTTTAAGTTGCTAAATGCTTTGTTTAAGTTGCTAAATACTTACAGGTTATTTGATTGAGAAAAACGTCGAAACCGAAAAAAAAATGGTTTTAAAAATTTTTTTTTGACCTCGACCGGGGAGATTCTGGCCAAACGAGGCATTTCACCTCGGTTGAACCAAGAACACCTCGACCGAGGTGTGTTAACTGAGAGTTTTCGAAAACGATTTTTTGTGTTACTTATCTGGATATGATCTCAGTGAAGATTTTGTTTACTTACTGGTTTTAAATTCTTTATGTGTTTGAAAGGTTTTATAATATGTTTAAGTTGCTAAATGCTTTGTTTAAAATTATTGGCATGTTTAATACTTTGTTTTTATCCAAATTATGTTGAATTTGAAGGTTGACACCGCAGGTTAAGTTCTCTCACGTTCTTCTTGGAAAGACCAAGGCAATTCATTCTCTTCTTCTTCTTCTTCTTGATCATGCTTAGCCCCTCATATACATTTTGCCTCCCTTTACCTATCCGGGAATTTGGAAGCAAGCGAAGTGGTGAAAGCAAGTTAAAGTTGAGAAGTGGCTGGAAGTGAAAGTGTTAGAAAGCAATAATAGGTTTGGGGAAGTCAATCATGAAGATGAGTAACTCGGCACCATTCACATAGCCGGGTGTTTGTGTCTTGCCAAAGTCGGATTGAGCGATATTCCTAACGGGTCATGGTATGTGCATCAAGGGTTTGATGCATCTCAAGAAATTGATGATTGCAGATTTCCTAGGCTTCGGTTATTGTGCACCTCTGTCCATGCATCCCAAAAAGTAAAGTAAAAAAAAAAGAAAAAGTGTGAGATAAGCAAAGCTTATTGGTGGAAGATGTTGCAAGTCAAAGTGAAAGTGAAGTTCATCCTTTTCCCGGATTCTAGCACCACATTACCTTACATACATCCCTACCCTACACGTTTCTTGACCTTTTCTTTTGGGGAGCCCTTGAGACCTTGAGCTTGTTGATTGACTTAGTGGTTTAAATCGGATTATACATGATTAATTTTGATAATTATGATTTATTATGCATTCTATGATTTTATGCAAAGATGAACAACTTCCCTATATTTATAAAATGTTTTGAGCATATTGAGTTTTTAATTCCAGGAAGTACTCTCTTAGAGTGATCTATGATAGTTGCACACCATAAAATGTTTTTGGAAGACTTTTTCATTGATTTTCTTGACTTATAATCCATTCTATCTTGTCTTCTATATGCGGAACTTGCTTGGGGACAAGCAAGGGCTAAGTATGGGGTATTTTGATAGCATGAATTATAGTCTATATTTTGGGGTTTGTTTGGACGTTTTATCTTTCATAATCTGCATGTTTGTATGTACATTATGTGATTTTACTACCATTTCATCTACCTTTGCGAGAATCGAGGTCTACACCTAGTTTCATTGTAATTGCAGGTAATATGGTACGTTTTGCATCAAAAAGGAGCAAAAGGAGTCAAGAGTCATTTGGAGCTACATTTAGGAAGCACAACCATGGATTAAAGATTTACTTTGGACCTGTTTTGAGAGACTCTACATTCAGTTATGAGTCACCTCGGTTGACCAGAGATGCATCTCGACCGAGGCGATCCAGAGACGCCGACTCGACCGAGGCGAACACCTAGGACGCGGCGAGAATATTTTATTCATGGCTGAGATCTTTTAAAATTGGAAAGTGATCTTATATTTTTGGGCTGAGCTTCTAGAAGGAAGGAGATATGCAGAATCATATATTTTTCCTATATTTATGGGATAATATCTTCTTAAGATTGATTATCTTTGGAGGTTTATTTTTCCTATAAAAAGGGTTGATTTTCTACAATTTGAAGAGGCTGCATACACCGCATACGATCTAGATTACAGCGAAGAATACGCAGCAGCCGCATCATACTCCAACTTGGGAGAGAGTTGAAGGACCTTTTTGAAGGTTGAAGGAAGATTTGAAGACTATAGCTTTATAGTTTTTTGGAGGGTTTTGTAAGATTGTCTTCAATTCCTTTCCTTGTTGTCTTGTCTTGTTGGATCATTATCCAAGGAACGATTTTGTGTGTTATTTGATTCAGTTATTGAAGTGTTTTCATTAAATTCTTCTTTGTTCAAATATTCACCTTCTTCCCATATATTTTAATACTTTCATAATGATGATGAGTGGCTAATTTCCTTGTGTGATTCTAGGGTGATTGGCTGAAGGTTGTGGGAAAAACAATGATAGAATAATCTTAGATTCCAGTAGGATCCTGAAAGTTCGAGTCTTTAACCTTAACCCTAAGCATCTCGTTCAGTCGATGAACATTTCGGCCGAGGTGGAAACTGGCTGACCGAGGTGACTTATCCGACCTTAAACTGAGAGTTAAGTGTTAGAGTTTGCTAAATCCTATTCTTATTACACCTTTCCTGGTTCAAAGCAAGCTTAGGATGAGACTTACCCGGTAATTCCTTAGTTTGTGTACTAACGATCATAAGTGTAGGTAATAAAGGTTTATCCTTTATTGGGGTTTGAGTGTGCTTCCATCCCATCTTTGTGAGTTAGCCTGAGACTTACCCGGTAAAGGTTGATTCTATTCCCTTAGATGGTGTGTTAGTTTGAGGTTATAGTTCTTTATCTTGATTCCTTGAGACTTACCCGGTAATAGGAGTTACGGTTTAGGATTAGTGTGTAGTGAGACTTACCCGGTGATCTACTCCACTTTAGTAACACCTTCCCCATGCAAAAATCTCAGCTTTGTCCGCTTATCTATAGATCTTGAGTTGGAACCACAACTAGATGCTTTAATCCCTAGAATCGCATGTTTGCTTTATTTGACATCTTATTCATCTTTGATTGTGTTAATTGCTCTTGTGGTTAGAATTAACATAGCATACCGTATTGACTCTGTTTCACCGAGTCCCTGAGATCGACCCCTGGAATTTTCTTGCTTTTACTACGATTGACCCGTACACTGCGGGTTCGCATCCTTGTTTTAAGCTTAAGTCTAGGGTTATAAATTTAAAGCTTGCACACACCGTTTGGAGCGAACATATATAAAGCCTTTTCTTTCTTCTTTTGTAGTTAGACAAGTTTTGTAAAAGTTTTGCTGAGAGCATTTCAGAATTGAATCCAAGAGAATTCTGATAGCATGAATTATAGTCTATATTTTGGGGTTTGTTTGGACGTTTTATCTTTCATAATCTGCATGTTTGTATGTACATTATGTGATTTTACTACCATTTCATCTACCTTTGCGAGAATCGAGGTCTACACCTAGTTTCGTTGTAATTGCAGGTTATATGGTACGTTTTGCATCAAAAAGGAGCAAAAGAAGTCAAGAGTCATTTGGAGCTACATCCAGGAAGCACAGCCATGGATTGAAGATTTACTTTGGACCAGTTTTGAGAGATTCTACATTCAGTTGTGAGTCACCTCGGTTGACCAGAGATTCATCTCGACCGAGGCGATCCAGAGACGCCGACTCGACCGAGGCGAATACCTAGGACGCGGCGAGAATATTTTATTCTTGGCTGAGATCTTTTAAAATTGGAAAGTGATCTTATATTTTTGGGCTTGGCTTCTGGAAGGAAGGAGATATGCAGAATCATATATTTTACCTATATTTATGGGATAATATCTTTCTAAGATTTCTTATCTCTAGAGGGTTATTTTTCCTATAAAAAGGGTTGGATTTCCACAATTCCAACATCCCGCTTACACCGAAAAAATACGCAGCAGCAGCCTACTCCAAGTTGGGAGAATTGAAGAACCTTTTTGAAGGTTGAAGGAAGATTGAAGTCCGTAGCTTTTATAGCTTTTATTGAAGGGTTTTGTAAGATTGTCTTCAATTCCCTCAATTGTTGTCTTGTCTTGTTGGATTATTATCCAAGGAACGCTTTTGTGTGATATTTGATTCAGTTATTGAAGTCTTTTCATTAAATTCTTCTTTGTTCAAATATTCACCTTCTTCCCTTACATTTAATACTTTCATTATGATGATGAGTGGCTAATTTCCTTGTGTGATTCTAGGGTGATTGGCTGAAGGTTGTGGGAAAAACAATGATAGAATAATCTTAGATTCCAGTAGGATCCTGAAAGTTCGAGTCTTTAACCTTAACCCTAAGCATCTCGTTCAGTCGATGAACATTTCGGCCGAGGTGGAAACTGGCTGACCGAGGTGACTTATCTGATCTATAACTGAGAGTTAAGCGTTAGAGTTTGCCAAATCCTATTCTTATTACACCTTTCTGGTTTAAAGCAAGCTTAGGATGAGACTTACCCGGTAATTCCTTAGTTTGTGTACCAACGATCATAAGTGTAGGTAATAAAGGTTTATCCTTTATTGGGGTTTGAGTGTGCTTCCATCCCATCTTTGTGAGTTAGCCTGAGACTTACCCGGTAAAGGTTGATTCTATTCCCTTAGATGGTGTGTTAGTTTGAGGTTATAGTTCTTTATCTTGATTCCTTGAGACTTACCCGGTAATAGGAGTTACGGTTTAGGATTAGTGTGTAGTGAGACTTACCCGGTGATCTACTCCATTTTAGAAACACCTTCCCCTTGCAAAAATCTCAGCTTTGTCCGCTTATCTATAGATCTTGAGTTGGAACCACAACTAGATGCTTTAATCCCTAGAATTGCATGTTTGCTTATTTGACATCTTATTCATCTTTGATTGTGTTAATTGCTCTTGTGGTTAGCATTGACATTAGCATACCGTGTTGACTCTGTTTCACCGAGTCCCTGTGATCGACCCCTGGAATTTTCTTGCTTTTACTACGATTGACCCGTACACTGCGGGTTCGCATCCTTGTTTTAAGCTTAAGTCTAGGGTTATAAATTTAAAGCTTGCACACACCGTTTGGAGCGAACAGCGACGTCTCCAGTCAGACCTGCTGGACGCAGGAGGCGTGGAGTGAGGGACAGAGCTGCACACCGACGGATCGATGACCTGACGGATCAGGTTATCGACTCATATGCTGCACTTTCGCTGGATATCCGCGAGATGCAGGAGCGACAGCATCATCAGCACATGATGGCTCAGCTACAGTTTGAGCGTATCATGGGCTATCCCTATGACCCGACTCAGTTCCCCTACATACCACCACCACCGCCGGATCAGGACTACTGAGGAGCTGCAGGGTTTCTTTATTATATTTTATGCAGTTCGGCTCTTATCCGGTGAGTTCTCCTGTTTTAGACTTTTATTATACCCACTGGGACAGTGTGTCTCAAGTATGGGGTATTTGATGTACTTATTCGACTACGTGACCACTTGATGTATTCGACATTTATGATGTATTTTATTATATCGGATATTTTCATATTTATGCTTCATTCTGCATTTATATGTTTATCTGAGATTTCATGCATACTT
>BSUD01000007.1:139638405-139695288 GCA_033239045.1 Fagopyrum esculentum | reverse complement strand
AAAAAAAAAAAATTGGTTTTTAAAAAAAAAAAAAAAAAAAAAAAAATTTTGACCTCGACCGGGGAGATTCTGGCGAAACGAGGTGTTCCACCTCGGTTGAACCAAGAACACCTCGACCGAGGTGTGTTAACTGAGAGTTTTCGAAAACGAATTTTTGTTACTTATCTGGATATGATCTCAGTGAAGATCTTGTTTACCTACTGGTTTTAAATTCTTTATGTGTTTGAAAGGTTTTATAATATGTTTAAGTTGCTAAATGCTTTGTTTAAAATTATTGGCATGTTTAATACTTTGTTTTTATCCAAATTATGTTGAATTTGAAGGTTGACACCGCAGGTTAAGTTCTCTCACGTTCTTCTTGGAAAGACCAAGGCAATTCATTCTCTTCTTCTTCTTCTTCTTCTTCATGCTTAGCCCCTCATATACATTTTGCCTCCCTTTACCTATCCGGGAATTTGGAAGCAAGCGAAGTGGTGAAAGCAAGTTAAAGTTGAGAAGTGGCTGAAAGTGAAAGTGTTAGAAGGCAATAATAGGTTTGGGGAAGTCAATCATGAAGATGAGTAACTCGGCACCATTCACATAGCCGGGTGTTTGTGTCTTGCCAAAGTCGGATTGAGCGATATTCCTAACGGGTCATGGTATGTGCATCAAGGGTTTGATGCATCTCGAGAAATTGATGATTGCGGATTTCCTAGGCTTCGGTTATTGTGCACCTCTGTCCATGCATCCCAAAAAGTAAAGTAAAAGAAAAAAAGTGTGAGATAAGCAAAGCTTATTGATGGAAGATGTTGCAAGTCAAAGTGAAAGTGAAGTTCATCCTTTTCCCGGAATCTAGCACCACATTACCTTACATACATCCCTACCCTACACGTTTCTTGACCTTTTCTTTTGGGAAGCCCTTGAGACCTTGAGCTTGTTGATTGACTTAGCGGTTTAAACTGGATTATACATGATTAATTTTGATAATTATGATTTATTATGCATTCTATGATTTTATGCAAAAATGAACAACTTTTCTATATTTATAAAATGTTTTGAGCATATTGAGTTTTTAAATTCCAGGAAGTACTCTCTTAGAGTGATCTATGATAGTTGCACACCATAAAATGTTTTTGAAAGGCTTTTTCATTTATTTTCTTGACTTATAATCCATTCTATCTTGTCTTCTATATGCGGAACTTGCTTGGGGACAAGCAAGGGCTAAGTATGGGGTATTTTGATAGCATGAATTATAGTCTATATTTTGGGGTTTGTTTGGACGTTTTATCTTTCATAATCTGCATGTTTGTATGTACATTATGTGATTTTACCACCATTTCATCTACCTTTGCGAGAATCGAGGTCTACACCTAGTTTCGTTGTAATTGTAGGTAATATGGTACGTTTCGCATCAAAAAGGAGCAAAAGGAGTCATGAGTCATTTGGAGCTACATCCAGGAAGCATAGCCATGAATTAAAGATTTACTTTGGACCAGTTTTGAGAGATTTCACATCCAGTTGTGAGTCACCTCGGTTGACCAGAGATTCATCTCGACCGAGGTGATCCAGAGAGGCCGACTCGACCGAGGCGAATACCTAGGACGCGGCGAGAATATTTTATTCTTGGAAGAGATCTTTTAAATTTGGAAAGTGATCTTATATTTTTGGGCTTGGCTTCTGGAAGGAAGGAGATATGCAGAATATATATTTTACCTATATTTATGGGATAATATCTTCTTAAGATTTATTATCTTTGGAGGTTTATTTTCCTATAAAAAGGGTTGGATTTCCACAATTCCAACATCACGCTATACCGTCGATCAGGGTTTACACACGCAGCAGCCGCAGCCTACTCCAAGTTGGGAGAATTGAAGAACCTTTTTGAAGGTTGAAGGAAGATTGAAGTCCATAGCTTTTATAGCTTTTATTGAAGGGTTTTGTAAGATTGTCTTCAATTCCCTCAATTGTTGTCTTGTCTTTTTGGATTGCTATCCAAGGAACGCTTTGTTGTGATATTTGATTCAGTTATCGAAGTCTTTTCATTAAATTCTTCTTTGTTCAAATATTCACCTTCTTCCCATATATTTTAATACTTTCATAATGATGATGAGTGGCTAATTTCCTTGTGTGATTCTAGGGTGATTGGCTGAAGGTTGTGCGAAAAACAATGATAGAATAATCTTAGATTCCAGTAGGATCCTGAAAGTTCGAGTCTTTAACCTTAACCCTAAGCATCTCGTTCGGTTGATGAACATCTCGGCCGGGGTGGAATTCTTCTAACCGAGGTGACTTATCCGTCCTTAAACTGAGAGTTAAGTGTTAGATTTTGCTAAATCCTATTCTTATTACACCTTTCTGGTCCAAAGCAAGCTTAGGATGAGACTTACCCGGTAATTCCTTAGTTTGTGTATCAACGATCATAAGTGTAGGTAATAAAGGTTTATCCTTTATTGGGGTTTGAGTGTGCTTCCATCCCATCTTTGTGAGTTAGCCTGAGACTTACCCGGTAAAGGTTGATTCTATTCCCTTAGATGGTGTGTTAGTTTGAGGTTATAGTTCTTTATCTTGATTCCTTGAGACTTACCCGGTAATAGGAGTTACGGTTTAGGATTAGTGTGTAGTGAGACTTACCCGGTGATCTACTCCACTTTAGTAACACCTTCCCCAAGCAAAAATCTCAGCTTTGACCGCTTATCTATAGATCTTGAGTTGGAACCACAACTAGATGCTTTAATCCCTAGAATCGCATGTTTGCTTTATTTGACATCTTATTCATCTTTGATTGTGTTAATTGCTCTTGTGGTTAGAACTAACGTAGCATACCGTATTGACTCTGTTTCACCGAGTCCCTGTGATCGACCCCTGGAATTTTCTTGCTTTTACTACGATTGACCCGTACACTGCGGGTTCGCATCCTTGTTTTAAGCTTAAGTCTAGGGTTATAAATTTAAAGCTTGCACACACCGTTTGGAGCGAACAATAACACCAATTGTTTCCGTCTCATAAAAAACGAACCAAAATTTGAATTTATTCAATAAAATCTCTTCAGATCTCAAATGAAGTATGCGCAATCCATACCATGACCTTGTTCACCTAATAAACCACCATTTCCTATGTACAAACTAGGTTGCTAAAACACATAATAGCGACAAAATTCTGCTCAATAAATGAGTTCTTCACGCTTGATCTCTTTAACCATTTCAACTTCATCACTTTGTGCTTATAAACTAAGTTCTTCATGTTTGGTTTTCTCAACCAATTCAATAACATCATTAGCTGCGTACAAAATGAACTTTGGTTTATCAAAGTTCCTACCAAAACTAGTTTCTCTATCTCAAAACATCATTAAAATAAAAAAATTCCTTCCAAAATCCGTCAACACAACAACTTTTTTGCTTCTTTTTTTTTTTTTACACCAAACTCTCTTTTTCGTTTCTTTTATCCGTGTTTTCTATGCTTTTATATTTACAAAGCTAGTATTATAAAATTTTAACAAAAATCACTTGTATCCTCAAATAAAAGTTCTATAAATATGAAATCTCCAAAAACTGAGAAGAAAACAAAAAACAAAGCGCTCTAATAACGTTGAGTAAGTAGACAAACTCATACATCTCCCGATATTTTGTTTCACTTCCATTTTGTGGTTGGGTGGATACACTTTTTAGTGTTTGGTTCTTCATCTTGGAGGATGGGTTGACTCTATTTGATTTGGAGGAGTTGTAGACATGTAATCAAAATCTGAAGGCTCAAGAGAGAGTCCAAATATGATGTTTATACCGGTAGTCCCTAGGAGATTTCTTGTGCACTTTTGCGACTAACATGGTCTTTTTGTTTCTCTTCTCTTTGGTTACCTAACGTTTTGTCATGCTCGGTGTTTAATAATCTTGTCGGTTGATGCATTGTGTTTGTCTGCCTCTCCTTTTCCTTTTTATCCCTTGGTGTGGAAAAGCATGATGGTTAGTCCATCTGCCACTTTGTGGCATCTCGTTTCGCTAGTTTATGGCTACTGAGTCGAATTTCTTTCCTTCTTAAAAAAGGCTTTGTTATTCACCAATTCCTCAAGTGGTTGTTCGTGATCTATGTATCTCTCCAAAATCTTATTGTTTTACCGTCATCCACACGCCATTTGAATCCTCTCTTAGTTTCATTCCCTTTTTTGTTGTCATGATGTAATTTCTAGTTCCAAATGCATGAGCCTTTGATATATTTTTCTTCAATGAATTTGACCCAAATATTATGCGGTTCAACCACTAGTTTGCAAAGAAAATTATTTGTAGCGCTTTATTCATATCTTCTACCTTCTTGATTTCAATGCCCCCTAGTGTTCTTGGTTTATAAATTTTATCCCAATTGATAAGGGGGTGATAGTTTGACCCTTAATCTAGAAAAATGTTCTATTGATCTAGTTCAAATCTTTGTGGGTTCTTGTTGGAATCAGCAAGATTTGCATTACTTAGCTTGGTTTTGCATCGATGTTATCTTTTAATAAGGTTATTAGCCCTTTTGAGATAGTGACGATGCTTTTTTATTATATAAGTTGTTGTTATCTTTCAAAAACTTGTTCGCTCCAAATGGTGTGTGCAAGCTTTAAATTTATATCCCAAGAAGTATGCTTAAAACAAGGATGCGAACCCGCAGTGTACGGGTCAATTATAGTAAAAGCAAGAATTCCGGGGTGTCGATCTCAGGGACTTAGGTGAAACAAAGCAAGTATAGGTTGTCAATGCAACTACTGATCACAAAAGCGATTAAAGCAATCAAAAGATGATAACAAGGTCAAATAAAGGGAAAATGCGGATTCTAAAGATTAAGACATCCAATTGTGGTTCAAACTCAAGATCTAAGGATATAGAGGACAAAGCTGAGATTTTGCAAAGGGAAGGTGTTTCTAAGATGGGAATAGATCACCGGGTAAGTCTCACTACTCACTATCCCAAACCGTAATTCCTATTACCGGGTAAGTCGCAAGGAACTAAGGTAACGAATCTATAACTTCAAAGTAACATACCAACCAAGTGGATAGAATCAACCTTTACCGGGTAAGTGTCAGGTTAACTCTCAAGATTGGAATGGAAGCACACTCAAACCCCAATAAAGGATAAACCTTTATTACGTATCGCTTATGATCTTAGGTAAACAAGCAAAGGAATCACCAGGTAAGTCTCATCCTAGGCTTGCATTGAATCAGGAAAGGATTAACAAGGATAGAGTTTGGCAAACTGGATCTTAACTCATATTAGGATCAGGAAAACGTTCACCTCGGTCAGAAAGAATCCACCCCGGCCGAGGTGTTCATCGACTGAGCGAGGTGTTCGTTGGTTAAGATAAAGACTCGAGCTTTCAGGGTCCGGCTGGGATTAAGATCATTATATCATCGTCTTTCTCACAACTTTCAGCCAATCACCCTAGAATCGCACAAGTAAATTAGCCACTCATCATCATGAAAGCAATAATAAACTTTAATAAGAAGGAATCATTTATCAAACAAGAAGACTTAAATGAAAAGACTTCAATAACTGAATCCAATATGTGACAAACAAGTGTTTCCAAGTCACAAATCAACAAGAACAACCAACCAAAAGTAATCAAGAATAGCCTAGAGAAATCTCACAAAACTCATTCAAGGCTATCTTCAACAAGGAAATCTTCCTTCTTCCTTCAATCCGAAGGGAAATCTTCTGCAACTGCAGGACTTGTGATGTCGCGAGGTCTTCGAACTGTTGCGGGATGTCGAATTTGTGGAAAATCCGACCCTTTTTATAGGAAAATTGTCTTCCAAAGATAAGAGATCTTAGAAAGATATTTTCCTATAAAATATATCCAAATAAATCAGCTGAATATCTCTTCTTCCTTCCAGAAATCCAGCCCAAAAATATAAGATCTTCTTTCCATAACTAAAAGATCTCAGCCATAAAATATATCTCCTCTCCACGTCAAGGTATTCCCCTCGGTCGGGGCGCTCCTTAAAATCACCTCGATCGAGGTGGTATTGTAGCTGACCGATGTGACTCTCTAACTGAGGGTGAAATCTCTCAAATCTGGTCCAAAGTGAATTTTTAATCCATTTCCATGTCTCCTGAGTTCTTCTTTAAGCTCCAAAATGTAGCTCCAATGACTCCTCAGCTCCTTTAGCTCCATTTTGGTCCAAAACGTGTCATTTTACCTATGATTACAACGAAACTAGGTGTAGACCTCGATTCCCGCAAAGGTAGATGAAATAGCAATATAATCACAGATATATACTCATACATGCAGATTTATGAAGATAAAACGTCTAAACCGGTCCCAAAATATAGACTATAATACATGCTATCAAAATACCCCATACTTGTCCCTTGCTTGTCCATAAGCAAGTTCCGCATATTGGATAGAGGATAGGATGGATTATAAGTAAAAAAGATCAATGAAAAATCCTTTAAAAATATTTTGATGGTGTGCTTCCCTCTTAGATCACCCTAAGAGAATGCTTCATGGCAAATAAAATCAAACATGGTCAAAACATTTCATGAATATAAGAAAGTTGTTCATCTTTGCATAAAATCATAGAGTGCATAATAATTCATGTTTATCGAAATCAATCATGTATAATCCAGTTTAAACCACTAAGTCAATCAACAAGCTCGAGGTCTCAAGGGCTTCCAAAGAGAAAGGTCAAGAAACGTGTAGGGTAGGGATGTATTGAAGGTAATGTGGTGCTAGAATCCGGGAATAGGATCTTACTTCACTTTAACTTGAACTTAAACATCCTCCACCAATAAGCTTTGCTTATTTTACACTCTTTTTTTTTACTTTACTTTTTGGGATGCATGGACAGAGGTGCACAATAACCGAAGCCTAGGAGATTAGCAATCATCAATTTCTTGAGATGCATCAAATCCTTGATGCACATACCATGACCCGTTAGGAATATCGCTCAATCCGACTTTGGCAAGACACAAACATCCGGCTATGTGAATGGTGCCGAGTTACTCATCATCATGATTAACTTCCCTAAACCTATTATTACTTTCTAACACTTTCACTTCCAACCAACTTCTCAACTTTTACTTCACTTGCTTTCACCACTTGCTTCCAAATTCCCGGATAGGTAAAGGAGGCAAAAATGTATATGAGGGGCTAAGCATGATCAAGAAGAAGAAGAGAAGATAATGAATTGCCTTGGTCTTTCCAGGAAGAAAGTGAGAGAACTCATCATGTGGTGTCAACCTTCAAATTCAACATAATTTTGATAAAGACAAAGAATTAAACATGCTAGCATTTTAAAACAAAGCAAATAGCAACTTAAACATATCATAAAACCTTTTAAGCATGTAAAGATTTTAAAATTCAATCTGCAAACTTTATCTTCACTGAGATCATATCCAGAGAATAAACACAAAACTCGTCTTCGAAAATTCTCAGTTAAAAACCCTACCTCGGTCGAGGTGTTCTTAGTCAACCGAGGTGGTCAACCTCGTTTGGCCAAAACCATTCCGGTAGAGGTCAATATTTTTTTTTTAATTTTTTTTTATTATTTAAACCAGTTTTCGACGTTTTTCTCAAACAAAATCCTGTATGTATGTATGAAATGACAAATGACCATATAAAGCATAATAAGATCATAAATATCCATCAAAGTAGCATACAATCATCCATAGTAGCATACACATATAACATATCCGCAATACCCCATACTTGGGACACATTGTCCCAATGGGTCAAAATAAGTCTAAGAACAAGAGTACTCACCGGATAAAAGCTGAGCTGCATAATAAATAAAGAAAAGAAATCCCTGCAAGCTCTAATCTCGGTCTGCTGGTGGTGGTGGTGGTGGATGTGGCACGTACGGATGCTGAGATGGGTCAAACGGATACCCCATGAACTGCTGGAACTAGATCTCTGCCATCCGACGCTGGAAATGCTGACTCTCTAGCATTTGATGCGTCCAACCCTCGATCTCTCGACGCTGGTCATCAAATCGCTCATGGATATCTACTGTCAGGGCAGCGTAGGAGTCGACCATCTGGTCGGCAAGGTCATCAATCCTCTGATGCGCTACTGGATCTTTGACTCTGCGGCGGCGGGATCTGCGTTGAGATGGTGGTGGTGGTGCTGCTGCCTCCTCCTCTGTCGCCTCCTCATCGAGGTCGACAACTGGCACACTAGGACCGACAGTATCAGTACCTGTCTCCATGGCAGCTCCATCATCAAACTCCTCATCATCAGCTGCAGCATCAGCGTCCCTGGCATCCTGAATGTAAGGAAGCCAGGCAGAAGACCAGTACTGCGAATCGAAGACCGTGAACTGATCTGACCACCTGATACCCTGAGGTGCAGTCTGCTCCTAGGGCATGGCCACGTACGGTGTAGTAAGTCCACGAGGAACCAATATCCTCCTCGTGATCATCTCTTGTAACCCCAGCGGCTTTGCAGCCGCCACTACCGTACAAGCACTCAAGTCTAGGCCAATGTAACTCGCGATGTGAGTCACAAGACCGCCACAACAGATACCCCCCTTTGCCTTTGCCTTGATCCTATGGAGATCCTCAGCCAACATAACTCCAAAGTCGGGTACTCCACTCGTCACCATACAGAATAAACTCAGAAGCTCGCCCTGTCTAATCTTCTAGGGCGTCTCAGTACGCGCCAGAAGAGTCTCACTAAATATCCGGTGGGCCAATCTAAAAGCAAGATGGAAGATAATCCTCTCCTTGGAGTCTCCAGGTCTCCATCTGTCAGTGTGCTCTACTACATGGGCAATCTGCCCCCAGAACTGTCGAGCCACGGCTCGAGAAGGAAAATCAGGCACCGTAGGAGTCGGGAAGCCAAAAATGTCTCTGAAATGATCTTGAGGAATGATGTAGTTCCGGTTTATCAACCGAAACTTGTCGCTCCTCGTCTATGGAACATGAGTCACGGAACTCACGAACTCTAGTGTTGGTTCAAGGTAAGCCGGTTCCCGGATCTCCATGAACTGCTCTAGTCCATCCATGGAGATCATCCTCCTCAAATCCTCTGTCACATAGAGGTAGTCAAAAGCAGTGACACCTAGGAAGCGTGGGGCAATGACAGGACGCCTACAGATACGATCATAATCTACCTGGTGACGCTCGTGTATCTCCGGGATAGATGGTCTGGAAGTGGAAGAAGGTGAGGATCCATCCATCAGAACAAGCTGTCTATCAGATCTGGAACTCATTTTCTCTCTCTGTCAGATCACCTCGGTTGCCCTGACAACTCTCAAGAACACCTCGGCCGAGGCGCAGGTCGACTGGACTGAGGTAGATCATTGTTCGATTTCAACTCTCCGAATTCTAGTTCTTTTCCCCCAATTTCACTACAGATTGTTCCTATGGGGTAATTAAGCCTTTTTCAACACAGATCTATGGCAACTAAAGCCACTAAATTCTGAAATCGGCGAAAATAGTGAAGTTAGGGTTTTCGGTTTGATTACCCCATATTCAGTCAATTGGAAGCGTTTTTGTTGTAGATTCTTTCTTGCAATCGGTTCCTCTATCCTTTCCTTGCTGAATCGAAGTAGAAATCGTCGAAAACGAGTGAAAATCAAAGAGGCGAGGTGTAAACAGCGCCGCGGTCGAGGGAGAGATGGGAGGGAAAGAGAGAGAAACCGTTTCTCCTTTTATACCCCTCGCCGATTCTGCTGTCACCTCGGTCGAGATGGTCCCGACCGAACCGAGGTGGTTGGACCGAGGTGAGTCTTCTGTAAACCCTAACCGCCTCGGTTGCCTCAAGAACGTCTTTGTCGAGGCGCTGTGATCGCAACTGAGATGTGTCTCCTTCGATCTTTGTCTTCTCAATTTTTCGAACGTCTGTCCTTCTAGTTTAGCTCCTAAGCTGTGATCCTTCCTTTTGGAATACCTGGTTGTTGTTCTAGAAGAAAACAAAAACAAACAAAGCAAACTATCTAAAACTAGTCTAGAAAGAGAAAGAAAGCAATACCTTGGGTTGCCTCCCAAAAAGCGCTTGGTTTAAGGTCGCTAGTTGGACCATACGCCATCCCTAAACATGCTGGAAGGCGTCCTCACCCCATACTTCACCTTCATCGTGGGGTGAGGTGAAGAAATCTATCAAACGTTCCAGCAAATGCAAGTGCTCACCGGGGAATGAATCGTCTATAGGTAGTTCGTCCTTCTCGTGCGAGGAGGAAGGTAGCCGGCTGAGTTGATCCGCAATAGAGTTTTCGGAT
The DNA here is from genome assembly GCA_033239045.1 of Fagopyrum esculentum. Classification (NCBI taxonomy): domain Eukaryota; kingdom Viridiplantae; phylum Streptophyta; class Magnoliopsida; order Caryophyllales; family Polygonaceae; genus Fagopyrum; species Fagopyrum esculentum. The sequence goes on along the minus strand of BSUD01000007.1, from coordinate 139,685,123 downwards.
CCCTTCTTATCGTGAATCTTTAATCAAACTCTTGAAGCAAGAGAATCCAGCGAATAAGACGCGGCTTTGCATCCTTCTTAGCAAGCAAGTAACGAATAGCTGCATGGTCAGTGTAAACAATAACTTTCGCTCCCACTAAGTAAGAGCGAAACTTCTCGAAAGCGTATACAACTGCCAAAAGCTCCTTTTCGGTGGTGGCGTAGTTTCGTTGAACCGTGTCTAGCGTCTTGCTAGTATAGTAAATGACGTTGGGTCCAGCTATCCTTCTTTTGCCCTAACACCGCTCCTACATCCACATTACTCGCATCACACATAACTTCAAAGGACAAGGTCCAATCGGGAGGTTGAATGATGGGAGCGGAAATCAGCGCTTCCTTTATCCTGTAAAAAGCATCGAGGCATTCCTGCGAAAACTCAAAAACTGCATCCTTATTCAAAAGATTAGTGAGTGGTTTAGAGATTTTTGAGAAATCCTTGATAAACCTCCTGTAGAAACCTGCATGCCCGAGAAAACTCCGTACACCCTTAACAGAACAAGGGGGAGGAAGTTTTTCAATAGTCTCAATCTTAGCTCGATCAACCTCAATACCTCTGTTGGAAATGAGGTGTCCTAGTACAATGCCTTCATTAACCATATATAAAATGACACTTCTCCCAATTTAGAACGAGATTAGTGTCTTCACATCTTTGTAGAACTAGAGAAAGTTTAGATAGGCAATCATCAAAAGAGGAACCATATACTTAAAAATCATCCATAAATACCTCCATGATCTCCTCTATGTACTCAGAAAAGATAGCCATCATGCATTGCTGGAAGGTAGCGGGTGCATTACATAATCCAAATGGCATCCTCCTATAAGCGAATGTCCCCCATGGACAAGTGAAATTGGTTTTCTCTTGATTATCCGGATGGATAGGAATCTGAAAGAACCCACTATAGCCATCTAAATAGCAAAAATGTGAATGTTGCGCTAACCGTTCGAGCATTTGATCGATGAAAGGCAGCGGGAAATGGTCCTTCCGAGTAGCTGTGTTCAGCTTCCTATAATCGATGCAAACCCTCCAGCCCGTGACGGTCCTAGTTGGTATCACCTCATTGTTCTTATTGATAACACGATTTATGACTTAGGTTTAGGTAATCATTTAGATAGATTTCTCACTCATTCATGCACGTTTTGGCATCGGTTCACAACGTTTGCACTCAATTCACGTATTTTGTCGAGATAGACGTCTACACGGACTTGTGTATTGCTTTATAGGTATTTCGGGGGTCTTTTAGACATTAACCGATACATTAGAGGGCCAAGCCTCATGGTGGTACACATCCAAAGCTTTGGAGGAGCATAATTGGAGCAACAAAGGACACAAAGACCACTATTGGTGCAAGCAATGGAGCAACTCATGGCTAGACGATCATAACATGCTTCTGTTGAAGAAAATCGACCTACACCCAGGAAAATCGGCCAATTTTTCCTACTGGGTTGATTTTTGGGCCTTTGACAGCTTAAGCCACGTGTCCCACGATCTCTTGTCCGGCCTTGCTCTTGGTGGAGAATATAAGTGGTCCTGCAGGTTGTTGCTGAGCATCACTCCTCTCCCACATTCTCTCAGTCACAGCTCATCCATGGGAGGCAAGATTTGGAGGGGAAGAAAACTCTCTCAAATTGAAGGAAGAAGAAGAACACCATTCTAAGAGTGATAGTGAGCTTTTGAGTGATTTTGAGTTATTTTTGGAGTCTTGGATTAAAGAACTATTGCAAGGACTGTTAGGAACATTTTGGATCTTCATTTAAGAGTTTATAAGTCTTGCTACAACTTGGATTTAGCTGAGATTTATTGATTTTACTTGCTTATCTTTCATTATTCATCTATGAGAACCATGTATGCTTGTATGATGATTTTGGATCTTGATATGCATACTATTGGCTAGTTTATTGTGATTCTGGAGTGATGGATTGATGGTTATGGCTAGGGTGATGATAGAATGGACTTATATGTTAGTTTAGGATGATTTGTATGCACGAAACCCAAACCAGTCAGAAAAATTGCCCTGTTCTTCATGATAGATCGGCCGATTTAGTTGTAGAACAGCCCGATTTATTCTCCTGTTGCTCTTTAAATGATGAATCTGTATGTTAGGGTGTTAGGTTGTTAAATCCTAGTGTTTATTAAGTCTAATTTAGCTTAAGATCATCTAATGCTATCAACCTAAGTGAGGGAAGAGATCTACCCGATGATTTCCGATCTTAGATACCTAAGATGATGAATGCTAGGTAGTAGTGAGCCTCATAAGCCGCTATTGGATCGAGTGTGCTAGGATTATTGCTTGAGACTTCCCTATTCCGAGACTTACCCGGTAAGGAGAGGGTTACCCCTTAAGTAGTATCCGGTTTGTGTAGAATTCCCTATTTTAACCCCTTGAGACCTACCCGGTAATAGGAGTTTGATGCGGGATTAGTGAAGTGAGAGACCTCCCCGGTAATTACTTCCATTAGTGAAACACTCTTCCCCAACACCGCAGCTTGTCCTTAGAATCCTTAGAATCTTGAGTCCAATGCAATAACCGGAAATCTTGACCTCTAGAGTCCACTTTTCTCTCTTGATCATATACTTTTTGAGTTTTGTGTGTTACTTGTTTGTTTTGCTAGCTTGAGTTGTTGGTTTGTTTTATTACCTTGTTTGATTTGTGATCCTTGCTTGATCACCACAAAAACTCAACCAAAAATATCATCATTTTCATTCTTTTATTTCTGTCTCTTCTCTTAGATTAGATCCACACTATCTATGACCATTGTTTGACTCGATTTCACCTTAGTCTTTGTGTTCGACCTCGGAATACTATCCCTACTACAAACGTCCCGTACACTGCGGGTTCGCTAGGAGTTAGGATAAATATAACGAGAATATAAATTTAAAACCCATTGCGTATCACATCCTGAGCGTAACAAGTTTTTGGCGCCGTTGCCGGGGACTAGGTCTAGATTGAGTCATTTTGTGATTGTTTATAGTGTAGATCTTTCTTGTTGCTTTTGATCTCTCTTTGGTTTGTGTCTTTGCTTTTCAGGACATCTCTTACTCTTTAGGTGTATGCGAAGATCTCGTGGCAAGAATTTAGCTCCATTCGATCCCGAACCGGAGAAAACCCTTAGATCTAGATCCAAGAGCATTAAAAAGGGAAAAGAGATGGCCGGAAGAGATCTCCAAGCTGAATTGGATGAAGCCTTAGAGCAAATAAGGCTAAGAGATGAGCTCTTGGAGGAAGAAAGGAGACTTGCCAATGAGAGGCAAGAAGCAACTAGGAGGGAGATTGATGGGATTAGGCAAGCCCTTGTACAAGGAGAGCTTAATCGTCAACAACCTCTACCTCCTCCACCACCACAACCGCAGCCGGCGGCGAATGTTAGGGTTGTACCCATTGCTATTGAAGGGCCACAAACTTTGGGGAGACGTATGGATCCGGCACAAAGAGCACACCGTCCGGGTGTGAACTTAGGAGATCCCGCAGCCCACAACTACGAGCTCCGCCCTCAAGTTCTACAAATGATCCGGCATAATCAATTTGGAGGGATGGAAGGAGAGTCTCCTCATCAACACTTGATGAACTATGAGATTTTGATGGAGACTCTTAGACCGCAAAGATTGGAGAGCAACAACCATAAGCTTCGGGCTTTCTCCTTCTCTCTTAAGGACAAAGCCTTAGCTTGGTATCAATCTATTCCACAAGGGCGAGTTGGTACTTGGGAGGAGATGACAACCGAGTTTTTGACTAAGTTCTTCCCACCTTCCAAGACTACCGAGTTAAGAGGGAAGATCAATGCCTTCGTGATAAAGGATAGAGAGAGTTTGTTTAAGTCTTGGGAGAGATTCAAAGATCTTCTCCTAGATTGTCCACACCATGGCATACCGAAAATTGAGCTATTGGAGATCTACTTCAAGGGACTTGATGAAGATAGCCAATTCAAGCTTCAATCCCTTTCCGGTGGGACTTTCATGGAGAAGCATGTGGATGATGCTTGGGAGTTTGTAGAGAAACAAGCTCTAGTGATTGAGAAATACTCCCATAGGAAGAGTGAAGGGAGAAAGGCAGGAGCATATGAGGTGAGTGAAGTCACCATGAGCAACTTCAAGCTTGACGCCATCAACAACGAGCTAAAGTCCTTGAGGGAGTTGTGTGCTACAACTTTGAAGAATCAAGCAACTCCTCAAGTGCTTCCACAAGCTAACTTATCTTCCAAGGAGGAAGATGTGAATTACATGGGAAGGGGCAACTACAATAATTATCAAGGCCCAAGGAACTTCAACAACAACCGGTAATTCAACAATTACCGGCCCAACCATAACCATCCCGGGTTCTCTTATTCTAACCCGGATGGAGCCTTGAACCTTCCCGCTTCCACAAGCACAACTCCACCACCAAAGGCTTCACAAGAACCTCCACCCGGATTCACTCAACCTCCAAAGGATAGAACCGAAATGATGTTTGAGCAATTGCTTGGAAGGTTGAGTGGTCTTGAGAGCACGGTTACTTCAATTTCTAAAGCTCAAAAGGTTTTGGAAGCACAAGTGTTCCAAAAGGCGGGTGAGGCACATAGAGATCCGGGAAAGCTTCCCGGAAGGACCGAAGACAACCCAAGAGGCCAAGTGTTGGCCAATACTACAAGGAGCGGGTTGAGTATGAAAGATCCTTTGCCCAAGGACAATGCTAAAGGGAAGCAAGTGGTGAATGAATGAGAACCATTACAAGAAGATGGAGGCAAGAGCAAGGATGTAGAGCCAATGATGACATGAATTATGTATCATCATATTCATGCATATTGCGGCACATTATCTCTATTTACCTTGCATTTAGAGGGATTTTGCATACCTTTTATGTTCTATTCAATCAATTGTCGGAAATGGAGGTCTACACGAGATTTTGATGAATTGCAGGTAAATAGAGTTGAATTGGAAGCAAAAATGGAGCAAGAGGCATCTAAGGATGTTAAGGAAGCTAAAGGAGTCTTAGAGGGAACACAAAAGGCTAAGGAATTGCAAAGGAGAAGCATAGAAGATGAACCAAAAGAAGAGCACTTTCTGTTGAAGAAAATCGTGCTAATGTATACATAAATCGGACGATTTTCATACATTGAAATCGAACGGTTTTGTACCAAAATCGACTGGGTCGATTTTCTTCACGATTCGGCCAAATGAAAAGACGACATAAAGCCCAATTAATTTGGGCTAGATGAGAGTTTTGCCAAACGGCCCATCTGCAAGAAACTATAGAAGAGAACCCTACGAACGAAGACGAGAAGGTCGCACCAGATAATCTTTACACGTTTTAGAGAAATCAACAATTCTTGGAGAGAGATTGAAGAGCTTTTGCCGGAAAGTCATTCTTGATCTTTGATTGTGAGATTTCTTTATTCCATTGTCTTGTTTGTGGTTTGTGAACACGAAATTGAGTTGTTGAGAGATACTTTGAACAGATTTGACGATTGTTTTACAGATTTGAAAGTTATAGAATTTTTCGTTCAAGAATTGGTTTCTTTGCGATATCTTTTTCAATAATTAATTTGATTCGATTTTGAAAATGGTTGGCTAAAAACCTTGTGATTCTGGGGAGAATAGTTGATGATTAAGGCTTAGATGATGATAGACTGAACTCATTCAAACATTAGGATCCTGAGAATTTAGATTTTAGTTTTGCGACAAACAGGAAAATCGGGCTGTTCTTGAGGAAAATCGGCCGATTTTTCTTATGAATAGGGCGATTTATCCTTCTGACGAACTTTAATTGAATCAATCTTTAATCAAAACTAATCCTTGCCTAAATCCCAATCTTGATTAACCTTTTTACCCTCTAATTGAATGTTTGAATGCACTTCAAACCTGTTTCTACATTTAATAGATTAAAATTGCAAGATTTGGGTAATAAAGAGACTCAACATCCTTTATTAAGATTTTAAGTGTGCTTTCTATTCATACTTTGGAGAGTCATATCCTGGAGTTTTAGATAGTTAGTTTGAACATAATTCTTGTCTTTAGATCTTTCTATATTGCAGCCTTAACAACCCTTATAGAGAGAACCTTTAGATTAGTTATATAGGTTTCGGAACTTCATCGTACGAATCCTACCTTTGAACAATTAATCTTGGCAATATAAATTCTGTCCTATACCTATAGAAGTGTCTTGAATCGAAAGCCTAAATCGGATACTTGAATCCTTGGAATCATTTCTCTCTTTATCACATCACAAAAGCTTTTATACTTTCGCTAGATAATTGAAATTGGAAACTTTCTCACTAAATCCCTGAGTTCGACTTTGGAATTCTTACCTTTCTACAGCCGATCCGTACACTGCGGGTTCGCTTTGCTTTTGAGTTCTAGATATAAATATTAAGACTTTGACGCACACCCTTTTGAGCGAACAAGTTTTTGGCGCCGTTGCCGGGGATTTGGTCTAGATCGAATCCGGTTTTCGGTTGTCTAGCTTGAGAGCTCTTGCTCTTGCGATTTGATTTGTCTACTTGAGTGATCTTCGCAGGTTCTTTAGGTATATGCGAAGGACTAGATCCACTAAAGATCTAATTCCTTTCGATCCCGAATTAGAAAGAACTTTGAGGAGAAAGTTGAAGGAGAAGAAAATGGCTGAAAACGATGAGAGAAACTACAAGGCTGAACTGAACGAAGCTCAACGCCAACTCCAGTTGAGTGAGAAGGCTCGAAAGGAAGCTGAAATAAGTCATCAATTTCAGATTGATGAACTGAGAGCTATGATGTTGGACATGAAGTTGGAGTTGAACGACTCCAAGAAGAAGAAGAAAGTCAAGACACCAACTAAATCCATTCGAAATGACTCATCCGATGATGACGAGATTGATCTGGATATGCCGGAACTTGAAGAGATTGATCCAGCACTTCGTCCTAACCGAAACACTCCAACACCTAAGGTCACCCCTCGCATTACGACTAGGAACGTTAGAGCTGTCAATAACGAAGATAGACCCCGAACTTTGGGGCAACGGATGGATCCAATTCAGCAACCACGCCGTCTAGGTGTGGATTTCGGAGCTGAAGACATCCAGGAGTTTAGCTTCTCACCACAAGTCATCACTATGGTTCGCCAAAGTCAATATGGTGGAGCAAGTACTGAATCTCCACATCAACACTTGCAGAATTTTGAGATTCTCATGGAGACTATGAAGCCGAAGAAAGCTACTACAAGCAACTACAAGATCAAGCCGTTCTTCTTCTCTTTGAAGGACAAGGCTCTAGCTTGGTACCAAACACTTCCGGCTGCAAAGTTAGCTACATGGGAGGAATTGTCCTCGGAATTCCTCACCAAGTTCTTTCCGCCATCCAAAACAGCGGAATTGAGAGGTAAAATAAACGCTTTTTCTATGAAACCTAACGAAAGCTTGTTTCAATCTTGGGAAAGGTTTCAAGATCTCTTGTTGGATTGCCCACACCATGGCATTTCCAAGCTGGAATTATTGGAGATCTACTACAAAGGGTTGGACGTGGAGACACAATTCAACCTCCAATCTCTATCTTGTGGCACATTCATGGATATGAGAGAGGATGACGCTTGGGACTTCATTGAGAAGCAAGCCCAAGTGATTGAGAAGTATTCCCACCGGAAGGTGGAATCAAATAGCCGGAATCAAGGCGATACGGGAGCCAAGTTGAATCAAGCGGCTCAAACACAAATATTCTCCCTCAAAGATGACATCAAAGAATTGAGGGAAGTGCTCAAAACAAGTCTTCAAAAGACTAAAGAACAAGAAGCCAACTACATGGGGCGAGACAACAATCAAAGGAATGATAACCGGAATTCCAATTGGAGCAACAACAACAATAACAACCGAAACTCCAATTGGAACAACAACAACAATAGGAACTCAAATAACAACAATTGGAGGTCAAATCAGCAAGGTTCAGGTAATCCTTACTCATATGCTGAAAAGGCTCTAACACCTCCATCTTCTTCTACTCCTTCTACAAGCCAGGAACAATCGAGCGGATCAAACAAACCCGATCCTATGCTAGAAACGATCCTAGGCAAGCTACAAGGATTGGAGAGTTACATAACTTCGGTTGACAAAGCTCACAAAGCTTTAGAAAACCAAGTATTCAACAAGGCCGGAGAAGTTCCAAGAGATCAAGGGAAGCTTCCCGGAAAGACAGAAGATAACCCAAAGGGAAGGGTTATGGCAATAACTACTAGGAGCGGGAAGACGACCGTCGACCCTCAACCTAAAGTGGTTGATACCTCCACAAAAGAAGGAGAGGCAAAAGAGAAGGAAGAAATCTATGTTCCTCCTCCTGCTTACAACCCACCTCTACCTTTTCCTCAATCTAGAGCGCGGGCACGCCTAGATAAACATTTCGGTAAGTATGTTGAACTTATGAGTAAGCTCCATATTAACATACCTTTTATGGATGCGATTTTAGGTATGCCGGCTTACGGGAAATTCCTCAAGGAGATCCTCTCTAACAAGAGGAAGTTGGAAGATATAGGAGAAGTCAAGATGAGTATGGAGTCATCCGAACTCATCAAGACTATGACGGAGAATATGCCACCCAAGCTCCGCGATCCAGGATCCTTTTGCATACCCATCACTTTGGGAGAAGCTACCTATGATGCTCTTTGTGACCTTGGAGCAAGTGTGAGTATCATACCCCTAGCTCTATGCAAGGCAGTTGGTCTAGGAGAACCTAGACCGGTGAAGATCACACTCTACATGGCTGATCGTTCTACCACTAAGCCGGTGGGAATATTAGAAGACATTCCAGTAAAGCTAGGTAAGTTTTACATACCTATAGATTTTGTCGTTCTTGACATACCTGCAGATTATCCGGTTCCCATCATCCTTGGGAGACCATTCCTCGCCACATCTGGATGCATGGTAGATTGCAAGAACGGCCAGCTATCCTTCCATATCGGCGAAGAAAAGATAGAATTCATAGTATCTTCCTTAATCAAGGAGCCAGCCTTGAAAGATGACGTTTTTGAAATTATTGAGGAAGAAGAGTCTAGAGAGATAGTAAGTTCGATCTTGATGAAAGACCCTCTTCAAAAGGTTCTTAGCATGAGCATCATGGAGGAAGGGGTAGAACATGACTGCAATGAGGATGTGAAAGCATTAAATGATATGGAGGAAGAACTAGGAGCAAAAATTGAAGAACTAGAGTGGACTCCGGAAACTGTGAAGAAAATCGACCTGCCAGAAATAAATCGTCCGATTTCTGAAGATTCAATCCGATTTTTTTCGACAGAAACTAAAATCGACCTGACGACAATAAATCGCCCGATTCATGAAGAGGTAGCACGATTTTTTCCGACAGAAACTAAAATCGACCTGACGACAATAAATCGCCCGATTCATGAAGAGGTAGCACGATTTTTTCCGACAGAAAGAAAAATCGTGCAGAAGATCGACCGATTTATTACAGGGGAGGTCGATTCACTGAGTAATTCTATGGATTCTCCGGACTTCACCGCAGCCGCTTCCGAATCTAATGATGAAGTACCCACACCTATAGAGACCTCTCCCACAACATCCGAAAGCCGCGATTCATCACCAACCAAGGTACCTCCATCATTAGAATTGAAGCAACTTCCCACGCATTTAAGGTACGCATTTCTTGGCACTAATTCCACATACCCAGTTATAGTCAATGCAAATTTGAATGACGATGAATTAGAGAAACTCATGCATGTTTTGAAGCAACATAGGAGAGCACTAGGTTACACCATTGATGATTTAGTAGGAATAAAGCCTTCTCTATGTATGCACAAAATATTAATGGAAGAGGATTACAAACCTTCACGCCAACCTCAAAGACGGTTAAACCCGGCAATGAAAGAGGTCGTGAAGAAAGAAATCCTTAAGCTACTTGATGCAGGTATCATCTTCCCGATTTCTGATAGCAAATGGGTGAGTCCGGTACAAGTAGTACCCAAGAAAGGAGGCATTACCGTTGTTGCCAACAAGAACAACAAACTCATCCCTACACGGACAGTTACAGGGTGGCGAATGTGCATCGACTACCGCAAACTGAACGTGGCCACAAGGAAGGACCACTTCCCCCTTCCTTTCATCGATCAAATGTTGGAAAGGTTAGCCCAACATGCCTACTTTTGTTATTTAGATGGATACAGCGGTTTCTTTCAGATACCAATTCATCCGGATGATCAAGAGAAGACAACCTTTACGTGCCCATGGGGTACGTTCGCTTATAGAAGAATGCCATTCGGTTTATGCAACGCTCCAGCCACCTTCCAAAGGTGTATGATGGCAATCTTCTCCGAATATGTAGAGAATATCATGGAAGTCTTCATGGACGACTTTTCGGTATATGGTTCTTCTTTTGATAACTGTCTCTATAACCTTTCACTAGTTCTTAAGAGATGTGAGGACACTAACTTAGTCTTAAACTGGGAAAAGTGTCATTTCATGGTCACCGAAGGAATTGTGTTAGGTCACTTAGTGTCACAAAGGGGAATAGAGGTAGATCGATCAAAGATAGAAACCATTGAGAAGTTACCTCCCCCTTCATCAGTAAAAGGAATTAGAAGCTTCTTAGGACATGCAGGCTTCTATAGGAGATTCATAAAGGATTTTTCTATGATTTCAAAACCTTTGACTAATCTTTTGATGAAAGATGCGACTTTCGAATTTTCGAAAGATTGCTTAGATGCTTTTTGCAGGATCAAAGAAGCTTTGATTTCGGCACAAATCATTCAACCACCCGATTGGACCCTTCCTTTCGAAGTCATGTGCGACGCAAGCGATGTCGCTATAGGAGCCGTTCTTGGACAGAAGAAAGATGGTCGCACTCATGCCATCTACTACGCTAGCAAAACGCTAGATGAGGCTCAATACAACTACGCAACTACGGAAAAGGAACTTTTAGCCGTAGTATATGCATTTGAGAAATTTCGTTCCTATCTTGTAGGCGCGAAAGTGATAGTCTATACGGACCACTCCGCAATCCGATACTTATTCACGAAGAAGGATGCGAAGCCAAGGCTTCTACGATGGATCTTACTCTTACAAGAGTTTGATTTAGAGATCCGTGATAAGAAAGGATCGGAGAACTCCGTCGCCGATCACCTTAGTCGTCTTCCGCAACTCACCGGCGAGTCGGATGAACTTCCGATAGACGACTCCTTCCCTGACGAGCAGCTGCACGAGATTGAAGAGTGTCTTCAACACATATCACAAGGTAATGACCCATGGTTTGCTGACATTGTAAATTACCTTGTTTGTCAGGAGATTCCACCCGTACTTTCATATGCTCAAAAAAAGAAGTTCTTGAGAGACGTCCGGCATTTTTATTGGAACGAACCTCTTCTATTCAAAAGAGGTCCAGATGGCATCTACAGGAGATGTATTCCCGAAGACGAGATAGATAGTGTCATCCGACACTGCCATTCTCTACCATGTGGCGGACATGTTAGTTCCCACAAGACTTGTGCTAAGGTACTTCGCTCCGGCTTTTATTGGCCTACACTTTTCAAGGATGTGCAAAAGTTTGTTGTTTCTTGTGATGCTTGTCAAAGGACAGGTAATATATCCAGGAGGAATGAGATGCCTCTCAACAACATACAAGAAGTAGAGATCTTTGATGTATGGGGCATCGACTTCATGGGACCTTTCCCATCTTCATGCGGCAACCAGTATATACTTCTTGCCGTAGACTATGTCTCAAGATGGGTGGAGGCAATCGCTTCCCCTACTAATGATGCAATGGTAGTGGTGAAGTTCCTCAAAAAAACGATCTTCCCAAGGTTCGGAACTCCCCGAACCATCATTAGTGACGGAGGTACGCATTTCACAGCCCGTCGATTCGAGACTCTATTAGCTAAGTATGGGGTGACCCATAAGATAGCTACACCTTACCATCCGCAAACAAGCGGACAAGTCGAGATATCCAATAGAGAGATTAAGGGGATTTTAGAGAAGACCGTCTCTAAAACGAGGAAAGATTGGTCAATGAAGCTTGACGATGCACTATGGGCATACAGGACAGCCTTCAAAACACCAATAGGTACGACTCCCTATAATCTCATTTATGGTAAATCATGTCATCTTCCTGTAGAACTAGAACACAAAGCTTATTGGGCTATCAAGTGGCTCAACTTCGACATGAAAGAAGCCGGAGAGAAGCGGCTCTTAGACATCAATGAGCTAGATGAGCTCCGACTGAATGCGTATGAGAACGCAAAGATTTACAAGGAACGGACAAAGCGCTGGCATGACAAGCACATCATCCCGAAAGACTTGAAGGAAGGGGACCAAGTCCTCCTATTCAACTCAAGGCTGCGTCTATTTCCAGGTAAGCTCAAATCCCGTTGGACAGGACCTTTTGTGATTAAAAGAATTTTCCCCCATGGTGCAGTTGAAGTATGGGGTGAACAAAGCGGAAGTTTTAAGGTTAATGGCCAACGGTTGAAGAAATACACACCGGAAGCTCCGGTCGAGGAGATAGCCCCTATCCTCCTCCATTGAACACAACATCATACACCGTCCAGCTAAAGACGATAAATAAAGCGCTTCTTGGGAGGCAACCCAATGATAGTATAGTTTCCCTTTCTTTCCCTCACTTAGTTAGAATAGATTAATTGCTTTGTTTCTTCGTTTTTCGTTTTTATATGTTCCTCGATGCACTCTTGGTTTGTCGTGTCATTAATCGCAGGAAACTAGGTTCAAATGTGAGAGATTCACGGAGAATGGAGCACAATTAAGTTATATCTTCGAGATTCAAGAAAAACAAGGAAGGAAATCGACCTACCATAAGAAGATCGTCCGATTCAGTAACAGAGCAAGTCGATTTTTCTCAACAGAAACAAAAATCGACCTGAAGATCGACCTGCCAAAATAAATCGTCCGATTTTTTCAGTCAGAAAAAAAAATCGCCCCGACAAATAAATCGACCAGAAAAATCGGCCGATTTTCTTCAGAAATCGTCGACCCTATATAAGGACTTCACACTCGATCTTCTTCATTCCCGCATCTCCAACTCTCGATTTCCCTCTCTCAAAAACGCCGAAAAATCGCCACACCCTCAAATCCTCATTCCTTAACCATTTCAAGAGATTCTTGGCTCCAAACTGAAGCATTTTCAACAAGGAACACGGATCTAACAACAACACGCACGGCAATCGACTACTCCATAAGGAATTCAGGTTTTTCTTTCCAAAACCTAAGTTTCTCACTTGAAATTGAAGTTGCTTAGGAAGTGCTTTGTTGTTGGAATTGATAGAGGAATTTGCTTAGAATTCATTGTAGAGAATTGTGTGTGGTGATAGATTGAACAGAACTTTACAGAATTGTGAGAATCGTTGAAATCGAGATAAAAATCGACCCAGCCCAGAAAAATCGGCCGATTTTTGTGAAGAACAGGTCGATTTTTAGGACTTAGAATGGATCTTGTAAAGAGGATAACTAGAAACACGGGGAAGAAGAAGGGATCTTCTTCCAAAGCCCCTGCCCCACCTCCACCACCACCTACCAACATCCCTAAGCTTCCCCCTCCCCTATCCAAGCATAAGAAACGCTATGAACGCATTATAGATCGACCATTCACCCCTCCTCGCTACATAGTGCTTGATGACTTAGATTCGTTATATGTTCGAGAGGATGTTGATATGATGCTTGATAGAGCAGGGTTGAGACAGTTTGCTACGATCAGGGAAGATGCTTATAGGGAGATCACCCTAGAATTCCTTAGTACGTTCGAGCACGATCCTAGGGAAAGGATGGTCACTTTCCGCCTCATGAGCCAAGACCACACTTTACCCATTGGTGCTTTTGGCGACTTGTTTGGCTTTTCTTATTCAGATGCAGGCACATTTGCTAGAGGCCTCAATGCTAGTGATTTTTGGGAGGCTATTTCCGTAGGAGAGTACGGAGGGGATAAGTGGAGACCCGGAAACTCCAAGGAGACAAGCATGTACAACCTTTCCTTCAAGGTAGTGCATAGGATACTCAGTGAGAGTTTGTTTGCCCGGACTGAGACTCCGCAGAAGCTCAAGGCTGATGAGCTTTTTATCCTCTACTGCATGACATCCACCACCACTCCCGACATCTCCACCATGCTTGCTGACTATCTAGGAAAGATAGCCAACAAAGCCAAGGGTGACATATGTGCAGGAGGCTTGGTCACTCATGTGGCTAGGACTCTAGGTTATGACTTCTCGGGATGCACTCTAGCTGAGAGTGCCCTTCCTTTAGGCTCACAGAGGTTGGTGGTTCGACAGGTCTTGATTCCTCGAGGGAGAGGAACTCTTCATGTGCCGATGCCATGGCACAGGGATCCGAAGAAGAAGCCATCCGAGATCATATGGAAATCCGAATACACCATTCGGAATAAGAGGAACTGGAAGGAGACCTTTGAGGCGATGCTTGAGGAGTTCTCACCTCCTACTTATTATGATGATGATGCAGGTGACTCAGAGGAGGATGAGGATGGAGGACAGGAGACCATGCTTGAGTTTGAGAGCGATACCCATAGCGGGCATGCTACGGATGCCATGGACACTGACACTCATGGAGCAGGACCGAGCAGGACTAGTAGGCAGGATGAGGAGACAGAGGATGACATGCAGCCACCCCGACACTCTTATGCACATGATCCAGGCCCTAGACGAGGACGCCGAGCTCCACGCCACTTCAGGGGGCTAGTCACTAGCTTCCAGAGCCTCAGCACCGACTACCGTGCCCTCCGCACCGATTATGACACCCTGAACACACAGTTCAGGAACTATAGGGAGGAGAAGGACGCTAGGCATTCATCCTATGATGGCCAGATGAGGGACATGTACTACCATCAGTTCGGCCACTTCTACGATCCCTCCGCACCGATGTATCCATATCCACCACCTCCACCACCGACAGAGGATTGAGCTTCCACTTCTTTTACATTGTAAGTATTTTTCTCCTTCTTATGCTTGATTTTTCACATTGGGGACAATGTGGATGTCAAGTATGGGGTGGGGGTACTTACAATACCTTATGTTTCATTCTAGCACTCTATGTACGTTCCACTACTCTTGACAATTTGGCTTGTAATAACTCTTGCACGGCTTGCTTTCTATTATGACACTCGCATTTGCATGAACTTTTTCAAAACCTATGAATTTTCAAGAATTTTAAGTGCTTCTTATATGGAAATGACCTCTATGATGAAAATTGTGTATATGGATAGGTAAAAAGATGCTTAGTTGTGTTGAGATCTTGATTATAGCATGAATGAAATTTCTTTTGTTACTTGAATACATGAATAAGTTATATGATTTAGTTGTTTTGATGAGAAAATGAAATAATAGTCGAAGCTATATTGCAAGTTCTTTTACATCATTTAAGGATGACTAAGGCATTTCACTTCTTTTCTTTTCTCATATCTTGATCATGCTAGCTCCTCAATGAAATATGTAACCCTCCTCTTACCATCCGGGAATTAGGATAGGTGATTGAAAAAGGCATGTTTGATGTGGGAGGGCCAAGGAAAATGTATTGAAAAAGATGCAAAATTTCATAAGTTTGGGGACGTTGAACATGAGGGTGAGTAACTCGGCACCATTCACATAGCCGGGTGTTTGTGTCTTGCCAAAGCCCGATTGAACGACAAGTCCTAACGGGATATGGTATGTGCATCAAGGGTTTGAGGCATCTCGAAATTGAGAAACGCCGATCTCCTAGGCTTCGGTTTTTGTGCACCGCTGTCCATACTCCCAAAAAGTAAAGTATAATGAAAGCAAAGCTTTCTACATGCGAAGCATGTGCGGTGAAGAAAATTCTTGAAGGTGTTATGTGTTCCTCTTTCCCGGATTAGCACCACAATAGCCCAAAAAGAACTCCTTCCCTTAATACGTTTCTTGAACCTTTCCTTTGATTTGAAGACCTTGAGACTTTTATGCATATGTTTAAGACTTAATGGCTTAGATTTGTTTGAATTTGATTGCTCTACACCTTTATCATGTTCTTTATTTATGCCTTCAAGAAAGAAAAGGGAGTTTGTTCATCTTATAGTCATCATTGATACATGCTTTGCCCCTTTTATGCCTTGAAATATCACTTTGAGAGCGATCCAATGAAAAGGAGCACTACCAAAAGAAAAGTTTTTGAATTTCATATATGCATAATTCATGACATCTTATATTCTGAATTTGAGTCTTGCTTAGGGACAAGCAAGAGGCAAGTATGGGGTATTTTGATGACATGAATTATGTATCATCATATTCATGCATATTGCGGCACATTATCTCTATTTACCTTGCATTTAGAGGGATTTTTCATACCTTTTATGTTCTATTCAATCAATTGTCGGAAATGGAGGTCTACACGAGATTTTGATGAATTGCAGGTAAATAGAGTTGAATTGGAAGCAAAAATGGAGCAAGAGGCATCTAAGGATGTTAAGGAAGCTAAAGGAGTCTTAGAGGGAACACAAAAGGCTAAGGAATTGCAAAGGAGAAGCATAGAAGACGAACCAAAAGAAGAGCACTTTCTGTTGAAGAAAATCGTGCTAATGTATACATAAATCGGACGATTTTCATACATTGAAATCGAACGGTTTTGTACCAAAATCGACTGGGTCGATTTTCTTCACGATTCGGCCAAATGAAAAGACGACATAAAGCCCAATTAATTTGGGCTAGATGAGAGTTTTGCCAAACGGCCCATCTGCAAGAAACTATAGAAGAGAACCCTACGAACGAAGACGAGAAGGTCGCACCAGATAATCTTTACACGTTTTAGAGAAATCAACAATTCTTGGAGAGAGATTGAAGAGCTTTTGCCGGAAAGTCATTCTTGATCTTTGATTGTGAGATTTCTTTATTCCATTGTCTTGTTTGTGGTTTGTGAACACGAAATTGAGTTGTTGAGAGATACTTTGAACAGATTTGACGATTGTTTTACAGATTTGAAAGTTATAGAATTTTTCGTTCAAGAATTGGTTTCTTTGCGATATCTTTTTCAATAATTAATTTGATTCGATTTTGAAAATGGTTGGCTAAAAACCTTGTGATTCTGGGGAGAATAGTTGATGATTAAGGCTTAGATGATGATAGACTGAACTCATTCAAACATTAGGATCCTGAGAATTTAGATTTTAGTTTTGCGACAAACAGGAAAATCGGGCTGTTCTTGAGGAAAATCGGCCGATTTTTCTTATGAACAGGGCGATTTATCCTTCTGACGAACTTTAATTGAATCAATCTTTAATCAAAACTAATCCTTGCCTAAATCCCAATCTTGATTAACCTTTTTACCCTCTAATTGAATGTTTGAATGCACTTCAAACCTGTTTCTACATTTAATAGATTAAAATTGCAAGATTTGGGTAATAAAGAGACTCAACATCCTTTATTAAGATTTTAAGTGTGCTTTCTATTCATACTTTGGAGAGTCATATCCTGGAGTTTTAAATAGTTAGTTTGAACATAATTCTTGTCTTTAGATCTTTCTATATTGCAGCCTCAACAACCCTTATAGAGAGAACCTTTAGATTAGTTATATACGTTTCGGAACTTCATCGTACGAATCCTACCTTTGCACAATTAATCTTGGCAATATAAATTCTGTCCTATACTTATAGAAGTGTCTTGAATCGAAAGCCTAAATCGGATACTTGAATCCTTGGAATCATTTCTCTCTTTATCACATCACAAAAGCTTTTATACTTTCGCTAGATAATTGAAATTGGAAACTTTCTCACTAAATCCCTGAGTTCGACTATGGAATTCTTACCTTTCTACAGCCGATCCGTACACTGCGGGTTCGCTTTGCTTTTGAGTTCTAGATATAAATATTAAGACTTTGACGCACACCCTTTTGAGCGAACAACCAACATATGTGGCACCGCCTCCATACAAGCCACCGCTACCGTTCCCACAATCACGAGCAAGAGCTCGCTTGGACAATCACTTTGGTAAATTCCTTGAACTAATCTCTAAATTGCATATTAACATTCCGTTCATGGATGCTATTTTAGGAATGCCGGCATATGGCAAGTTCTTGAAAGAGATACTCTCCAACAAAAGGAAGTTGGAGGAGTATGGGGAGATAAGAATGACGAAGAGATCCTCGGAGTTGATTCAAACGATGAAGGAGGAGATGCCTCCCAAGCTAAGGGATCCGGGATCCTTTTGTGTGCCAATCGGAGTAGGAGAAGTGAAGTATGACGCCCTATGCGATCTTGGGGCAAGTGTAAGCATCATCCCGCTTGCACTTTGCAACAAGGTTGGGCTAGGAGAGCCAAAACCGGTCAAGATGACCCTTTACATGGCGGACCACTCAATCACTCATCCGGTTGGGATCTTGGAAGACATTCCGGTGCAACTAGGGAAGTTCTATGTGCCCATAGACTTTGTTGTTTTGGACATCCCGGCGGACTATCCGGTTCCTATCATCTTGGGGAGACCTTTCCTAGCTACTTCCGGATGTCTAGTAGATTGCAAGAATGGAACCCTCTCCTTCAACATTGGAGAAGAAAACATCAAGTTCAAGCTGTCCACAATGATGAAAGGACCAACCCTTGATGAAGATGTATTCAACATAGTTGAAGAAGAGGAGTCTAGAGAGGTTGTGAGCTCAATCTTGCTCAAGGATCCACTTGAGAGGGTTCTTAGCTCAAGCTTGATGGAGGAAGGAGTTGAGGAGAGTAGCAATGAAGTTGTTCGCTCCAAACGGTGTGTGCAAGCTTTAAATTTATAACCCTAGACTTAAGCTTAAAACAAGGATGCGAACCCGCAGTGTACGGGTCAATCGTAGTAAAAAGCAAGAAATTCCAGGGGTCGATCACAAGGACTCGGTGAAACAAAGTCAATAACGGTAAGCTTCGTGAATACTAACCACAAGAGCAATTAACACAATCAAAGATGAATAAGAAGTCAATAAAGCAAACATGCAATTCTAGGGATTAAAGCGTCTAGTTGTGGTTCCAACTCAAGATCTAAAGATAAGTGGACAAAGCTGAGATTTTTGCAAGGGGAAGGTGTTACTAAAGTGGACTAGATCACCGGGTAAGTCTCACTACTCACTAATCCTAAACCGTAACTCCTATTACCGGGTAAGTCTCAAGAAATTAAGATAAAGAACTATAACCTCAAACTAACACACCATCTAAGGGAATAGAATCAACCTTTACCGGGTAAGTCTCACGCTAACTCACAAAGATGGGATGGAAGCACACTCAAACCCCAATAAAGGATAAACCTTTATTACCTACACTTATGATCGTTGGTACACAAACTAAGGAATTACCGGGTAAGTCTCATCCTAAGCTTGCATTGAACCAGGAAAGGTGTAATAGGAATAGGATTTGGCAAACTCTAACACTTAACTCTCAGTTTAGGATCAGATAAGCCACCTCGGTCAGCCAGATTCCACCCCGGCCGAGATGTTCATCGACTGAACGAGATGCTTAGGGTTAAGGTTAAAGACTCGAACTTTCAGGATCCTACTGGAATATAAGATTATTTTATCATTGTTTTCCCCACAACTTTCAGCCAATCACCCTAGAATCACACAAGGAAATTAGCCACTCATCATCATTATGAATGTATTAAATATATGGGAAGAAGGTGAATATTTGAACAAGAAGAATTTAATGAAAAAAACTTCAATAACTGAATCAAATATCACAACAAAAGCGTTCCTTGGATATAAATCCAACAAGACAAGACAACAAGTGAGGGAATTAAAGACAATCTTACAAAACCCTCCAAAAAGCTATAAAAGCTATGATCTTCAATCTTTCTTCAACCTTCAAAAAGGTTCTTCGAAACTCCCCAACTGGAGTATGGCTGCTGCGTGCTATAAACCCTGATCGACGGTATAGCGTGATGTTGGATTTGTGGAAATCCAACCCTTTTTATAGGAAAATAACCCTCCAAAGATAATAAATCTTAGAAAGATATATTCCCATAAATATAGGTAAAATATAAGATCTTCTTCCTTCCAGGAACCAAGCCCAAAAATATAAGATCACCTTCCAAAGATAAAAGATCTCAGCCAAGAATAAAATATTCTCGCCGCGTCCTAGGTGTTCGCCTCGGTCGAGTCGGCGTCTCTGGATCACCTCGGTCGAGATGAATCTCTGGTCAACCGAGGTGAGTCATAACTGAATGTGAAATCTCTCAAAACTGGTCCAAAGTGAATCTTTAATCCATGGCTATGCTTTCTGGATGGTTCCTTATGCTCCTCAATGTAGCTCCAAATGACTCATGACTCCTTTTGGTCCTTTTTGATGCAAAACGTGCCATTTTACCTACAATTACAGCCAAACTAGGTGTAGACCTCGATTCCCGCAAAGGTAGATGAAATGGTAATATAATCACATATTATACATGCTAACATGCAGATTATTGAAGATAAAACGTCCAAACAAACCCTAAAATATAGACTATAATCCATGCTATCAAAATACCCCATACTTAGCCATTGCTTGTCCCCAAGCAAGTTCCGCATATAGAAGACAAGATAGAATGGATTAATAGTCATAAAAAATCAATGAAAAGTCTTTCAAAAACATTTTTATGGTGTGTTACAATCATAGATCACTCTAAGAGAATACTTCGTGGAATTAGAAACTCAATATGCTCAAAACATTTTATAAATATAGAAAAGTTGTTCATCTTTTCATAAAATCATAGAATGCATAATAAGTCATAATTATCAAAATTAATCATGTATAATCCAGTTTAAACCACTAAGTCAATCAACAAGCTCAAGGTCTCAAAGGCTTCCCAAAAGAAAAGGTCAAGAAACGTGTAGGGTAGGGATGTATGTAAGGTAATGTGGTGCTAGAATCCGGGAAAAGGATGAACTTCACTTTCACTTTGACTTGCAACATCTTCCACCAATAAGCTTTGCTTATTTCACACTTTTTTTCTTTTTACTTTACCTTTTGGGATGCATGGACAGAGGTGCACAATAACCGAAGCCTAGGAGATCAGCAATCATCAATTTCTTGAGATGCATCAAACCCTTGATGCACATACCATGACCCGTTAGGAATATCGCTCAATCCGACTTTGGCAAGACACAAACACCCGGCTATGTGAATGGTGCCGAATTACTCATCTTCATGATTGACTTCCCCAAACCTATTATTGCTTTCTAACACTTTCACTTCCAGCCACTTCTCAATTTTAACTTCACTTGCTTTCACCACTTCGCTTGCTTCCAAATTCCCGGATAGGTAAAGGGAGGCAAAATGTATATGAGGGGTTAAGCATGATTAAGAAGAAGAAGAAGAAGAGAATGAATTGCCTTGGTCTTTCCAGGAAGAAAGTGAGAGAACTTATCTTGTGGTGTCAACCTTCAAATTTAACATAATTTGGATAAAAACAAAGTATTAAACATGCCAATAATTTCAAACAAAGCATTTAGCAACTTAAACATATTATAAAATCTTTCAAACACATAAAGAATTTAAAACCAGTCAGTAAACAAGATCTTCACTGAGATCATATCCAGATAAGTAACACAAAAATCGTTTTCGAAATCTCTCAGTTAACCCACCTCGGTCGAGGTGTTCTTGGTTCAACCGAGGTGAAACGCCTCGTTTGGCCAAGACTGACTCGGTTGAGGTCAAAATATTTTTTTTAAAACCATTTTTTTTCAGTTTCGACGTTTTTCTCAATCAAATAACCTGTAAATATGCATGTAATATCAGATAAACATATAAAGGCAACTGAAGCGTAAATATGAAATATCCGATCAAATAAGTCGTACATCGAAGTCATCAAATAAGTACATCAAAGTCATCACATAAATACAAACACCCCATACTTGGGACACACTGTCCCAGTGGGTCAATATAAGTCTAGAGACAAGAGTACTCACCGGATAAATAGCAGAACTGCATAAAAAATATAATAAAGAAAATCCTGCAGCTCATCAATAGTCCTGATCCGGTGGTGGTGGTGGTGGCACGTACGGATACTGAGTCGGGTCGAACTGATAGCCCATAGTCTGCTGGAACTGTAGCTCCATCATCCTGCGCTGATAGTGCTGCCCCTCTAACATCTGATGAGTCCAGCTGTCAATCTGTCGGTGCTGGGCAGCAAATCTCTCATGCATGTCCACAGTAAGGGCAGCATAAGAATCTATCATCTGATCTGTCAGATCGTCGATCTGACGATGAGCCTCCGAATCTCTATGACGGCGTGTCCGACGTCTAGCAGATCTAGCAGGTGGTGCAGCAGGTGCAGGCTCAGTATCCTCCTCATCATCCAAGTCTATGATCGGCGGTGCGCTCGTCCCTGCAGTATCTGTCCTTGTATCCATCGGGACTCCACCATCTCTCTCATCTACTGTGTCCTCGTCATCGTCAGCCTCCTCCTCCTCATCCTCAGCTGGGGCAGCTGCTGCCTCCCTATGATCCTCCATTAGTGGAGCCCAAGCTGTCTGCCAATAATGCGGATCAAAAACTGTGAACTGAGCAGACCAGCGGATCCCCTGTGGTGCAGTCCGCTCCCACGGCATAGCAACATATGGAGTGGTCAGACCTCGGGGAACTAGAATCCTCCGAGTGATCATCTCCTGCAATCCAAGCGGCTTCGGAGCCGCCACCATCGTACACGCACTGAGGTCCATCCCATGAAAAGCAACTATGTGGGTGACTAGACCTCCGCAACAGATATCTCCCTTCGCTTTGGCCTTGATCTTGTGCAGGTCCTCTGCCAAGATCAAGCGAAAGTCTGGGAAACCCCCTGTAACCATACAGTAAAGACTGAAAAGCTCGCCCTGTCGGATCTTCTAGGGCGTCTCAGTACGCGCCAGAAGTGTCTCACTGAATATCCTATGGGCTAACCTAAAGGCAAGGTGGAAGATGACCTTCTCCTTGGAATCTCCAGGGCGCCATCTATCTGCATGCTTAGTAATATGGGCAATCTGCCCCCAGAACTCCCTAGCTACAGATCGGGAGGGGAAGTCAGTGGCGGTGGGCTCAGGAAAGCCGAAAATCTCTCTCCAAACCTCTAAGGGAACTATGAAGTTCCGGTTCATCAACCGGTACTTCACAGACTGCTCTGTGGGAAGGTAGGAAAAGGAGCTAACGAACTCTAGGGTCGGCTCCAAGTAAGCTGGGGCTCGGATCTCAGTAAACTGATCCAGCCCAACTGTGGTGATCATCCGCCTAAGGTCTCTATCTACCCCTAGGCAATCAAAAGCTGACAAGTCCAAGAAACGTGGTGCAATCACTGGACGGCTAGCTATACGCTCATAATCTACCCGGCATCTCTCGTGGATCACCGGGCGGTAAGGTCGGGAAGAAGAGGAAGGAGGGGAGGGTGAGGATCTATCTCTGAGGGCAAGGCGACGATCAGAACTCATTTTTTTTCCAGCTACTGTCAGAGCACCTCGGTCGTTGACAATCCTCAAGAATCACCTCGGTCGAGATGTAGTTCGACTGGACCGAGGCGTAACAGGTTGCGATTTAAATCTCAGAAATCCAGTTCTTTTCCCCCAAAAATCACTACAATTGCTTCCTATGGGGTACTTAAGCCTTTTCTCAGCAGATTCAGGGGCAACCAAAGCCCAAATCGAAACGAATGAACGAGTTAGGGTTTCGACTGTTTTTACCTCGTTTCAGTCGATTCGTTCGATTTCTTCGCAGATCTGTACTTGCAAATGGATCCTCTACCCTTCAATCGCAGTTTGGAAGCGGAAATCTTCGAAAACGAGCAAGATTGGAGGAAGCGAGGTGAGAAGAGCGCCGCGGTCGAGTCGAAGAAGGTAAAAGTGAAAACAGAAAATTTTTTTCCTTTTTATACTGTTCCTGGAACTGCTGTCACCTCGGTCGAGATGGTCTCGACTGAACCGAGGTGGTACAGACCGAGGTGGTTCTGCAGAAACCCTAGTTGCCTCGGTTGCTCAAGAATCAACTCGGTCGAGGTGGCCTCGACTGGACCGAGGTGTCTCAGTCAAACTTCGTCTTCTCAAATTCTCGAACTTCTGAACTTCCAGTTATGCTCCTTCCTTAGATGTCTCCTGTTATCTGTCTAGGACGCCAAAAACAAACAAAACAAAGCAAAAGCAAACTATCTAAACTAGACTAGAAAACGGGAAAAAAAAGCAATACCTTGGGTTGCCTCCCAAGAAGCGCTTGGTTTAAGGTCGCTAGCTGGACCATGAAGTGTCTCAAATGTGATGGGAGGTGCCCTCACCCCATACTTCACCTCCATCGTGGGGTGAAGAAAGTAAATCCATCAAACGCTCCAACAAGTGTAAGTGCTCATCGGGGAATGAATCGTCTATGGATGGGTCATCCGTCTCGCGGGAAGATTCCGGTAGCCGACTGAGATGATCCGCAACGGAGTTCTCGGATCCCTTCTTATCGCGGATCTCTAGGTCAAACTCTTGAAGCAAGAGAATCCATCGAATAAGGCGTGGTTTGGCATCTTTCTTAGCCAACAAGTAACGAATGGCTGCATGGTCGGTGTAGACAATGACTTTCGCCCCAACTAAGTAGGAACAAAACTTCTCGAAAGCGTATACAACCGCCAACAACTCCTTCTCAGTGGTAGCATAGTTGCGCTGGGCTACATCTAGCGTCTTGCTAGCATAGTAAATGGCGGTGGTCCGGCCATCCTTCTTCTGTCCAAGCACCGCTCCTACGGCTACATCACTAGCGTCACACATTACCTCAAAGGGCAAGGTCCAATCAGGAGGTTGGATAATGGGAGCGGAGATCAACGCTTCCTTAATCCTGTAAAAAGCATCAAGACACTCCTGCGAAAACTCAAAAACAACATCTTTATTCAAGAGGTTAGTTAAAGGTTTAGAAATCTTAGAGAAGTCCTTGATGAATCTCCTGTAGAAACCTGCATGCCCGAGAAAACTCCTCACACCTTTAACAGAACAAGGAGGAGGGAGTTTCTCAATAGTCTCGATCTTAGCTCGATCGACCTCAATACCTCGATTAGAAACGAGATGTCCTAGTACAATGCCTTCATTAACCATAAAATGACACTTTTCCCAATTCAGAACAAGGTTAGTGTCTTCACATCTTTTAAGCACTAGAGAAAGGTTAGATAGGCAATCATCAAAAGAGGATCCGTATACGGAAAAATCATCCATAAATACCTCCATGATATTCTCTATGTACTCGGAAAAGATAGCCATCATGCATCGCTGGAAGGTAGCGGGTGCATTGCACAATCCAAATGGCATCCTCCGATAGGCAAATGTCCCCCATGGACAAGTGAAAGTGGTCTTTTCCTGATCATCCGGATGGATAGGAATCTGGAAGAATCCACTATAGCCGTCCAAGTAGCAAAAGTGTGAATGCTGGGCCAACCGCTCGAGCATCTGATAGATGAAGGGAAGTGGAAAATGGTCCTTCCGTGTGGCCGTGTTCAGCTTCCTGTAGTCGATGCAAACCCTCCATCCCGTAACGGTCCTGGTTGGGATCAACTCGTTGTTCTTATTCGTCACAACGGTCATCCCTCCTTTCTTCGGAACGACATGCACCGGGCTAACCCACTTGCTGTCCGAGATAGGATAAATAATACCTGCATCCAACAACTTAAGAACTTCCTTCTTCACAACCTCTTTCATGATAGGATTTAACCGTCTTTGAGGTTCCCGTGAAGTCTTATGATTATCTTCCATTAGAATTCTATGCATGCAGAAAGAAGGCTTAATGCCAATAAGATCATCCGTAGTATAACCTATAGCCTTTCGATACTTTCTCAGGACATGCATTAACTTAGATAATTCAGATTCGGAAAGGGAAGCACTAACAATAACGGGATAAGTGGAATCCGGTCCAAGAAAGACATACCTCAAGTGACTAGGGAGTTGTTTAAGCTCCACAACTGGGGGTGTCTTCTGAGGGGGATCCTTGCTTCCTCCTTCCAGTGGAGTGAATTCAGAAACTGGACTTTTGGAAGTCTCAGTTGAAGTCGTCTCGCCATCGACCTCGGTCGAGGCGCAGAGGCGTTGACCAAGATGTTCTTCAGTTGCCTCGCTCAGTCCAGGAAGTGCCTCGGTCGAGGTACTGCAACTGGAACCGAAACTGGAGATCTTCGTCTCCTGAAGTAGTGTCTCAGTTTTAGCTCCTGGATCTTCTTCCAGTGCCTTTAAGCTCCGTATATCTGCATCACAAGAAGCATCTATACCTTTCTCTATTAAACTAAAACTAATAACTCTTTCGAGTGGATCGTTAATAAGGATAGAGCTCACCAATTCTCTTGATTCTTCCTCATCGTAGATGTTGAAGATATCATCAGTTAGTTGCTCCCCTTTCATGGCTGCAAGTAGTGCAAATTCCACCTCATCGCCACCAATGTTGAATTTCAACTTGGCGTTCTTGCAATCCACATTGCAACCCGAAGTTGCTAGAAATGGCCTCCCGAGAATAATAGGAACAGGATAATCTGCGGGAATGTCAAGTACAACAAAATCTATAGGAAGATAGAAGTTACCTAACTTGACCGGAACGTCCTCCAAGTTGCCCACGGGATGGGTGATGGAGCGATCCGCCATATAAAGTCGAATCTTGACCGGCTTGGGCTCTCCAAGTCCGATCTTCATGCATAGCTCCAGCGGGATGATGCTCACACTGGCTCCTAGATCACAAAGGGCTTCACAAGTGACATCCCCAACTTGAATGGGAATGCTAAATGAGCCGGGATCTCTCAACTTAGGTTGCATCTTCTCCTTCATGATCTTAATAAGCTCCGAGGATTTAGATGTCATCCTAACTTCACCAAAGTCTTCCAATTTCCTTTTCCTTGATAGGATCTCCTTTAAGAACTTCCCATAGGCGGGCATTCCTAGAATAGCATCAAGGAAAGGAATGTTAATATGCAGCTTATTCATCAAGTCAAGGAACTTACCAAAGTGCTTGTCTAGATGTGCTCTGGCCCTTGACTGGGGGAATGGAAGCGGTGGTTTGTATGCAGGAGGTGGAACATAAACTTCAGTTTTCCCCTCCGCTTTCTGTTGCTCCGCCTCGGTTGGCATCTCGGTCGAGGTGTTCTTCGACTGGATCTGGACCGAGGTGGTCTGCGTCGAGCGAGGTACTGGATCTGTAGTTTTAAGTCCACTCCTCGTCGTTATGGCCATGCACTGGCCCTTAGGGTTGCTTTCCGTCTTTGCTGGAAGCTTCCTTGGATCTCTTGGCGCTTCATTCGCCCTACTTGCAAGTTGTTGTTCGAAGGACTTTTGGGCCCTCGAAAATGAAGTCATAGAATTCTCCATAGCGCTAAGCTTGATCAAGATAGCCTCCAGAACTGCGTCTTTCTTTTCTGGCTGAGACGAACTTGATCCTTGCCCCTGTCTCTTCAATGGAGTAGAAGAAGAAGAAGGGGAAGAGAGGAAAGGGTTAGAGGAATTATTATAGTTGGAGTTAGAATAATTGTTACCAGGATTCTGGTTGTTTTGATTGTTCGTCCTCCAATTGTTGCTATTGGATCCTCTATTGTTGTTGTTGTTGTAGTTGTTGTTCCGGGAACTGTTGTTGTTGTTACGGTATCCATTGTTGTTGTTCCTTTGTCCTTGCTCTTCCTTCTTGGTTTGAGCAACCAAGAGTTCCTTCAATTACTTCATGTCATTCTTCAAAGACGTGAGTTGATTGTTGTTGGATTGAGTCTCTTGAAAGTTGACTCTTTTAACTCCACCTTTAGCTCCTTGGTGGGTATATTTCTCCATATGCAAGGCTTTCTTCTCAATGAAGTCCCAAGCCTCGTCAACCGCCATGTCCATGAAGGTACCGGCGGAGAGTAGTTGGAGATTGAACTGGGTGCTTCCGTTCAGTCCTTTGAAGTAGATCTCCAACAACTCGATCTTTGGAATCCCATGATGCGGGCAATCCAAAAGGATGTCCTTGAACCGCTCCCATGACTTGGACAAGCTCTCCTTGTCCTTCATAATGAAAGCATTTATCTTCCCTCTCATTTCAGCGGTCTTTGAGGGGGGAAAGAATTTGGTCAAGAATTCCGTCGTCATCTCCTCCCATGTGCTGATTTTACCTGGAGGAAGAGATTGATACCAAGTAAGAGCTCTATCTTTTAAAGAAAAGTAAAAAGGTCTTAGCTTGTAGTTTTTATTTTCAATTCTGGAAGGTCGCAAGGTTTCCATCAAGATCTCGTAGTTTTGAAGATGTTGATGTGGTGATTCCTTCTCCATCCCTCCGAATTGGCATTGGCGAATCATGGATAGAACTTGCGGTCGAAGTTCGTAGTCATGGTCCGCTGGATCTCCTAGGTTGACTCCTGGACGCCTTAGTTGTTGATTAGGGTCCATCCTTTGTCCTAGGGTTTGTGGGATTCCTACAAGAAGAACATCTCGGACTGGCATCCGAGGTGGATGTATCTCGGCCGGGGCGTTTGGTACTGGGACCTGCCTCGGTCGAGGGTCAGCAATTGGAACCTGCCTCGGTCCAGCATCGGGAACTGGGTCGTCCCTCGGTCGAAGTAGAATCTGGTCTCGTATGACGGCCATTTCTGCTTCGATTGCTTCAGTCTTGGTGCGAGTTTCTTCCTTCTCTCGCTGTAGCTCTTCCTGGCTGATGAGAACAATGAACTAATCCCAACTAGGACGGTTACGGGGTGGAGGATGTGCATTGATTATAGGAAGCTTAACATGGCCTCTAGGAAAGATCACTTCCCTCTCCCTTTTATTGACCAAATGCTAGAAAGGTTAGCTCAACACTCTCATTTTTGCTATTTAGATGGCTATAGTGGATTCTTCCAAATCCCTATCCACCCTGATGACCAAGAGAAAACCACATTTACATGTCCATGGGGAACTTTTGCATATAGGAGAATGCCATTTGGGTTGTGTAATGCACCCGCCACCTTCCAAAGGTGCATGATGGCTATCTTTTCGGAATACATTGAAAATATTATGGAAGTGTTCATGGATGATTTCTTTGTTTATGGTTCTTCCTTTGATAATTGCTTGGCTAACTTGTCATTAGTATTGCAAAGATGTGAGGAGACAAATCTTGTCTTGAATTGGGAAAAATGCCACTTCATGGTAAGTGAAGGTATTGTGTTAGGACACTTGGTGTCTAACCGTGGCATTGAGGTTGATAGGGCCAAGATTGAGACAATAGAGAAGTTGCCACCACCTACCTCGGTGAAAGGGGTAAGGAGTTTCTTAGGACATGCCGGTTTTTACCGGAGGTTTATTCAAGACTTCTCTAAAATTTCTAAGCCCCTTACTAACCTACTAATGAAGGATATTGAATTTGTTTTCTCCAAAGAATGCCTTGAGGCTTTTTGTAGGTTGAAGGACGCCTTGATCTCCGCACCCATCATGCAACCTCCGGATTGGAGCCTACCGTTTGAGATCATGTGTGATGCAAGCGATGTAGCCGTTGGGGCTGTTTTGGGGAAAAGGAAAGATGGGCGCACTCATGCCATTTATTATGCTAGCAAGACGCTAGATGATGCCCAACTCAATTATGCTACCACCGAGAAGGAGTTACTAGCGGTTGTGTATGCATTTGAGAAGTTCCGCTCATATCTTGTTGGAGCGAAGGTCATAGTCTATACGGATCATGATGCGATCCGTTATCTACTCACCAAGAAGGATGCCAAGCCTAGGTTGATTCGGTGGATCCTTCTTCTTCAAGAGTTTGATTTGGAAATTGTTCGCTCCAAACGGTGTGTGCAAGCTTTAAATTTATAACCCTAGACTTAAGCTTAAAATAAGGATGCGAACCCGCAGTGTACGGGTCAATCGTAGTAAAAGCAAGAAAATTCCAGGGGTCGATCACAGGGACTCCGTGAAACAAAGTCAACACGGTATGCTACGTTAGTTCTAACCACAAGAGCGATTAACACAATCAAAGATGAATAAGAAGTCAATAAAGCAAACATGCAATTCTAGGGATTAAGGCATCTAGTTGTGGTTCCAACTCAAGATCTATAGATAAGCGGACAAAGCTGAGATTTTTGCGTGGGGAAGGTGTTACTAAAGTGGAGTAGATCACCGGGTAAGTCACTACTCACTAATCCTAAACCGTAACTCCTATTACCGGGTAAGTCTCAAGGAATTAAAATAGAGGACTATAACCTCAAACTAACACACCATCTAAGGGAATAGAATCAACCTTTACCGGGTAAGTCTCAGGCTAACTCACAAACATGGGATGAAAGCACACTCAAACCCCAATAAAGGATAAACCTTTATTACCTACACTTATGATCGTTGGTAAACAAACTAAGGAATTACCGGGTAAGTCTCATCCTAAGCTTGCATTGAACCAGAGAGGTGTAATAAGAATAGGATTTAGCAAACTCTAACACTTAACTTTCTGTTTAAGATCGGATAAGTCACCTCGGTCAGAAGAATTCCACCCCGGCCGAGATGTTCATCAACCGAACGAGATGCTTAGGGTTAAGGTTAAAGACTCGAACTTTCAGGATCCTACTGGAATCTAAGATTATTCTATCATTGTTTTTCCCACAACCTTCAGCCAATCACCCTAGAATCACACAAGGAAATTAGCCACTCACCATCATAATGAAAGTATTAAATGTAAGGGAAGAAAGTGAATATTTGAACAAAGAAGAATTTAATGAAAAGACTTTAATAACTGAATCAAATATCACAACAAAGCGTTCCTTGGATAGCAATCCAAAAAGACAAGACAACAATTGAGGGAATTGAAGACAATCTTACAAAACCCTTCAATAAAGCTATAAAAGCTATGAACTTCAATCTTCCTTCAACCTTCAAAAAGGTTCTTCAACTCTCTCCCAAATTGGAGTATGCTGCTGCTGCGTAAACCTTGATCGACGGTATAGCGTGATGTTGGAATTGTGGAAATCCAACCCTTTTTATAGGAAAATAACCCTCCAAAGATAATAAATCTTAGAAAGATATTCTCCCATAAATATAGGTAAAATATATATTCTGCATATCTCCTTCCATCCAAGAGCCAAGCCCAAAAATATAAGATCACTTTCCAATTTTAAAAGATCTCCTCCAAGAATAAAATATTCTCGCCGCGTCCTAGGTGTTCGCCTCGGTCGAGTCGGTGTCTCAGAATCGCCTCGGTCGAGGTGAATCTTTAGTCAACCGAGGTGATTCAAAACAGAATGTGAAATCTCTTGAATCTGCTCTAAAGTAAATCTTTAATCCATGGCTATGCTCCCTGGATGTAGCTCCAAATGACTCATGACTCCTTTTGCTCCTTTTTGATGCAAAACGTACCATATTACCTGCAGTTACAACGAAACTAGGTGTAGACCTCGATTCTCGCAAAGGTAGATGAAATAGTAGCAAAATCACATAATGTACATACAAACATGCAGATTATGAAAGATAAAACGTCCAAACAAACCCCAAAATATAGACTATAATTCATGCTATCAAAATACCCCATACTTAGCCCTTGCTTGTCCCCAAGCAAGTTCCTCATATAGAAAACAAGATAGAATGGATTATAAGTCAATAAAATCATGAAAAAGTCTTTCAAAAACATTTTATGGTGTGCAACTATCATAGATCACTCTAAGAGAATACTTCCTGGAATTTAAAAACTCAATATGCTCAAAACATTTTATAAATATAGGAAAGTTGTTCATCTTTGCACAAAATCATAGAATGCATAATAAATCATAATCATCGAAATTAATCATGTATAATCCAGTTTAAACCGCTAAGTCAATCAACAAGCTCAAGGTCTCAAGGGCTTCCCAAAAGAAAGGTCAAGAAACGTGTAGGGTAGGGATGTATGTAAGGTAATGTGGTGCTAGAATCCGGGAAAAGGATGAACTTCACTTTCACTTTGACTTGCAACACCTTCCACCAATAAGCTTTGCTTATTTCACACTTTTTCTTTTTTACTTTACTTTTTGGGATGCATGGACAGAGGTGCACAATAACCGAAGCCTAGGAAATCAGCAATCATCAATTTCTTGAGATGCATCAAACCCTTGATGCACATACCATGACCCGATAGAAATATCGCCCAATCCGATTTTGGCAAGACACAAACACCCGGCTATGTGAATGGTGCCGAGTTACTCATCTTCATGATTGACTTCCCCAAACCTATTATTGCTTTCTAACACTTTCACTTCCAGCCCACTTCTCAACTTTAACTTGCTTTCACCACTTCGCTTGCTTCCAAATTCCCGGATAGGTAAAGGGAGGCAAAATGTATATGAGGGGCTAAGCATGATTAAGAAGAAGAAGAAGAGAATGAATTGCCTTGGTCTTTCCAAGAAGAACGTGAGAGAACTTAACCTGCGGTGTCAACCTTCAAATTCAACATAATTTGGATAAAAACAAAGTATTAAACATGCTAATAATTTTAAACAAAGCATTTAGCAACTTAAACATATCATAAAACCTTTTAAACACATAAAGAATTTAAAACCAGTAGGTAAACAAGATCTTCACTGAGATCATATCCAGATAAGTAACACAAAATTGTTTTCGAAAACTTTCTGTTACGCACCTCGGTCGAGATGTTCTTGGTTCAACCGAGGTGAAATACCTCGTTCGGCCAGAATCTCCCCGGTCGAGGTCAAAATTTTTTTTTTTTTTTTTTTTAAAAAAAAAACATTTTTTTTTCGGTTTCGACGTTTTTCTCAATCAAATAACCTGTAGGTATGCATGTAATATCAGATAATCATATAAAGGCAAATGAAGCATGAATACGAAAATATCCGATAAATAAGATACATCAAAGGTATCAAATACATCAAAGGTAGCCACATAGTCAAATAACAAACACCCCATACTTGAGACACACTGTCCCAGTGGGTATAATAAAAGTCTAAACAAGAGAACTCACCGAATAAAAGCCGAACTGCATAAAAAAGATATAATAATAAAATCCTGCAGCTCCTCAGTAGTCTCGATCCGGTGGTGGTGGTGGTATGTAGGGGTACTGAGTCGGATCATAGGGATGGCCCATGAAATGCTCAAACTGTAGCTGAGCCATCATGTGCTGATGATGCTGCCGCTCCTGCATCTCGCGGATATCCAGCAAAAGTGCAGCATATGAGTCGATAACCTGATCCGTCAGGTCATCCATCCGTCGGTGTGCAGCTCTATCCCTCACTCCACGCCTCCTGCGTCTAGCAGGTCTGATTGGAGAAGTCTCAGCTGGCGCTGGCTTAGTGTCCTCCTCGTCATCATCCAAATCAATAATAGGTGGCGCGCTCGTCCCAGCTGTATCTGTACCTGTGTCCATCGGGACGCCACCTCCTCTCTCGTCTACTGTATCATCATCATCGTCGTCCTTATCCTCAGCCTCCTCCTCAGCCTCAGCAGGGGCAGCTGCTCCCTCTCTGTAATCCTCCATAAGTGGACCCCAAGCAGTCTGCCAAAAATGTGGATCAAAGACAGAGAACTGTGCAGACCATCTGATGCCCTGAGGTGCAGTCAGCTCCCATGGCATAGCGACGTAGGGTGTAGTCAGTCCTCGGGGAACCAGAATCCTCCGAGTAATCATCTCCTGTAGTCCGAGCGGCTTGGCAGCCGCCACCATGGTACACCTACTCAGATCCATATCCTGATACCTAGCGATATGGGTCACTATCCCTCCGCAGCATATATCTCCCTTCCCTTTGGCCTTGATCCTGTGCAGATCCTCTGCCAGCATCAATCCAAAGTCAGGGTATCCACCTGTAACCATGCAGTATAAAGCGAAGAGCTCCCCCTGTCGGACCTTCTGGGGCGTCTCAGTACGCGCCAGAAGCGTCTCGCTGAAGATCCTGTGTGTCAATCGAAAGGCTAGATGATAGATAAGCTTCGCCCTGGAATCACCAGGGTGCCACCTATCTGCATGCTTTGTAATGTGGGCGATCTGACCCTAGAACTCTCTAGCTACAGCTCGGGTCGGGAAGTCTACAGCAGTGGGGGCAGGGAAGCCAAAAATGTCTCTCCAATGGTCTAGAGGTACTAAGTAGTTCCGGTTCATCAACCGGTATTTCACAGCCCTCTCTGTGGGGAGGTAAGTGAAGGAGCTGACAAACTCGAGGGTCGGCTCTAGGTAGGCTGGGGCTCGGATCTCAGTAAACTGATCCAGCCCGACGGTGGTGATCATCCTCCTAAGATCTCCATCAACGTGGAGACAGTCAAAGGCAGAAATGTCCAGAAATCTAGGAGCGATGACTGGACGACTAGCAATACGCTCATAATCTACCTGGTGTCTCTCGTGGATCACCGGGATAGAAGGTCGGGATGAGGAAGATGAAGGGGAAGGAGAGGATCTATCTCTAAGGGCTAACAATTTGTCAGAACTCATCTTCAAATAGCACTGTCAGACTACCTCGGTCGACTGACAAACTCCAAGAATCACCTCGACCGAGGTGCAGGTCGACTGGACCGAGGCGAAGACAGTCGCGATTTCAACTCTCTGAATTTCAGTTCTTTTCCCCCAAAAATCACTACCGATGCTTCCTACGGGGTACTTAAGGTTTTCCTCAACAGAATCAAGGGCAACCAAAGCCCAAATTGCAGTAAACGAACGAGTTTAGGGATTCGATCGTTTTTACCTCTTTCCGGCCGAGTTGTTCAAATTTCTCGCAGATCTGTAGTTGCAATCGATTCTTCTACCCTTCAATCTTGGTTTGGAAGCAGAAAACGTCGAAAACGAGCAAGATTTGGGAGTAAGCGAAATGGATCTGTCGCCGCGGTCGAGGTAGGTAAAAATGTGAAAAGTAATTTTTCCCCTTTTTATACTGTTACTGGATCTGCTGTCACCTCGGTCGAGATGGTCTCGATTGGACCGAGGTGGTATGGACCGAGGCGGTTTTGCAGAAACCCTAGTCGTCTCGGTTGCTCAAGAATCAACTCGGTCGAGGTGCTCTGACAGTAACCGAGGTGCTTCTGTCTTCTCAGAATCTCGAACTTCTGTCCTTCCAGATGTGCTCTTTCCTGTTGTCTGTCCAGAATGCCAAAAACAAAGCAAAGCAAAGCAAAAACAAAGACTATCTAAGCTAGACTAGAAAACGGGAAAGAAAGCAATACCTTGGGTTGCCTCCCAAGAAGCGCTTCATTTAAGGTTGCTAGCTGGACCATGATGCGTCTCAAACAAGGTAGGAGGTTCCCTCACCCCATACTTCACCTCCATCGTGGGGTGAAGTAAGTAGATCCATCAAACGCTCCAAGACGTGTAAGTGCTCGTCGGGGAATGAATCGTCTATGGGTGGGCGATCCGTCTCGCGGGAGGATTCCGGTAGCCGGCTGAGGTGATTCGCAACTGAATTCTCGGATCCCTTCTTATCGCCAATCTCTAGGTCAAACTCTTGAAGCAAGAGAATCCATCGAATAAGGCGCGGCTTTGCATCTTTCTTAGCCAACAAGTAACGAATGGCTGCATGGTCGGTGTAGACAATGACTTTCGCCCCTACTAGATAGGAACGAAACTTCTCGAAAGCATATACAACCGCCAATAACTCTTTCTCGGTGGTAGCGTAGTTGCGTTGTGCTTCATCTAGCGTCTTGCTAGCATAATAAATGGCGGTGGTCCGTCCATCTTTCTTCTGTCCGAGCACCGCTCCTACGGCTACATCACTAGCGTCACACATGACCTCAAAGGGCAAGGTCCAATCAGGAGGCTGGATAATGGGAGCGGAGATCAGCGCTTCCTTAATCCTGTAAAAAGCATCAAGACACTCCTGCGAAAACTTAAAAACAACATCTTTATTCAAGAGGTTAGTTAGAGGTTTAGAAATCTTAGAGAAGTCCTTGATGAATCTCCTGTAGAAACCTGCATGCCCGAGAAAACTCCTCACACCTTTAACAGAACAAGGAGGAGGGAGTTTCTCAATAGTCTCGATCTTAGCTCGATCGACTTCAATACCTCGATTAGAAACGAGGTGTCCTAGCACAATGCCTTCATTAACCATAAAATGACACTTCTCCCAAGTCAAAACAAGGTTAGTGTCTTCACATCTTTTAAGTACTAGAGAAAGGTTAGATAGGCAATCATCAAAAGAGGAACCATATACAGAAAAATCATCCATAAATACCTCCATGATCTCCTCTATGTACTCGGAAAAGATAGCCATCATGCATCGCTGGAAGGTAGCGGGTGCATTGCACAATCCGAATGGCATCCTCCGATAGGCAAACGTCCCCCATGGACAAGTGAAAGTGGTCTTCTCCTGATCATCCGGATGGATAGGAATCTGGAAGAATCCACTATAGCCGTCCAGATAGCAAAAGTGTGAATGCTGGGCCAACCGTTCGAGCATTTGATCAATGAAGGGAAGTGGAAAATGATCCTTCCGAGTCGCCGTGTTCAGCTTCCTATAATCGATGCATACTCTCCAACCCGTAACGGTCCTTGTTGGGATCAACTCGTTGTTCTTATTCGTCACAACGGTCATCCCTCCTTTCTTCGGAACGACATGCACCGGGCTAACCCACTTGCTGTCCGAGATAGGATAAATAATACCTGCATCCAACAACTTAAGAACTTCCTTCTTTACAACCTCTTTCATGATCGGATTTAACCGTCTTTGAGGTTCCCGTGAAGTCTTATGATTATCTTCCATTAGAATTCTATGCATGCAGAAAGAAGGTTTAATGCCAATAAGATCATCCGTGGTGTAACCTATAGCTTTTCGATGCTTTCTCAGGACATGCATTAACTTAGACAATTCAGATTCGGAAAGGGAAGCACTAGCAATAACGGGATAAGTGGAATCCGGCCCAAGAAAGATATACCTCAAGTGACTAGGGAGTTGTTTAAGCTCCACAACTGGGGGTGCTTTCTGAGAGGGATCTGTGCTTCCCCCTTCCATTGGAGTGGTGTCAGAAACTGGACTCGATGCAGTCTCAGTTGACATCGTCTCGCCGTCGACCTCGGTCGAGGCGTTTAGGCGTTGACCGATGTGTTCTTCAGTCGCCTCGCTCTGTCCAGAAAGTGCCTCGGTCGAGGTACTGCTACTAGATCCGAGACTGGAGATCTTCGTCTCCTGGATTAGCTTCTCAGTTTTAGCTCCTGGATCCTCTTCCAGTGCCTTCAAGCTTCGTATATCTGCATCACAAGAAGCATCTATACCTTCCTCCATTAAACTGAAACTTATAACTCTTTCGAGCGGATCGTTAATAAGGATAGAGCTCACCAATTCTCTTGATTCTTCTTCATCGTAGATGTTGAAGATATCGTCAGTTAGTTGCTCCCCCTTCATGGCTGCAAGTAGTGCAAACTCCACCTCATCGCCACCAACGTTGAATTTCAACTTGGCGTTCTTGCAATCCACGTTGCAACCCGAAGTTGCTAGAAATGGCCTCCCGAGAATAATAGGTACTGGATAATCTGCGGGAATGTCAAGTACAACAAAATCTATCGGTAGATAGAAATTACCTAACTTGACCGGAACGTCCTCCAAGATGCCCACGGGATGGGTAATGGAGCGATCCGCCATGTAGAGTCGAATCTTGACCGGTTTGGGCTCTCCAAGACCGATCTTTGTGCATAGCTCCAGCGGGATGATGCTCACGCTGGCTCCTAGATCACAAAGGGCTTCACAAGTGACATCCCCAACTTGAATGGGAATGCAAAATGAGCCGGGATCTCTCAACTTAGGTGGCATCTTTTCCTTCATAATCTTGATAAGCTCCGAAGATTTAGATGTCATCCTAACTTCACCAACATCCTCCAGCTTCCTCTTCCTTGATAAGATTTCTTTTAAGAACTTCCCATAGGCGGGCATACCTAGAATGGCATCAAGGAAGGGAATGTTAATATGTAGCTTATTCATCAAGTCAAGAAACTTACCAAAGTGCTTGTCTAGATGTGCTCTGGCTCTGGACTGAGGGAATGGAAGTGGTGGTTTATATGCAGGAGGTGGAACATAAGTTTCTGTCGTTCCTCCTGCTTTCTGTTGCTCCGCCTCGGTTGGCATCTCGGTCGAGGTGTTCTTCGACTGGGTCTGGACCGAGGTGGTCTTCATCGAGCGAGGTACTGGATCTGCAGTTTTGAGTCCACTCATCGTCGTTATGGCCATGCACTGGCCCTTAGGGTTAGTTTCCGTCTTTGCTGGAAGCTTCCTTGGATCTCTTGGCGCTTCATTCGCCCTACTAGCAAGTTGTTGTTCGAAGGACTTTTGGGCCCTCGAGAATGAAGTCATAGAATTCTCCATAGCACTAAGCTTGATCAAGATTGCCTCCAGAACTGCGTCCTTCTTTTCCGGCTGAGACGAACTTGATCCTTGCCCTTGGCTCTTCAATGGAGTAGAAGAAGAAGAAGGAGAAGAGAGGAAAGGATTAGAGGAATCATTAGAGTTGGAGTTTGAATGGTTGTTACCGTGGTTTTGGTTATTCGCCCTCCAGTTGTTGCTATTGGATCCTCTATTGTTGTTGTTGTAGTTGTTGTTTCGGGGTCCGTTGTTGTTGTTACGGTAACCGTTATTGTTGTTGTTGTTCCTTTGCCCTTTCTCTTCCTTCTTAGTTTGAGCCATTAAGAGCTCCTTCAATTGCTTCACGTCATTCTTCAACGACGTGAGTTGATTATTGTTGGGTTGAGTCTCTTGAAAGTTGACTCTTTTAACTCCACCTTCAGGTCCTTGGTGGGTGTATTTCTCCATGTGCAAAGCTTGCTTCTCGATGAAGTCCCAAGCCTCGTCAATCGTCATGTCCATGAAGGTACCGGCGGAGAGTAGTTGGAGATTGAACTGGGTGCTTCCGTCCAGCCCCTTGAAGTAGATCTCCAACAACTCGATCTTTGGAATCCCATGATGTGGGCAATCCAAAAGGATATCCTTGAACCGCTCCCAAGATTTGGACAAGCTCTCCTTGTCCTTCATGATGAAAGCATTGATCTTTCCTCTCATTTCAGCGGTCTTCGAGGGGGGGGGAAGAATTTGGTTAAGAATTCCGTAGTCATCTCCTCCCATGTGCTGATTTTTCCTGGAGGAAGAGATTGATACCAAGTAAGAGCTCTATCTTTTAAAGAAAAGTAAAAAGGTCTTAGCTTGTAGTTGTTATTTTCAATTCTGGAAGGTCGCAAGGTCTCCATCAAGATCTCGTAGTTTTGAAGATGTTGATGCGGCGACTCCTTCTCTAGCCCTCCGAATTGGCATTGGCGAATCATGGATAGAACTTGCGTTCGAAGTTCGTAGTCATGATCCGTTGGATCTCCTAGGTTCACCCCTGGACGCCTCAGCTGTTGATTAGGGTCCATCCTTTGACCTAGGGTTGGGTACTGGAATCTGCCTCGGTCGAGGATCAACTACTGGATCCTGCATCAGTCGAGGATCAACAGGAGAATCCTCCCTCGGTCGAAGTAGAATCTGGTCTCGGATGGCTGCAATCTCAGCTTCGATTGCTGCAGTCCTGGCGCGATTCTCCTCTTTCTCTTGCATTAGTTCTTCCTTACTGAGACGTAGCAGCTCTTGCGTCTCCTTTAATTCGGCCGCAAGATCGCGATCGTCTTGTTGGGCCATCTTCGCTTCTCTTAAGCGTCGCTTGTATGTCTTTTCTGGTTCGGGATCGTAAGGAACGATTTCCTTCCCAGCGCGGGTTCTTCGCATATACCTAAGAAAGAACCTGCAAAAGTCACTCAAGTAGAGTGGTTAGACAAAACGGGGCAAATGCCCCAAGAGCAAACCGTACCGGCATGGTCTAGACCAAGTCCCCGGCAACGGCGCCAAAAACTTGTTCGCTCCAAACGGTGTGTGCAAGCTTTAAATTTATAACCCTAGACTTAAGCTTAAAACAAGGATGCGAACCCGCAGTGTACGGGTCAATCGTAGTAAAAGCAAGAAAATTCCAGGGGTCGATCACAGGGACTCGGTGAAACAAAGTCAACACGGTATGCTACGTTAGTTCTAACCACAAGAGCGATTAACACAATCAAAGATGAATAAGAAGTCAATAAAGCAAACATGCAATTCTAGGGATTAAGGCATCTAGTTGTGGTTCCAACTCAAGATCTATAGATGAGCGGACAAAGCTGAGATTTTTGCATGGGGAACGTGTTACTAAAGTGGAGTAGATCACCGGGTAAGTCTCACTACTCACTAATCCTAAACCGTAACTCCTATTACCGGGTAAGTCTCAAGGAATTAAAATAGAGGACTATAACCTCAAACTAACACACCATCTAAGGGAATAGAATCAACCTTTACCGGGTAAGTCTCAGGCTAACTCACAAACATGGGATGAAAGCACACTCAAACCCCAATAAAGGATAAACCTTTATTACCTACACTTATGATCGTTGGTAAACAAACTAAGGAATTACCGGGTAAGTCTCATCCTAAGCTTGCATTGAACCAGAGAGGTGTAATAAGAATAGGATTTAGCAAACTCTAACACTTAACTTTCTGTTTAAGATCGGATAAGTCACCTCGGTCAGAAGAATTCCACCCCGGCCGAGATGTTCATCAACCGAACGAGATGCTTAGGGTTAAGGTTAAAGACTCGAACTTTCAGGATCCTACTGGAATCTAAGATTATTCTATCATTGTTTTTCCCACAACCTTCAGCCAATCACCCTAGAATCACACAAGGAAATTAGCCACTCACCATCATAATGAAAGTATTAAATGTAAGGGAAGAATTTAATGAAAAGACTTCAATAACTGAATCAAATATCACAACAAAGCGTTCCTTGGATAGCAATCCAAAAAGACAAGACAACAATTGAGGGAATTGAAGACAATCTTACAAAACCCTTCAATAAAGCTATAAAAGCTATGGACTTCAATCTTCCTTCAACCTTCAAAAAGGTTCTTCAACTCTCTCCCAAATTGGAGTATGCTGCTGCTGCGTAAACCTTGATCGACGGTATAGCGTGATGTTGGAATTGTGGAAATCCAACCCTTTTTATAGGAAAATAACCCTCCAAAGATAATAAATCTTAGAAAGATATTCTCCCATAAATATAGGTAAAATATATATTCTGCATATCTCCTTCCATCCAGGAGCCAAGCCCAAAAATATAAGATCACTTTCCAATTTTAAAAGATCTCCTCCAAGAATAAAATATTCTCGCCGCGTCCTAGGTGTTCGCCTCGGTCGAGTCGGTGTCTCAGAATCGCCTCGGTCGAGGTGAATCTTTAGTCAACCGAGGTGATTCAAAACAAAATGTGAAATCTCTCGAATCTGCTCTAAAGTAAATCTTTA
This sequence comes from Fagopyrum esculentum, assembly GCA_033239045.1. Lineage (NCBI taxonomy): Eukaryota > Viridiplantae > Streptophyta > Magnoliopsida > Caryophyllales > Polygonaceae > Fagopyrum > Fagopyrum esculentum. The sequence goes on along the minus strand of BSUD01000007.1, from coordinate 139,644,063 downwards.
ATCCATGGCTATGCTCCCTGGATGTAGCTCCAAATGACTCATGACTCCTTTTGCTCCTTTTTGATGCAAAACGTACCATATTACCTGCAATTACAATGAAACTAGGTGTAGACCTCGATTCTCGCAAAGGTAGATGAAATAGTAGCAAAATCACATAATGTACATACAAACATGCAGATTATGAAAGATAAAACGTCCAAACAAACCCTAAAATATAGACTATAATTCATGCTATCAGAAATCCGGGACAAGAAGGGATCCGAGAACTCCGTGACGGATCACCTTAGTAGACTCCCACCATTGGAGCTTGAAAGAGATGACATCCCGATTGATGACTCGTTCCGGGATGAGCAATTGCAAATGGTGGAGGAGTGCTTGTTCCAAGTGTCTAGAGGAAGTGAGCCATGGTATGCCGACATTGTGAACTACTTGGTGTGTGAGGAAGTGCCTCCCGGTTTGACATATGCCCAAAGAAAGAAGTTCTTCAAAGATGTGAGGCACTACTATTGGAGCGAACCACTTTTGTTCAAGAGAGGGCCGGATGGAATGTTTAGAAGATGCATACCGGAGGATGAGGTGGAGAGTGTGATCCGCCGTTGTCATTCCTTGCCATGTGGAGGGCATGCTAGCTCACACAAGACATGTGCTAAGGTGTTGCAATCGGGCTTCTTTTGGCCAAGTTTGTTCAAGGATGTGCAAAGCTTCGTGGTAGCTTGTGATGCTTGCCAAAGGACGGGCAACATCTCAAGGAGAAATGAGATGCCCTTGAACAACATACAAGAGGTAGAGATATTTGATGTGTGGGGTGTGGACTTCATGGGACCATTCCCTTCTTCATGTGGCAACCTCTACATCCTATTGGCGGTTGACTATGTCTCAAGATGGGTGGAGGCAATCGCCTCTCCTACAAATGACGCCAAGGTTGTTGTGCGGTTCTTCAACCGAGTGATCTTCCCTAGGTTTGGAACACCAAGGTTGATCATAAGCGATGGAGGGAAGCACTTCACCAATAGGAATTTTGGGGCACTTTTGGCTAAGTATGGGGTGACTCATAAGGCGGCAACACCTTACCATCCCCAAACTAGTGGCCAAGTGGAGATCTCCAACCGGGAGATAAAAGGGATACTTGAGAAGACGGTCTCTAGGACGAGAAAAGATTGGGCTATGAAGCTCGATGATGCCTTGTGGGCTTATAGGACCGCTTTCAAGACACCAATCGGCACCACTCCTTACAAGTTAGTCTATGGCAAGTCTTGCCACCTTTCGGTAGAGATGGAGCATAGAGCATATTGGGCCATAAGGTGGTTGAATTTTGACCTCAAGAAGGCCGGTGAGAAGCGGTTGCTAGACATGAACGCCCTTGAGGAGATCCGGTTGGATGCTTATGAGAATGCCCGGATCTACAAGGAGCGGACCAAGCGTTGGCATGACAAGCACCTCCTTCCAATGGAGTTGAATGAAGGCGACTTGGTGCTTCTCTTCAACTCGAGGCTGCGGCTTTTCCCCGGAAAGCTAAAATCAAGATGGACCGGGCCATATGTGGTGAAGAAGATCTTTCCTCATGGAGCGGTAGAGATAGGAGGAGATCATTGTGGTGACTTCAAGGTGAATGGGAACCGTTTGAAGAAGTACATCCCGGAAGCCCCGGTGGAAGTGATTGCCCCGCTTCACCTTGATTGAAACGCTCCTGAATTTGGTCAAGCTAATGACCTTAAAGAAGCGCTTAATGGGAGGCAACCCATTGGTACATATTTTTCCCTTTCTTTTTCTTGCTTTTGTTTGATCTCACTCTTGGTGTGCTTTGTTTTTCTTTTGTGTTTTTGGGTGCTAGATCTTGTTGATTGTCATGTGTGATGAGATGTTGGAGGTCATGTGAAAACCTCATGGAACTGCCGAAGGTACAAGATCCGAGCACATGAATGAGGAAGAAAGCACCCAGGAAAATCGGACCGATCTTCACAGAAATCGGCCGATTTCTGGTGATGGTCCGATTTTTCCTCTGTAAAGGAAAGTGATGATCTCCAATCAAGCATGGGTGGAGCGGACGTGGAACTTGGACGGCTTGCGGTGCCAAGCGCGGGTTCCGACACCATAACGAACATCAAGAGCTCTCTACCATCCTTGATCGATCATCCACCATCATCATTCAATGTGAACCGAAATACCAAAGCATCACCAATTTTACATTGTGAGGACTCTCTTTCACTTCTTTATTTAGTTTACACATTAGGGACAATGTGTTTCTAAGTATGGGGTGGGGTTTTCATGATCACTTGCATGATTAGCATCTAAGATAGTTTAATTTTGTCACATGTTTCATTATGTCTTGCATTGTACATACATATTTCGAAAAATCCAAAAAATTCAGAAAATTTTAAAAATTTTTAGTGCTTCTAAGGCTTGGATATGACCCTAATGATGAATCTTGTCTTGTGGATTGGCTATGGATGGCCTTATGTGTTAAATGATGAATGCATTGTGGACTTGAAATACTTATCTCGAATTCCATGAATGACTTGTGATTATGATGCTTGCCTTGATTTAATTGAGGATTGAAAGTCGAAATTGCATGCTAGTTCTTGCACATCAATTAGGAGTGATTAAGGCAATTCATCTTCCTCTACTTCTCATCTTGATCATGTTGCTTGAGCACCTCAATTGAGATAAATTTGACTTCTTTTGACCCATCCGGGAATAGGGGCATGTTAGTGTGTTGATATGTGTGAAAAGCAAGTGTGGGGTGAAGTTGATTGATGAAAGGAATGTCATGAATGAAGTGCTGAAATTGTTGCGAAAGTGTAGCCAAAAATATAGGTTTGGGGACGTTGGCTTAAATGACAAGTAACTCGGTACACTTCACATAATCGGGTGTTGGTGCCTTGCCAAAGTCAAATAAACCAATAGTCCTAACGAGCTTTGGTATGTGTGCCCGGTGTGGATGCACCTCGAAAAATAGAAAAAGCCCGAGGACGGCTAATCACCAAGGTTTCGGCTTTTGTACACCAATGCCATTGTCTCAAAAACAAAAATAAAAAAAAAATAAATAAATAAAAGAAAAGAAAGTGAAGAAAAATATACACTTGAGGGAAGTTGATAAGAAATGTGAAGTTGTGGTTGTTTAGTTCCTTTCCCGGATTAGCATCACATAGCCTAGAAAATTCCCACCTAATCACAACGTTTCTTGGCCTTCTATTTTACAAGTCCTTTTGACCTACTTGCATGTGTGTAAGGCTAAGCGATTTAGATTGGATATACTCATGATCATCTTGACTTCTTCATCTTTACATTTCATTGCATGCTATCAAGTTAAGTGCAATTGTCTTTCCATGCATTCATTTATTTGATACATAATTGCTTGCCCATTGCCATGAAACATGACTATGAAGGTGATCCAATACTAGAAGCACAAACCCAAAAAGATTTTGCCATTTTTCTGCATACAGAAATCATGTCATCTCTTAGTCTATAGTTGGGAATTTGCTCGGGGACGAGCAAACCTTAAGTATGGGGTATTTTTGATAACACGATTTATGACTTAGGTTTAGGTAATCATTTAGATAGATTTCTCACTCATTCATGCACGTTTTGGCATCGGTTCACGACGTTTGCACTCAATTCACGTATTTTGTCGAGATAGACGTCTACACGGACTTGTGTATTGCTTTATAGGTATTTCGGGGGTCTTTTAGACATTAACCGATACATTAGAGGGCCAAGCATCATGGTGGTACACATCCAAAGCTTTGGAGGAGCATAATTGGAGCAACAAAGGACACAAAGACCACTATTGGTGCAAGCAATGGAGCAACTCATGGCTAGACGATCATAGCATGCTTCTGTTGAAGAAAATCGACCTACACCCAGGAAAATCGGCCGATTTTTCCTACTGGGTCGATTTTTGGGCCTTTGACAGCTTAAGCCACGTGTCCCACGATCTCTTGTCCGGCCTTGCTCTTGGTGGAGAATATAAGTGGTCCTGCAGGTTGTTGCTGAGCATCACTCCTCTCCCACATTCTCTCATTCACAACTCATCCATGGGAGGCAAGATTTGGAGGGGAAGAAAACTCTCTCAAATTGAAGGAAGAAGAAGAACACCATTCTAAGAGTGATAGTGAGCTTTTGAGTGATTTTGAGTTATTTTTGGAGTCTTGGATTGAAGAACTATTGCAAGGACTGTTAGGAACGTTTTGGATCTTCATTTAAGAGTTTGTAAGTCTTGCTACAACTTGGATTTAGCTGAGATTTATTGATTTTACTTGCTTATCTTTCATTATTCATCTATGAGAACCATGTATGCTTGTATGATGATTTTGGATCTTGATATGCATACTATTGGCTAGTTTATTGTGATTCTGGAGTGATGGATTGATGGTTATGGCTAGGGTGATGATAGAATGGACTTATATGTTAGTTTAGGATGATTTGTATGCACGAAACCCAAACCAGTCAGAAAAATCGCCCTGTTCTTCATGATAGATCGGCCGATTTAGTTGTAGAACAACCCGATTTATTCTCCTGTTGCTCTTTAAATGATGAATCTGTATGTTAGGGTGTTAGGTTGTTAAATCCTAGTGTTTATTAAGTCTAATTTAGCTTAAGATCATCTAATGCTATCAACCTAAGTGAGGGAAGAGATCTACCCGATGATTTCCGATCTTAGATACCTAAGATGATGAATGCTAGGTAATAGTGAGCCTCATAAGCCGCTAAGGGATCGAGTGTGCTAGGATTATTGCTTGAGACTTCCCTATTCCGATAGTTACCCGGTAAGGAGAGGGTTACCCCTTAAGTAGTATCCGGTTTGTGTAGAATTCCCTATTTTAACCCCTTGAGACCTACCCGGTAATAGGAGTTTGATGCGGGATTAGTGAAGTGAGAGACCTCCCCGGTAATTACTGCCATTAGTGAAACACTCTTCCCCAACACCGCAGCTTGTCCTTAGAATCCTTAGAATCTTGAGTCCAATGCCATAACCGGAAATCTTGACCTCTAGAGTCCACTTTTCTCTCTTGATCATATACTTTTTGAGTTTTGTGTGTTACTTGTTTGTTTTGCTAGCTTGAGTTGTTGGTTTGTTTTATTACCTTGTTTGATTTGTGATCCTTGCTTGATCACCACAAAAACTCAACCAAAAATATCATCATTTTCATTCTTTTATTTCTGTCTCTTCTCTTAGATTAGATCCACACTATCTATGACCATTGTTTGACTCGATTTCACCTTAGTCTTTGTGTTCGACCTCGGAATACTATCCCTACTACAAACGTCCCGTACACTGCGGGTTCGCTAGGAGTTAGGATAAATATAACGAGAATATAAATTTAAAACCCATTGCGTATCACATCCTGAGCGTAACAAGTTTTTGGCGCCGTTGCCGGGGACTAGGTCTAGATTGAGTCATTTTGTGATTGTTTATAGTGTAGATCTTTCTTGTTGCTTTTGATCTCTCTTTGGTTTGTGTCTTTGCTTTTCAGGACATCTCTTACTCTTTAGGTGTATGCGAAGATCTCGTGGCAAGAATTTAGCTCCATTCGATCCCGAACCGGAGAAAACCCTTAGATCTAGATCCAAGAGCATTAAAAAGGGAAAAGAGATGGCCGGAAGAGATCTCCAAGCTGAATTGGATGAAGCCTTAGAGCAAATAAGGCTAAGAGATGA